>JZKD02S1673117.1:912883-942227 GCA_000966675.3 Picea glauca | reverse complement strand
ATTATGGGCAAAATATTTTTCTATTAAAGCATGCTGAAGTATCCTAAGAGTTAGGATGAGCCTAACCCAGGGCTACTCAGAAAAAGAGCAGATGTAGAAATCGATATAGTTGGTAAGAGGCAAGTAAACCTCCCAAGTATGATTAAATGAATAAATGAGTACATTTAACTGGTAAGGCTTGGTTGAAGTTGTGATTAAGAAAAGACAATAAGGCCTTAGAGATAACTCGACTAGGCTGAACTCTAGCCCTGGCGGTGTAGAAAGAGTTGGAAGAAGGGGAGAGTCCCCAATTCGTTCCTCATTGAGTATTATGTTTTCTCTTGGATGAGGAAGCTGGTATGCCAATGAAAGTAAAAAGGTTTTGACACATAGTGATAAGGATTGTGTTGCTGAAGATGCAATTGAATTTTTTTTATGTTTCACTTGTGGAAACTTTTGAAGATAATATGATGAAGTGCATGAAGATATGCTAGGACATTTTGAAGATGTTTATGAATTCGAATGTTATGATACATGCATTTGGTTTAATATTATGACTAATATAATTGTGACTATGATGATGCATGCTATGTATAAAAATGAATTGGAGCTATTGAGGAAGGCAATTTCCAATGACAGGCAACCTCAAGCAGAGGATGACCAGGAGAAGGCTGTGGTTGAAAGATTGTTGACAAGACTGTGAAAATCCTGCTAAAACACTGTTGATGAGGTAGAGATCAGAAAGAGAGTGCTAGCAACCAAGAACCGGTATAAAGATATTCGTGCTTATGTGGCACAAGGTATGAAAGGATTTGGGTGAGAACCCCTTCCAAAATATTTTATTGTCTCATGTTATGCATGAAAATTGAAAGGGCAGTGGTATGCCATGGATACCCAAGTAGGGTATGATTCAGGAAGGAGAACCTGAATGATGGAGGCGTGAACCTCTGGTAGTAAAGACCGATTGTAACCCTCAGAAGAATTCATGAACTAATATTTCATGAACACATGGACCAATCAATGAACGATTGGAAACAAAAGTGCTCATAGATAGCACGTTGCATAGAATTACTTCAAGGAAATTCATATTTGCATAAAGGCTAGACAATGGATTTCCCATTGAGGAAGGAGGACCTTCCAACATTTCCACTCACATTGTATAAGTGTTAGAGAAAACCAAATTTGGGTGGCCATGAGTGTTGGCACCTTGGTTATTAATGAAGGCATAATTCTTGGGTGCATTCATGCGAAACTTTTAAGTTTCATGTGTACTAATTTGGGATCGTGATCAGCCTATAGTAGGAAGCATGGTCCTGTTGTAAGAATGAATGAAAATGAATAGGACATGTGGTGGAGGGGTTTGTTAAGTTCCAACACACCATGGCCAAGAACCTGTCATAAAGTGTGACAAACTTGAAATCAATGTAGGGGTGCATTGGCTATGAATGTGGCCACAAATGTTGGCACATTCATTAAAATCAATTGATATCCGAGTCACATTTTGAAAATTTGGTAGGCTGGAATGATGCATAGGTAAGGGATGATGTATCCTTTCACTTTGAATCCTTGAATAGATGAAATGATCTGGACTGTTATTATACTTGATTTTCGAAAAAGGTAATGTACACGAAAAACTAACAATTGTTTGGCTGTGTAAAGAATGAAATTGCAGGGTTGAAAGGGTATTGGATATGGAAGTGTTGTAAGTCCATAAGGAAGATCGATTGCCTGTTGAGCCAAACTACAAGGAATGGTATTTCCTTTTTGAGAAAGTAATTTAATTGTTAAGTATGCACAATTCTGAAATTGTTGTGACGATGTTGTAAGGGTGCAATAAAATGTATATGCATGGAAAAGCTAACAAGTTGTTTGGCCGATTGAAGTTGAAAGTGAAGGAAGCAAAGGGGTCGTGGATATGGTAGCATTGTAAGCCCATAAGGAAGGCCAATTTCCTGCTGAGCCAAACCATTATGGGAAAGAAAGTCCCATAATTATGAATCTGGTTCCTATGCAGAACAAATATGAAAACAAATCGTGAGATTGGAAAATCTGTGGGTGACAGATTTGCAATAAAATTATGAAAGTTAGAATTTATAATGATGTCTCATGAATTTTGTATACCTGTGATACAGGTGAGAAGAAAAGACATGTCCAGAAAGGATAGATGAGGGCTGTCAAAGTTGAAGATGATGAACATGGCTACTATTGGGCCATGAAAACCCCGTGATAAGCCATGATTGCCTGAAAATTATTGTTTTGAGGTAACACAAGCTGGAGGTACACCTCGACAGAGCAAGTCTAAGGGATGCCTCGACTGTAAGACTCGATAGAGTCTCTAAATTTTCCTGTGCAAGAAAACCTTGGCAGAGCAAGATGGATCGCTTGAGGGACTCTATAATAGTGAAGGGGATGCCTGAGCCTGGGCCTGGAGGGTGAGTGACCTCAAGGAAGAGGAGACCTTAATAATTCTTGTAAACTATTGGGATCATGCACACAATGGGTAGTTTCCCGTGCAGAAAAACCTTGGAAAGGAAGATGAAATCATGATAGCTCTTGTGAACTATTGAATTGGAATCATGCACCCAATGGGTACGTCAAGGAAAGCGATGAGMATGGATAACAAAACTACCATGTGGATAYAGATCCACAAACTRCAYAKATAAGTATTGTGCTAAGATTRTRAARWTTTCCTTTTGAATTTTGAACAACAGTAAGATGTTTTTGCACAAAATTGTGATTAATGTGCTTGTTGTCCAAGAATTATTGAAGGCAGATGACGAAGACTAAGATCCTGAAAGAGGACCTGACCGAGGATGAAGTTCAAGACTTTTGAAGTGGTTGAATGAGAAAGGTGTGACATGTGTTTTTGAGAAAGAACACCGAGGACGATGTTCCTTTAAGGAGGAGGGAATTGTAACACCCTATTTCCCCCAATTTGTAATTAATCATAAAATAGGAATTACCATGCTAATGCATGAGGACAACGTAAATGTATTATTGTTTGAGTTGCCAATGATTGACTGTGGGGGGGTGAAGCCTTGAAAGTACTAGCCATGATATCACTTGAGGAAAAATGTGAAAACTATAAGAGAGGGTTCATTATGACAAATAACCCCAAATTTCCCTTGATGAGGATGAAAACCTCCTTCAGATCCCAAGGAGAGAAATCAATTAATGAAGAAAGGACCAGTGGTTGAATTATCAACCACCCCCATGAATGGAAACATTTGTTGTCAGCCTGAAGTACCACAAGGACTTGCAGACCTGAGCTTCCTTCTAATAGAAGGAACAAGATAGGTCAGAAAAACCTTCCAAGGTAAGAGGGATACACACGAGAGAGGAGACACCGAAAAAAGGGAGTGTAAGCTCGCAAGGGATATGCACAGATCTCTCCAGCGAGTCACTAACTGAAGGCCATGAGTTTGATTCCAAGGAGCATCTGAGAAACCTCACCGAGGCCATAACCGAGAGAGAAAGCTCTGAGTTACAGAGAACATGACCCAACTAGAAGACAAAACGGAGGAAGAACCTTTGAGAAGTGTGAGAATTCCCTGGTGATATCATGGATTGGAACATGGGTGGCCAGAGTGCTAAAAATGAATGCCTTTGTGCCTATGGTCGGGTGGAAGGAAGAACACCCATAGTCAATTGGTTGGTGGAAACCTGTAATAGATAAGTGATCTCTTGCCCTGTGTAATTTATCCGTAACTGTGTATGAATTGGATATACTGTATTCCTTTTATCACTGCTTGGTTGTATAATTAGGCCAGTAAAAAATCATATGATTAGGATATGTTTTATACTTGTAAATACTTGTGTCTTGTGGTGGAATAATCTCGAGTCACGAACTGTGTGTTCGTCGACCGTGAACACAGTTTCTTGTACACATGCAAACCTTCCTAATCGTTTTTAGTACCTTGAAGGATGAAACCTGTTAAGCCCAGAAGAAGAGCACAAGGCTCTTAATTCCTTCATAGGTGACAGAGCTTAGGAGGGATAAGACTTGCAAAGTGTTCCTTAAACCAAGGTGGATTGCAGAGGAAGGGACAAAGGTTCGAAACCTTCGGGGACCGAAATTATTCAAGAACTGGAAGCAGCGAAGGCTCCAGAGGAAAAACGGTTGATATTGGAGGAACACAGAGATGAGGACAGACAACCATCAGATCTACAGAAGTAGTGATAATATTAACACTTCATGCTCAAAGGAGGATATCGACATTCAGGGAAACAGAGGTAGAGATCCCTTCGAATGCGCAATACATGAAATCCTGACAGGAAGTTGGATCGTCAGATATTAAGTTGGACACGTGTCGACCGATGAAAGAACCAAAGAAGGGACGCATGGTAGTTAGGCAGCATCTCGCTGAATCGTGATTGGGAGTGGTCAAAGGGAAAGACTACACCAACTCACGATATGTAAAATAACGATGTGATCATGGCCGTTGACCCAGGAGTGGTATGGAACACCGATTTTCTAGAGGGAGATTTTGGTGTTTCAGGAGTCGAGGGTTCGAAGGAAGGAACCTTACAACGTGCGAGTCATGAAATCCCAAACTCTTCGAAGAGGAAATCAAGCTGTCCATTGTAGAGGGCGTGTGGTGAGAGCTCAACATCTTGCTGACTCGTAGAGCAAGAAGGTCAAAGAACATACTGTTCGAACTAGCGATGTGCGAAGTCACGATTTGATCGTAGCCGTCCATCAAGGAGGGCACGTGGCAAAAGCTCAACGTTTCTCTTAATTGCGACTCGAAGGAGTCAATGGAAAAGGTTTTAAGGACTCATGATACGCGAGATCGCAAAAGTATCCAGACCATTGGATCCAAGCCACGGGAGAACCGTTGGATCAGAACCTCCGTGTGGTATCACGTATCAGGTGTTCAAAGGTCGAAAGAATTCCTTTTCGACTGCAGAAGTTGTGAAGTGCCGAGCATCAAGGGCTCGTGCGAACACGTGGAACATCCGTTAGGTGGGGACCGCGTGGTTGACAGGTGGTGGACACATGTCACCTGAGAAAGAGTCAACCCATTGTTGACTTATCGTGTTTCAGGGTTTCGAAGGGTGAAGAAGTTGCACCTTGATCGCTAAGGTCGCAAAATGCCGAGAGCCGAGGTCTCGTGTGACAGGCGGCAACGACACAAATCGTAAGCAAAGTACAGTGGAGGAGACAAGTGGAATGTACATGTCGCTTTGGAAGAGTCCACATAACGTTTACCTTTCCCGTCTCGAGGATTCACAAAGGAGGAGCACAAGGGCTCAACACTCCATCTCGCAAAGTCGCGAGATGAGAGTAGTTCTAGTGTTTAGCCTAGCCTATGGTTACATGTAGCAAGCGCTAGCGAGGAGTCGAGAGCCTTGACTCTCCAACTCGCGAGTTGCGAAAGGCACTTGCGATAAGGCCAGATTATGGTCGCTCGGAGGAGGATAAGGGAAGGGATGGTCTGTGCTAGGCCCTGTAGAAATTCAGGGATTCTATCCCTTGAGGAAGAGCGAAAATTTTATTTTTTCCGTAGTGGATATGTGACAGTTGTAATGTCGCCATTACCAACAACTCAACAAAATTGCTTGGATACCACATTGTAGCATACCTAGTCACCAATTGGGCTATGCCACTTAAAATTTCAAACTGTGATACTAATTTAAATAATAAAAATACTCTACAAATGCACAAATTCATACAAAATAATAACAGAAATATGGATGTAACATACATAGGAAAACCCATGAAAAGAAATGCATAAATATTAACACAACACATGAATTAACACACAATTGATACTTATCTTTGAATAAAAGAACACCGACTACGTGCATACCTTCCATGTTCCTCCCAACCTTAAACCGAACTGCGCATAACTCTCAGTAATGGGTCACCCCTGAGTTGGGGCTAAAATATACCTGAGTAAAGGATTCCTAGCTAGGATAAGGTATCTCAAATAGTAGGAAACTCAGTCATAAGTGCCAACTTGAACTAATAACATACAGTCCCTCATTCCCCACATGTTCGTTCCACCCTAGTAAGTGTTCCCCTTCTTTTCTCAACAATCCCTCAACTGCCCCACTTCCTTTCCGGGGCTTCAACAACATATCAAAAAGGAAGTATCAGATCCTTGTAGCTATAGTTTGGCACCTTCAAAAATCAATACCCAACAATTCTCTCACTTGGAGAGAATTCTCAATGGCGTGGAAACCCACGTCTTCAATATCCTACGGGCCTGACATCCTGCTTCTTCATTCCATCTCCAAAGATAACTAGGGTACAGGTACAAGTACATGTATAGTAACAACATGGTACACATGACAACTGAGTGAGTGAAGGAATGATGACAGAATAATAGGAAAATGAACTAAGTCCAAACTATATGTATGCATGTTCCCAACTTGACACTTGACATGTTGAGAACTACCTTGGGCACACTTTTCTCTATCCTTAGAACATAGGATTAAATAATTGTCCATACTTTATACTTTAAAGAATATTAATATAATATTTCTTTGGGCTTAAGCCCCACTAGCTTAGCCCCTTATCCTTAACTTTTATCCCCCTTTCCCTATCTAGTATAGTTTATACCCCCATACTCTTTAACATGGTTGGTCTACAACAATGATGTGTTCTCATTAATATGTGCATGTGATTATGTATTAAAATGATGGCTCACTAACCATTTAAACTTTCTCTCCAGCCTAATAACCACACATGCACTTTAGCCTCAAAATACATATACACAAAGGCACTCTGGCCCCAAAACCGTGCACTTACTCCATTGTATGCAAAACTTAGGATGGTGCACACCCTTCCTTTAGTGTGCAATCCTCTCACACTTACACAGGTGGGGGATACATTATAAAATTTGCGCACTCCTTTGGTATGATATTCTCGCGTATTGACTCAATGCATGCAAAACCAAACCAAAGACCTTGTACCATCATCTCACTATCTTAGATGTATAATTACATTTACATTTATAATCAGTACACACGGTTCACTAGCCTATATGTTCATTTACATTTATAATCAGTACACACGATTCACTAGCCTATATGTTCATTTACATTTATATGTACAACTGGGGTTCAGCCTAGGGATATTTCATTTCCCTCCCCTTTATTTATGCATTGTCCTCAGTGTAGTATATACATATATACAACCAAAATTTCAAAAGTCTTCAAAAAGATGCGGGTATTCTTCCCGCATAGAATCCTCATGCTCCCAAGTTGCATCTTCAGGACTGTACAAGTTCGATTGGACCTTTAATAGCCCTACCGATCTATTCTGGAGATACTTGATATTCCGGTCCAATATGAACACTAGATGCACTTGAAAGTCACCCTCCTGCTCCACCTAAATCACATTCCAACCATTGACATGATTAACATCAGGTACATACTGTTTAAGAAATGACACATGGAATACATTATGAATACAAATTGATGTCGGTAAGGAAAGCATATATGCTACAGGAACAATCATCTCCAGTATTTCAAATGGCCCACAGTAATGCCCTACTAGATTTGAACAATTTACCAACTGCAGGGAACTTCTCTTGGATTTTACTTTCAAGAAAACATGGTCACCCACTTTAAATTCTCTGTGAGTTATACCTTTATTAACATATATTTTCTTCTTGTCCTGGTGTAATGCCCCTAGGTCGAACCCCAAATGTACATATGAATGTAAATGAACATATAGGCTGGTGAGCCAGGACTTTTTTGGCCAAAATTTCCTATCTTGTAATACCCTAGGTTGATTCCCAGTTGTAAATGTAAACTTTTTTGATAGTCTAGTGATCCAGGTTGTTATAGGCCATAAGGATTATATGATTATTAGGCTAGAGATCTTAGATGCTAAAGGCTAGCATGCTTATATTTTAAATTGTAAATCATACCCATATTATTAATAAAGTACACCACCATTGAAGACCGACCACACAAAAGAGATGGGGGATAAACTCCACTAGAAAGGGAAAGGGGTGCTAAGAGTCTAGGAAGGGGCTAAGCTAGGGGTATTAATCCCAATGGAATATTATATTAGTACTCCTTAAAGCTAAAGTAATGGATATGAATATATATCCTAAGTTCTAAAGAAGCGACAAGGGAGTCCCGTGGGTGCCAAGTGTCTTAAAAGACATAAGCATATATATAATTGTGGATATAGTGCACGGGGGGAAGGGGAGGGAGAATTCCTTCACGGAGGTAGTTATGAATCATACCTTATGGTATTGGATTGCAACGAGAACCTATACCTGTAATGGTTATATCAAGATTTGAATTGAAGAAGCAGGTTGCCAAGATCGTAGGACCAAAGAAGCAATTTGTCAGGCCCATGGGGAGTTTCTTTAGGAAAGAAACTACTTAGAATTGTTTTCTGGTGCATTGGGCAATAACTATAGGGATCTGAGACTTCTTGTTCAGACTATTTATGAAGCCTTAGAAGGGAATTGGGGAAGCCGAGGGAATTTTGAGTAGAGAAGGGGCACACTTCCTGGGGTGGGACATGCTTGTGGGTAATGATAGACTGTAGGTTAGTTGAAAAAATTGGGCACCTTGGACTGAGAAATTATGCTGCTTTTCAGACCTTAGATTGACTTAGTATTCAATTTTCCTTGGTAGAGTTTATCCCCAGCTCAGGGGTGACCCACTACTGAGATTATGAGAAATGTGGTCTATGGATGGGTGGAACGTGGAAGGTATGCATGCAGTTGGTGTTTATTTCCTGTGATAAGTGTATTTCATGTGCTTATTTCAATTACTGTGTGTGTGCAATTATGAATTTTCTATTATGAAATATTTGTTGTTAAATTCTATACATTAATTGTTATTGTTGCATGCATGTTGTTATTATTTATGCTTAACTCTGTTCACATGCATAATTTATTATTTAATTTGATGGTATCAGAATTCGAAATTTGGATGTGGCATTGCCCAACAGGTGGTTGGGGATGTTACAATTTGGTATCATAGCTGATAAAGAGAGAGTTTTTTGTGTGTGACGTGACCCAAATTAGGTGGATGGGTACGTTACAAATTGGTATCAGAGCCCAAATTTCAACACTGAGCTTGCATGGGCCATTATTGCAGAGTGACCATGGTGAAATGGAATGAAATTGGGAAAAACCCCCAATTTCCTGCAACTAATTAATGGAAAATTCGAAGTGAAATAGTCGAATTTGAAAAGAAGAAAAAAATTTTGTTCAAGGCTTGATTTGGTTGTATTTATGTTAGTCACAAATATCTAATGACGGCCCAAGAAGGAATTTAATTTTTGGGCGAATTTGAGAATTTTTGGAATTTTGGAAAATAGGTAAAACTGGGAAATTTTTGGTATTTTTTCGTATGCTGACATCAACATGACATGGGGGGGGGGGGATTTCATCCGATGTGGCATAAAGTGACGTGTACTACCATGGTGGAAATTACACGGAGGCAAGGAAGTGGAAAAATGGTTAAGTGTTGGGACTTATTATGAGTCCGTGAGTCCGAAGAAGTGGAAAAATGGTTAAGTGTTGGGACTTATTATGAGTCCGTGAGTCCGAAGAAGTGGAAAAATGGTTAAGTGTTGAGACTTTTTAGACGTACTTATGAAAGACCGGTTTCAAGACCACGAGTCTATGAGTCTGTGATTTTGTGAGTCTAAAGAAGTGGAAAAATAGTTAAGTGTTGGGACTAATTATGAGTCTCTGAGTCCGAAGAAGTGGAAAAGTGGTTAAGTGTTGGGACTTATTATGAGTCCGTGCGTCCGAAGAAGTGGAAAAATGGTCAAGTGTTGAGAGTTTTCAGCTGAAATTATGAAAGAAAGGTTACAAGACCATGAGTCCGTAAGTCCACGAGTTCGTGAGTCTGAAGAAGTGGAAAAATGGTTAAGTGTTGGGACTTATTATGAGTCTGTGAGTCTGTTAGTGTCCAATAATGGGTTAGAGGGTCAAAGTCTTGTCAAATTTGTGTGTTATGAGTCATGCCTTGGCCTTGTGAAGACCATTTCATTCCTTATTTTATAATACAAGTGTATTTTCATAAGTTCTATGTTTAAAAGTCAAATTTTCAATAAATCTAGTTCTAGATTCTTGAATATGGGTCATCTAGTTAAATTGGGTCCAAAGTTATGTTGAGGGGTATTAAGAGTCATGTGTGAGAGGGTTAGTCTTGTCATGATTATGAAAGGTTATAAAAGTGATTAATTATCATGATGTAATATGTATCACTCATCTAAAAAATTTTTGGTACTTGTTTCTCATATATTCCTGAGAAATATTCAAATGTTGTGCAAGTACGCTGCACAACTATCCTAGTCTTATTTTTTAGAAGCAAAGTTGGCTTCATCTAGTCCTTTTTTGAATTGGAACTCTGATGAATTGGAAAATTATGGAACATCCATTATGAGTGCATCAACATGAGCAAGATATCAAACAACTTGTCATCTGGCTTCCATTTTGCAGTTTTGAGACAAATTAGGGTTTCGAAGCTTCATGAAAAAATTGATGTTTTGGAGGAAGATAAAAGGGTCCTATGATGCATCCCCCCCTCCTATCCTAGGGGTTATGCTGAAGTTTAGTCCCAGCTCGGGGGTGACCTACTACTGAGAGTGATGAGCAGTGTGGTCAAAGGCTGGGAGGTTCGTGGAAGGTCTGCACGGAGTTGGTGATATTCTTACCAAGATAAGTGTCAATTGTGTGATAAATTTACATGATGCATTGTCATTTACATATTTATTTTATGGGTTTATCCTATGTGTGTTTATAATTGTCTTTATATTTATGGGTGTTTCCTGTATATGCTAGATGTACGTGTTTACTGTTATTTCAGTGTGAATCCGTGCATTTAAATATGTATTTGTATGTTTACGTTATATATATATATATATATATATATATATATATATATCCGCAATATTTCTATGTGTATATATTTTAATTGCATGCAATTTGAAAATTTTATGTGGCATAGCTGAGTTGGATGATGAGTATGTTACATTATGATCCGTAGAGAGAAAAAATGCGTTCGCTCGTGTATCGTGGCTTGACGTGGGTAGTCGAGGACATTACAATATGGTATTAGAGCTTCAGTTTTCAACACTGAGCCTGGATGGGCCGAACAAGTTCAGTTGAAGCGAAATTTCACAGAGGATTGATTTCGATGTGGCCAAATTTAAAGTCACAGAGCGTCCATGGTAAATTTAGAAACAACGACGCAGAATTGGGAAAACCCCAATTTCTGTTGTTAAATTCATGAGAAAATGGAGAAATTCGGCCAGGTGGTGAGGTATTATTGGTTTAATATTTTTTCTAACAAATTTAGACCTGAAATTGGTCGAATTTGAAGTTACAGTGAAGCCATTACAGATGGAGTGACATTAGTAAATAAAATTCTCAATTCGTGAACTGATTTTGGGTAAATTCGTTCCAGAAATGTCAACCCACAATGATTTGTTGTTGCAGAGGTTGAACTGGTGTTATCAGGGAGAAATTGAATAGATTTTTTTGTTGCAGAATGTCTATGGTAAATTGGGGAAAACGTTAATCCAAAAGCCCCAATTTCTGCAGTGGAATTCACGAGGTAGTGATGCGCACAAAAATGAATGTGTGCAAGTGGGCGCACTAAAAATGCATGAGGCACAGTGAAAATCTTGTGATAGGTAAAATTCAACATTTGCACGAAAAAAATTTGGCATGCGGGTACATGCACTAAATTTTGGTATCGCGCGAAAAAATATTGGTGTACTGGTGCACGCGCTAAATTTTGGGCATTGCACGGAAAAGTATTGGCGTGCTGGTGCATGCACTAAATTCTGGCGCCGCATGAAAAAATGTTGGTGTGTGGGTGCACACGCTAAATTTAACATTGTGCGATGTGCATATGCATAATAGGAGTGCATGGTGTGCACACACATAGTAATGGTGCGTGTGGTGTGCGTAGTATTGGCAAAGTGCAGAGGAGTTAGGTTGGTGAGCGCGCAATGTGGGTATATCTTGTTGCGTGACAATTTTTTTAATGGTGCACGCAAAGTATTGGTGTGCAGTGGAGGCATACTAAACTTTGGCATGGTGCAACACGTAGAGTGAAATGCGCGCGGAATATCAACGTGGAATACAAAAGTTGTGCGCAACAGGTAATAGTGCAAGAACCAAAATTGTGCGCGATGGATATTGGCACGAGACACAAAAGTAGTGTGCACCAGTTATTGGCGCGACAGAGAAGTGATGCACAATGGTTATAGGTGCGCAAAGCATAATTTACCTTGTGGTTTTTGTACGCATGCTATATATGGGTATACAGGTTGAATTTTGTCTGCTTGAATTCATTTGGAGGGTGAACAACAGTAGAAAACTAGTGATTTTCTGCGACGTTTTATATCATTTGAATGTCATATTTTTGCAGTGCGTTTTTTAGGCCCTTAACAACATTTTTAGTAATGCAAAAACCACGAGAATAGAGTGTAGCAAGGTGCACTACGTCTTTGAATCTCAAATAAAATATTTCAGAGAGATGTTTCTAATGGTGTAAACCATTCGTCAAACAAAGATTTTATGAGAAATTTACAACACAAACAGTGGAGGTTAAATTTTGAGACCCAACTAGCTTCAAAGAGACATAACTTTTTGCTCTAGAATTAGATTGAGCCGTAGGAGCAGTCAATGGAAAGATATTGAACAACAGAATATATTCCAAGAGCTAAATTAAATTTCTAGGCATGTTAAAAATGTTTAAGATGGAAAAGAATGTACATGTAGCATTCCATACCAAAAAACAAGAATTGACCTAGAATTTCAACAAGATGTAACTAGACGCATGGAACCCAAAAAGAGATGAAACTTGGAAAGAGTGTCCATAATATGTATATGAAGAAACCCAATTGATATCCTATGAAAAATCCAATGGAGTAGGTGTGAAATTTCATAATTACAGCACAAAGTTGCACTAAGTTGAAAATGAATAGAAAAATTAATGGGTAATTTTCAACTAACCATAACTTTCTACTCAAGACTCGGAATTGAGCATGGGAGAAGGCATTGGAAAGGTGTTGGGTAGTGGAATATAAATACCCACCTAGAAAATTTATACGGGCATTCAATTTTTCAGCAAATCAGAAGAAAGAATTGTGATATATTATTGAACTAGAATGGTTCATATTTTTCATGAAATTGTTGAGACAGTAAGCCTGACAATGTTTTGTTGGCTTAACATTTTGCAGAGTTAAAAATAGATAGATCAGATCAGGATCAACACAGATTCCAGAGAAATGGAAGAGGCATAGGGGAATTACATCCAGGAAGATGATATCAAAGGGATGGATGTCCATTTTGGCATTGAAGGAACAAACTCCAATGGACATGGAGAAGGAAGGTATGAAAACATGAATATGGTAGAGACCATTAAAAATTTGTAGAAGAATGTCCAAAGACATAAAGCTGATAATGAAAGGATTATGAGAGCCAAGGAGCAATAGGATGACTTCAACATGAAGTTAACGTAGAGCTTGAACATAATAGAAAAAACAATGGATAATGAGAGTGGCTCAAACAAATCAGGAAGTCACAGGTCTCCTGATGAGAAAAGAATATCCATACGTGTTAGCAGAGATCATCATCACTCCCCGAAGCATTCCCATAAGAGATCACACAACATCTCAAGTCCATCCCTTTTCAGGAAGCATAAGGGATCTGGGGTGTATGAGCTACAAGGAGAAATGAACAAAATCAAACCTCCTACATTTGATGGTGATCACAAGAAGGATGAAGATGCAGAGACATGGTTGTTGGGCATGAGAAAGTATTTTCGATTGCATAATTATTCTTCTCATGCAGAAGGTAGAATTTCCATATATCAACTCAAGGGAAAGGAATCCATGTGGTGGGATCAACTTGTGTAGGTGCAACACATTAAAGAGAAAAGTGTTACTTGGAAGGAATTCAAGAAGCATTTTGAGAAGATATACTTGAATAAGAGATACTATGACAAGAAAATGAATGAGTTCTTTGAACTCAAGCTTGGGAGTATGACCATAGATGAATATGAGAGAAGGTTTTTAGAACTTTTGAAGTATTTTTCTTTCACAAAGGATGAGACCGTTAAGATTCAGAGGTATTTGAGTGGATTGCCATCATTCATCAGTGAAAAAATATAGTATGATGATCCAAAGACATTGGAGGATACCATAAGGTGAGATAAATGCATATATGATCAACAAAAATCAAGGCCAACTTTCCAAAAATCTTGGGAAGACAAAAATAAGTTCAAGGTGGATCAGAGGAAGAAGGGAGCTAAGCCACCATTCTTCAGAAATAATACTCAGGGACATCCAAATTCTAAAGAACCCAAAACGATTAAGACATGGGGTCAAAGGCCAAGGCAACCACCTATTAAATGTTGGGGTTGTAAAGGAGATCATATGTTTAGAGATTGTCCTCAGAGAGGTGAAAAAGTGAGGATTGTTCACAATGTACAACAAGCAGAAATAGTGGAGGACATGGGAAGAAATGTGCCAAGGATCTATGAAGCCCTGGACAACAAGAAAGAAGAGTATCAATTACATATGATTGAAGTGGAAGGTATGATCAACAACCAAACCATTTCTATTTAGATTGATTCAGGAGCTAGTCATAGTTATATAGATCCTAAGAGGGTGGAAAGTTTGCAATTGCCAAGAAGCAAGCATGGAAAATCTTGGTTGGTGTAGCTGGCTACTGGATCCAAGAGAAAAGTTAATGACATGATTAAGTCATGTCTTATGGACATTAATGGGTTGAACACCAGGGCATATTTGAACATCTTGCCTTTAGGTTCCTATGATTGTTTAATAGGGATGGATTGGTTGGATGAACACCATGCCATCCTAGACTGTCATAGCAAGGAATTTACTTGTTTGAATGAGGAAGGGAGCCTAAGGAGAGTGCAGGGAATTCCCAGTGTAGTGACCATCAGGGAAATTTCAACATTACATCTGAAGAAATGTTACATAAAAGGGTGTCAAATATTTGCAGCTCATGCAAAAGAGACACCCAAAGATAAGGTGCAAAATTTGGAAGATCATGCAGTCCTAAAATATTTTGATGATGTGTTCAAGAAGGTACCAGGACTACCCCCAAAGAGAGATATTGATTTCTCTATAAATTTAATTCCTTGAGTAGCTCCAGTGTCAAAGAATCCTTATAGAATGAGTACACCAGAGCTTAAGGAGTTGCAAGTGCAGGTTGAAGAACTTATGAAGAAGGGGTATATATGCCCAAGTGTGTCACCTTGGGGTGCCCTAGTCGTGTTCATGAAGAAGAATGATGGGACATTAAGATTATGCATTGATTATAGATATTTGAATAAAGTGACTGTAAAGAACAAGTATCCTCTTCCAAGGATTGATGATCTTTTTGATCAATTGAAGGATGCAAAGATATTTTCAAAGATAGATATCAGGTCAGGATACCATCAAGTAAGGATTAAAGAGGAAGATGTCATTAAGACTGACTTCAGGACAAGGTATGGTCATTATGAGTTCACAATGGTTCCATTTGGGTTGTCAAATGCACCAACTATTTTCATGTGCTTAATGAATGGTGTTTTTTGAGAATATTTAGACAAGTTTGTCATTGTATTTTTAGATGAAATTCTTATATATTCTAATTCAGAAGAAGAGCATGAGCATAATTTGAGAATGGTGTTTCAAGTATTAAGGGAGCATCAATTGTATGCCAAGTTGAGCAAGTTCTCATTTTATCAGAAGCAAATTCATTATTTGGGACATATCATTTCAAAGGATGGGATAACAGTGGATCCTTAGAAGATAGAAGCCATTAGAGAATGGTCAATGCCAAATAATGTGACAGAGGGAAGATCATTCATGGGCCTTTCCAACTACTATAGGATATTTATTGAAGGATTCTCAAAGATTGCACACTCAATCAATTCCTTGCAAAAGAAGGGTGTGGAGTTTCAGTGGACAATGGATTGTGAAAAGAGTTTCCAACACTTGAAACAATTGTTAACAAGTGCTCCAATAGTAAGGATTGTAGACCCAAATGAAGACTTCATTGTATGCACAGATTCATGTAAAGAAGGACTTGGTGGAGTCCTCAGTCAAAATGGGTTTGTTATATGTTATGAATCAAGGAAGTTGAAGGAGCATGAAAGACACTATGCCACTCATGATTTGGAGTTGGAAGCCATAGTGCATGCCTTGAGGAAATGGAGACACTACCTCATGGGAAAAATGTTTGAGCTGAGGACATACCATAATGGTCTGAAATATTTATTTGATCAACCAACTCTAAATGCTAGGCAAAGCAGATGGTTAGAATTTCTAAGTGAATATGACTTTGATATAAAGCATATCAAGGGGAAAGAGAACAAAGTGGCTGATGAAATCAACATAAGAGTGCATGAAATGAATGCTACAGTCATTATCATGTACCAATCAGATTTAAAACACATAATTTTAGAGGCTGCAAAATCATATTTGCAATACAAGAAATTAGTGGAAAAATTACAGCAAGGTAATTTGCAGTAGAAAATTGAAGAATACAAGCTAGATAATGATGAAATTCTCAAGTACAGGGGAATAATTTATGTACCAAATTACCAGGAATTGAAAAATCTGATATTGAGAGAAATGCATAATGTACCTTATGCTGGGTACCCAGGATATCAAAAAACTATTGCAGTTGTCAAGAACCAATATTATTGGCCAGGCATGAAGAAAGAAGTTGTTGATTTTATTGCCAAATGTTTGGAATGTCAAAAGGTAAAGGCTGAGCATAGACACCCAACTGGCTTCTACAACCATTACCCATTCTTGAGTGGAAATGGGAAGTTGTAACCATGGATTTCATCACCAAACTGCCCAGAACAATCAAGCAACATGATTCAATCATGGTAGTGGTGGATAAGCTTACTAAAGCTGCCCATTTTATTCCATTCAAGCTCACTCACAAGGCAACCAACATTGTTGATGTTTATATGAGGGAAATTTCTATATTACATGGCAAACCCAAGACAATTGTGTCTGAAAGAGATCCAAAATTTACCTCAAAATTTTGGAAGAGATTATTTAATGGATTTGGAACAAATTTAAATTTTATTACAACTTATCATCCAGAATCAAATGGACAAACATAGAGGGTGAATCAAGTGATTGAGGATATGTTGAGGATGTATGTGATGGATAAACCATCAAAATGGGAAGACTACCTACACTTTGTAGAGTTTTCTTATAACAATGGGTACCAAACATCTCTAAAGATGAGCCCATTTGAGGCACTTTATGGCAGAAAGTGCAACACATCGGTGAGCTAGGATAACCCAACATATACAACAGTGGTTGGGCCAGATTTACTCAGGGAAATGGAGGAGAAAATGTTGAAAATAAAACAAAATTTAAAGGCTGCCCAAGACAAGAAGAAAATCTATGCTGATAAGGGAAGAACTCACAGAGAATTTAAAGTGGGAGATCATGTATTCTTGAAAGTGAAAGCCAATAGAAGTTCCATGAAGTTGGGAAATTTTTCAAAGTTGGCAGCTCGCTATTGTGGGTCGTTTGATATCCTAGAGAGGACTGGTCTAGTAGCTTATATGATTTCACTACCTGCATCTATGTCTGCTCATAATGTATTCCATGTATCATTTCTCAAGAAATATATACTTGATGCTAATCATGTTATTGATTGGACTATGATTCAAGTGGAGCAAGAAGGCGCTTTCCAAGTGCATCCGGTAAGCATTCTGGACCAGAAAATCAAACAGCTCCAGAATTGAGCCATATGGCTTGTAAAGGTCCAATGGACATGGTATGGTCCTGAGGACGCTACCTGAGAGCATGAGGATGCAATGCAGACATAATACCCGCATGTTTTTGAAGATTTTTGAAATTTTGTGTGTATGAGTACATAATGCACTGAGGAAAGTGCATAAATAAAGGGAGGGGATTGTAATATCCCTAGGCCGAACCTAATTGTAATTTCAATGAAAATGTACTTAAGTTGGTGAGTTGTTTGATATCATTTGTGTATGTACCTTTCATGGCATAGTGCGTGCATGTATTGCGTAGTAAAATGAGGAAGTGTGCACATTACATGATACCACACACAACAACTTAAGTTTGCACGATTTTGAGGCCAGTGAGCCTTTGTGTATATGCTGTGTTTTATAGGTTGGTGAGCCAGTTTTGTGATTATTAGGCTGGAGAGCCTAGATGTTAAAGGCCAGTGCACCTATTTTTTTATATGTTTCAACATTAATATAAAATACATCGTTGCATGCAGTCTAACCACAATAAAAGAGTATGGGGGACTAAACTCCACTAGTTAGGGAAAGGGGGTGCTAAAAGTTAAGGAAAAGGGGCTAAGCTAGGGATCTTAAGCCAAAAAGGAATATTATATTAATATTCCTTAAAGTATAAAGTATGGATAGTTATTTTATCCTAAGTTTCAAAGTTGGGAACCGGTGGGCCAAAGTAGCTCCGAACATGACAAGTGTCAAGTTGGGGACATGCATACATATTGTGGGGACTTAGTTCATTTTCCATCATTTTTTTCTTTCCATCATTCCTCCCATCATTCATTCATCCATTGTGCCATACCATGAGCATTCACTCACACAGTCAACTATCCTTCATACCTTCCTATCATGGTACTTGAACTCATATCCATAGCCATACATGTTTGTGTAGCTGGTTAGCTTAGGAGCTAGAATGAAGAAGCGGGTTGTTAGGCCCGTGGCATATTGAAGAGGCGGGTTGTCAAGCCCATGAGAAATTTCTATTTGGTTGAGAGAATTGTTGGGAATTGACTTCCTGGAGGTGCTAAACTACAACTACAGGGCTCAGAGACTTCTTGTCCAACCTATTGCTGAAGCCCGAAGATGGAGTGGGGCAGCTGAAGGACTGTTGAGTAGAGAAGGGGCACACTTCCTAGGGTGGGACAGGCATGTGGGGAATGAGGGACTGTAGGTTGTTAGTTGAGTGAGAACCTGTGATGAAGTCTTTCCTATTTTCTATGAACCATTAGCTTGGTTAGGAATCCCTTTACCCGGGTGGAGTTTAGTCTCATATCGGGGGTGACCCACTGCTGAGAGTGATGAGAAGTTTGGTCAAAGGCTGGGAGGTTCATGGAAGGTCTGCACAGAGTTGGTGACATTGTTACCAAGATAAGTGCCAATTGTGTGATAAATTTACATGCTGCATTTTCATTTACGTGTTTATGTTATGGGTTTATTCTATGTGTGTTTATAACTGTCTTTATATTTATGGGTATTTCCTGTATATGCTGCATGTACGTGTTCCCTATTATTTTAGTGTGAATTCATGCATTTAAATATGTATTTGTATGTTTACATTATATATATATTTCTACAAGAGTTCTGTGTATATATATTTTAATTGCATGCAGTTTGAAAAATTTATGTGGCATAACTCAGTTGTATGTTGGGTATGTTACAATATGTTCTGCAGAGAGAACAAAAGTGTTCTCTTGTGTATCGTGTCCCAACGTGGGTGGTTGGGGACGCAATAGACCTCTAAATCTCCACCTGCTATCACAAATACGCACTCTCTTTCTCTGCAACTCGGCTCTACATTCTTCTCCTTATCAAAAAACACAATGACTTCATTTCCCACCCTTTTCAAACTTTTTAGCAGGACGATGAAGTGACAATTGTTTCGCACTGACAGTAGTAATTTTTTTCACTTTTTTTTCGTGTTTCCTACGTGCTGTGCCTTTCTACCTGTTAACTACTCTCCGATGCGGAGTGTTTTCAATCACTGGTTTTTCTGTAGCGCACTATCAATTCTAACAATTCTATTATATCAAAACCTTCCATATCCACTGATCTGTTTGTATTTTTATCCCATTTCTACTTTTTATGGATTTTCTTCTTTTTCTCATTTTCTCTATCTTAAATTATACTATAATAAACTATGTACATATTTTCTTACTACATTGTAACCTTTTAAGTGCTAAGAGGTTGACTATCCCTATACAGTTTCATTCGACTCCTATTGATCAATCCTTTTAGTTCTGTGCCTCCCAAGTATTTTAACTATACCGATCCCCCTTCGGTGACATTCTTCACTTCGTATGGCCCCAACCAATGCATTATGAATTTTTCTTAATGCTGAAAAAATTTACTGTCATAAAGTAAGACTAGGTCTCCTTCCTTGAAACTCTTTCTTTTGATATGTCTTTCATGCTATTATTTATCTCTTGCTTTCTGTACTTCCTGGTTAGATCATGCCAGGATATTTTCCTCTTCCATTTCCATGAGTTGACTTAGCCTTTCTTTTATTGCACCTCATTCTATCATGTTGGTAATTGCTACAACGCGCAGGATAGGTACCAGAAATCCTAATGGAACCACTGGTTCATGTCCATACACCAACCTGGATGGTGTATGTCCTATCAAATTTTTGCATGTGGTCTTGTATTCCCACAATACTACTGGTATCTTCAAATCCCAATCATCCTTGTTGACATTTCAAATCTTAGTTAAGGCATTCTCTAGGATCTTATTGAAGGCTTCCGCTATTCCATTTGACTGAGGATGGTATGGTTTACTCTTCTGATGGAAGACTTCAAATTACTCATTCATAACCCTGATAGTATTGTTGATAAATTGAGTTTCTTGGTCACTCATGAATATTATTGGACACCCAAAACTGGTGATCACCTTTTCAAACAAGAAGTGTGTTGTTGTCTCTGTGCTAGAATATTTTACTAGCATTGATTTGGCCCATCTTGTTAGGTATTTTGTCGTAGTAATGATATACCCTGCTTCCTACCTCTTTGTTGGTGGGTGAATTGGTCTCACAAAGTCTATTTCCTATTTTTTGAATACTTGCATGGTTACTTGTGGTCTCAGGGGAATCTCATCCCTTCTGTTAGATTTACCAACCCTCTAACATAAATCACATCTCTAACAATAGTCCTTAGAATCTTTGTGAATTTTTGGCCACCATATTCTTGCGCGCAATACTTTCTGAATGGTAGCTTTTCCTGCCTAGTGTCCTCCATCTATTTCCTGATGAGATTTTGACACAATCCTAGCCCTTTCATGTTCTAGTATGAATCTTCTAAAAATGTTGTTTGCGCCCATTTTGTATAAGTGTCCTACAATCAATTGATCTTTTGCAGCTCTAGCTACCATATTTTTCTTTTGCACATTGTTAAAATCTTATGGCGTAGTCCTTGTACTCAAGTATTCAATGATGTCAGAAAAATATTCATTAGCTACTTGGACTGAAAATAACTGAGCATGAGGGAAGTTGTCTTCCAAGTTGTCAGGTTCTTCTCCATTCATTACCCTTGATAGCTGATCACGTCTTGCATTAAGATTCTCTAGTTTGACAATCACTTCAAAGTTAAATTATTGAAATAACAATAGCCATCTACAGATCCTCCCCCCAACACTAGCTTGTTGACTAGGTATTTGAGGGTTGAATGATATATTGACATATTAAAGTGTTTATCCAACAAGTAATGTCTGAATTTCTGAAGTGTATAGACCATATATACTCCTTCTCTTTCTGTAGTATTGTAGTTCTGCTATGATTTTGATAGTTTTCTTCTAGCATATACTATAGGATGATCCAAATCCCCTGCTCCTGGCTACCCCATAATTTATCCAAGTGTTATAGTTGATGCATCTACATGCACATGGAATGTATTTTCCCAATCTAGGAATACTAGAATAGGTGTTATAGCCATTTTTTCTTTTAGAGTGTCCAAACCTTGCTAATAGTCCTCATTCCACTAAAGTTTAGTATCTTTCTTTAACAGATTCTCCATTAGCGCAATGATCTATGCATACCCTTTTATAAATTTTATGTGGTAGCATGTATGTCTCAATGTTTCTCTCAACTAGCATACTAATTTTGGTGGTGGTAAATTAACAATGACTACAATCTTAGCAGGATCCACCAATAACCCTTGTTTACATACTATGTGTCCCAACTATTAATAGATAAGATTGTATTATGATTTGAGATAATTTCCCAAAATACATTGCTATAGGAGGGTTCATGTCCTTAAGATAGCTTGACTTCAAGTCAGTTTTTCATGGGTTTTGAGAAGGCGTTTGAAGTTCTTGATGATTCCATTATGTAGAAGACTTCATAATATTTCCAACCATATCTCTTGTAGCCCAAAAATATTCTCGGAAGTCCTCCCAAAACCCTCAAACACCACACTGCATTTCTGCTGAGAGAACACTGGGCCTCTGCATTTTTTGAGTGACTAAATTAAACTTGGATTATGAACAATTGGGAAGGTAATTTGAAAACTGGAGGAGGTTTTTGTTCATCACATACCAAATAACAAAAAAATCTCTCAGTTTTTCAAAAATTGTTATGGTTAGAGAGATATTAGACACACAAGTGGCACTACGATGTAACACACCCATGACGGGGCATAATTTTTTTTTCTCTCTTCCCTAACTCTCTCTAGGTTCCCTCTTCTTCAATTGCAGGTTCTTCAAAACCCGTGGTTCTTTCCTGGCCCCTTTGAAGGGTTTGGAAAACGGGTACTAGCTCTTCATGCTAGCCCCTTCCTTCATGGGACCTCAGGCTATGACCACATACCTAACCAAAGGGTGCTTCACGACTTCGCGATTTTGCATGTTGGGTATTTCCATGTGAGCCAACCTTGAGTCCCCTGACTTCCGAACTTGCACTCATGTCAGATTAATGAACCAAAATCCCAACGATCCAACGGTTTTTCTCTTTCCTTCGCTTATCAAGACTTTGAATCTTAGGAAGTTGGAATACCACTCACCTCCCTTCTCTCGATTCCTGATTCTACTCTCGCCTCAGATCGACGGTCCACGACTTTCCTCGATCTAACAACTCATATCAACTCGCGAGTTCTCACTTTGAGAGTCCTCATAACTCTACCTTTGAATTCCCCAAGTCGCGAGTTAGTGCAATGTTGATCTCTCTCCATGTGTCCTTCCCAACACCCGTGGCTAGGATCACATTCAGTATTCCCCTTGCAAATCTTCCAAAGTCCGAGTTCTCAAACTCCTGGATATGCTGCCACATGTCAAATCTGATGATGGACAGTTCCAATGAATTCAGAACTTGTCTCGTGCACTTTCTTTGGGATCCAATGGATGTTGGTCCACACACTGATATCTAACGGTTCAAATCTGTTCTCCTCTCTTCTACGTGCTCATCCCATCCGTCTCTGATCTAACGACCCAGATCCTTTATCATGAATCAAAAATTCACGTTTCACGACTTTGGAAAACAATCTCCTCCATTTTCCCGACTCCCGAGTTCCAATTTCCCGAAGTCTCTTTCCCAACAAAATGAATCAATGGTTCAATCTTTCCTTAGATCGATGATTCACTATCTTTCCTAAGCCTTTGAGTGTTGAATGAACCTCGACCCTCATCCTCTTCACAGTTTTATTGGATCCAACGACACATGGATATCAACACTTCTCCCTCCATGGATTTCTACCGTCCGTCTAGGATTTCAATGACTCTTTTCCAAATAAATTGGCATTTCCCCTTCTGAACTTTCAATTTTCATGAGTTGACTTCAACCCTCATTTGTCCTTTGAGTTCTTCCAGGTCTCTATCCTTCTTGAGATTTTTCCTTTTTTCCCAATGTGGAAGATATCAGATGTTTCAAAGGTCTCGACCTTTGATTTACTTTCTGTGAGCACTGATGTATGGGTCTCGACTTCCACTTTCCCTCCTGAGCTTACAAAATTGAAACAAGTTTGCCTCTTGGACCTCATTTATGCTTCTGAAAGAACTTGTCTTTTCTGAGCTTGGTCCTTAGGGGATTTAGAATTCCCACGTACTCCTTCGTTAATCTTCTTGCATCAGATCAACCTTCCTGAATCCAACGGTCCATATCACATCGGAACTTTGGGTTTCAGAAGTTTAGTCACGCTAGCGTGCGATTCTCCCAATGTGTGAACTCTGATCTTGAAAATTCGACGGTCAAGGAGGGTCCCGATAGATCCTTGGATCCACGATCCAGGTTATTTCATGTCTTCGGATTTTGGAAGACTTGGCCATGCTAACACATGAATCTACCAATGCACAAACTTGCAAAGACTGAAGTAGTCGAGGTATTAAATCCTTCTCTCCTTCTCCAAATCCAGTGGTCGTAACATAACTTAGATCCTCCTAAACGAGTCTCATCCAATTACCTTCCAAACGGAAGGGTATTCCCTTTCGATACTTGAATCTCACTATCCTTCTCAAGCTTCATCAGTTATGAAGGATTTAAGAGCGTTGTGCTCTTTCTCCTGGGCTTAACACCAAGAAGGGTCTTCTGCACAACTCTTGCGCTCCTTCATCTAATCTAGATATTAGGTGGCTCTCAGACTCTACTTGCCTTGTAGAGAGCCTATGCATATCTGCACTACCTCTCCTGAGCTTAATAGACTCCGTCCTCTGAGTGATTGTGGGATTCAACCTCCGCAATCAGGGAAGTACTCACTTGACTCTAGGACAGTGATGAAATTACCCGCGGAAAGTTCTTTTGAGGAATTAATCTAGAGCTTATTGAAAATCAAGCAGATGTAAAATTTCTCAAGGAACGAACGCATACTCTTAATTTAATAATTCAATACAAAAACCATTTATAGGCATATAAAAACAAGCATGCATCCATTATTTCCAATTACATCTCAAGGCATAAAAACACTTATCAGAACCATAAGGCGTGATGCGAATACTGAGAGGGGTACTCGTTTCCACCCAACCATAGGCTCAGTCACTCCCACAGGATTTATCACTAGCCACACCCAAGCATAGGCCTTGATTATTTGAGATTCAATTTCTTACTTCCAGATTGATAAAAGTTAGGGACGAAGGTTACTCTCCTTCTCCCCATACAGGAATAGGTAAGGAAGAAGGTTACTCTCCTTCTCCTGACTTTGTCTCTCTATTCTCTGTGATCAAAACTCACTTGTTCACTTTCAATCCTTCTTTGGACCTGATAGCTCTACTCCCTTCTCTGTACTCTTCGCAGGACCCCTCTGCCCACACCACGCTTTCTTTATTTCCTTCCTCAACAATATTTTGTGTGGCTCAAATTCCCCCATCCATGGTTAGGTCTGGAAGCCTTACAGGTGGGAATTCTGCCCTCATCCCCTCATTGACTCTTGAGGAGGCCTTCCCACCTACCATCTTGATGTAAATTCATTTCTGGTCAGAGGGTTTTTCTGATCTTGAGAAAATTTAAATCCAGCATGGTACTGGTTCGGTGGAGGTTAACGCAACCATTCTGGATCCCCTCCACCACCTTTTCATTAGAAATCATGGTCTTTCTTAGCACATCCCCTTCACATTAGTCATGCAATACATATTCATTTTCTATTAAAATAACATAATTTAAATTCGTCGACCTTTTATTCAAAGGTCCATAAAAAAAAACATTCACACCTTTGAGTTTTCCATAGATCCCTGGCCAATATAGTTAATTTACAGTCTGGGGGAAAATGGGTGTTACAATTCCCTCCCCCTTAAAGGAACATCGTCCTCGATGTTTTATCTATCAACACGATATGTATGTACAGAAGTAAACGAAATTGGATATGCCTGTCTCATGGCATCTTCCATCTCCCACATAGCCTCATCTGGGCCAAAGTGTTTCCACTGCACCTTGACCTGTACAATGGTTCAATTCCTGAGTGAGGTTTCCTTCCTGTCTAGTATGCATTGGAGTTCTGGTAGGAATTTTCCCTCTGGTTCCATGTAGATCACAAACCAATCAATTATATGATTAACATCATGTACATATTTCTTCAATAATGAAACATGGAAAACATTATGTGCCTTTACAGTGGGAGGAAGTGCTAGCCTATAGGCTACAGGTCCCACTCTATCTAAGACTTCAAAGGGTCCACAATACCTAGGTGCCAATTTGGCACAAACTCCCATTCTCAAGGGATGAAATGATAAAACTTACTCAATTTGTCTTCCACGACCATGATGGAATTATTTTGCTTCGTCGAATTTGGTAATCTGGTGATGAAATCCATAGAGATGGTTTCCCATTTCCATTCTAGGATTGGTAGGGGATGTAATAATCATGTGGGCTGCTGGTGTTCTGCCTTAATGTGATGGAATTCTAGGCACCTATCTAGATAGTTAGATATGTCTTTCTTCAACCCATGCCAATAGAATTGTTTCCTAGTGGCCATGATCATCTTCTGATATCCTGGGTAACTAGTATATAGTCGCTTATGTAGCTCATCCATTATGAACCTCTTCAAGTCATCACAGTTTTGAATATACAATCTATTTCTATAAGTCAACATCCCTTCCTCGAGCATTTGGTAACCTTTGTACTTCAGCCCTGTAGGTTCTTGTCTTAGGTATGAGGTCACGGTCTTGAAGAATGCATCTGTCTCTTATGCATTTTTGACTCTTTCCCTGGCATCCGTTTCACAGGCGCTTATTGCTGCTAGATGAATCATTTTTATACTCCTGCTAAGGGCATCGACCACCCTGTTTTCCTTTCCTTTTATGTGTTTGATTTTGAAATAAAATTCACTTAGGAGAGCCATCCACCTAGCTTTCCTAGCATTGAGTTTTGGTTGATCAAACAGGTGTCTCAATCCATAATGATCTCTCCTAAGCACAAATCTCCTACCCAGGAGGTAGAGCCTCCACATTTTTAAAGCATGTACTATGGAAGCCAATTATAGGTCATGGGTCACATAATTGATCTCATGCTCATTCAATTTCTTGGATGTGTAGAAAATTACACATCCCTCTTACATAAGGACTCCTCCGAGTCATTCCTTGCAGGCATATGTAAACACAAGGAAATAATTATCTGAGTCTTCAATATTTCACATGGGTGCATGGGTCAGGAGGTATTCCAGTTCCTGAAATAGTTTTTCACATTTTGATGTCCAAATGAACTTGATCCCATTTTTCTGAAGGGCAGTGATTGGACAACTAAACCTGGAAAATCCTCTCATGAACCTTCTATAATATCCTTCTAGGCCCATGAAGGATCTGATATATGATACATCCTTTTGGGTAGGCCATTCCATAATAGATCTGATCTTATCAGGGTCCACTGTCATCCCTTCCTTATAAATGACATGGCCTAAGTAATGGACTTGCTTCTAAAAGAAGTCGCACTTGCTAAACTTAGCATAGAGATGATGCTCTCTTAGTACTTGAAGTATGAGTCTAATATGTTATTCGTGATCCTCCCTATTCTTGGAGTAGATTAGGATATCATCAATGAAAACCAATACAAATTTGTCCAGAAATTTACTGAGTACATTATTCATCAAGCACATAAAAGTGGCAGGGTCATTGGTTAACCCAAACGACACCACCACGAATTCATAGTGACCATACCTCATCCTGAAGGCTGGTTTTTGGATGTCTTCATCCTTAATCCAGACTTGATGGTATCCAGACCTTAGGTCGATATTTGAGAAGAAGGAATCACCTCCCAATTGGTCAAACAGGTCATCGATTCTTGGTAAGGGGTACTTGTTATTTATGGTTTCCTTATTGAGTTGTTTGTAATCTATGCATAGTCAGAGTGTGCCATCTTTCTTTTTCACAAATAGAATGGGAGCTCCCCACAAAGATACACTGGGTCATATGTATCCTTTTTACATCATCTCCTTTAGCTGTATCTTGAGATCAACCATCTCTGGCGTGCTCATTCTATATGGCGTTCTAGATGCTGGTACTGCTCCCGGTGTAATTTCTATTGAGAAGTCAATATCCCTTCATGGAGGTAGACCTGTTACTTCTTCTGGGAATACGTCCTTGTATTCTCTTAATATGGGGTGGTCCTCTAGTTTTGGTTTGTCATCCTCAATATATTCCAATACCTATATGGCATATAAGGAACACCCCTTTCTGCAATAGTTTTTCATTTGAAGGGATGATATTTGCCTCACTGAGACATGCTTCTGAATCCCTTGGAGGGTCGTATTTATCCCTTCTTCATTTACACATTCTAAATTTTTATGATAACAATCCAATTTAGTTTTGTAAGAAACCAACCAATCCATACTAATCAACAAGTCATAACATCCCAGGGGAAGTATGTTAAGGGTCGCTTGGGTGGGAAATCCACCCATGATGAATTGACAGGCTGGTATGACCTCTGCCACTTTTCTTTTGGTCCCAGTGGATAACCGCACCAACCATGATTTAACATGTCTAATTGGTTGCATTTTACACTTATCAAGAGTTTGAGGTGCCACATAACTCAAATTAGAACCTGGGTGAATTAAAATAGAAATTATATGGTCGGTGATCATACTTTCCATCTCCACTACTGAAGCTTGGTGGTTGGCTTGATTATTGTCCAAGGATGCATAGATTTGTAGCATGCTCCTAGACACATCATTGATGGTGGTCGCTTCTTGGATGTTGTAGAGTTTCTTACTGTTCTGTTTTCTGTGTGGGCAGTCCCTCAATTTATGATCCTCTCCACAACCCCAACATTTTAAGTGTTCCTTCTTTAGGTTATCAATATTTCCTGGGGTTGTCTTAAAAGTTTTATTTCCACTTTGAGAGGGGAAATTTTTCTGATATACACTTCTAGTAGGAAGGCTCCTTCCAGAATATTTTCTATAGTTCTTGAATCTTGAGGATTTAAACCCCTTCTTTTGGAATCATGAACTACTCCTCTTCTTCTAGTCCTCATGAGGTCTTGTCTTATTCCCAAACTGTTCATAACAATACCTCGCCTTCCAGATAGTTTCTTCTAAGGTATTTGGTTCGTCGAACTCAATTATGTCCCGGTAGGTCTGATGTAACCTACTAATGAACCACTGTATTTTTACCTTTTCATATTTTATGTAGGGTACATACCATTGTAGTTCTGTTAGGGTCCTATAATTATAGGCGAGTCGATACTTCGACTGCTGATTTGGCATCTCCCTCGTGATGATGAAAGTCTGGCTCAGGTGATTCCGATTCCTCCCTCCATTCTTGTCGCTCATTTCTCCATCACCCTGTTGCATCCTTCATACACACGACGCCCACACTCCCTTGTCCTGTTGCCCCATCGACTACTTTTCCCGCCTCTCCGTCCCTGCATAAATGGACTTAGGATGAACAAAAAGAATAATAAATCAGTTAGATTAAAATAAAAATAGGCATTAATAAAGTTAAACTAGGTTAAAATTGATTAATTAATGATTAATTAATTAATTATTAATTAAATTAAGAACCTGGGTTAGTATCTAGGTTAGTAACTAAGTTAAAGTTAGGGTTAGTTTTAAATTAAAATAAAACAATTAAATAAATTAAAAATGGCAAAAGAAATAAAAAATATAAATAATCTCAAAATATTAAAAAAATACAAAAAGTAATAAAACACATGTTAAATACAAACAAATTAAAAATTAAAAAAAATAAAAATATTAAAATAAAAACATTTAAA
>JZKD02S1673117.1:891526-908799 GCA_000966675.3 Picea glauca | reverse complement strand
GGAATTTTTTCCCGCCAAAAAAACCATTTTGCCCAAGTTTACCATTTTTTGCCTAATTTACCATGCCTTCTTTCGACGGAGATCCTGAGCAAACGGAGGTGAATTTTAAAAATCCGAGAGAGGTTTTTTCTCAGAACGGAATGAGGAACAAAACCCTCTTTCAGTTTTTGTAACGGGGTCACGAGAAGAGAGAACCGAAGGCATCTTCGAGGTCTATTTTTCCATTTTTTCCATTTTCAGTTTCAGTCCCGATTTTGCAGGAGCTGCCACAGCCAGCTGGAGATGAATTTTGTGAAACAGAGAGAGGTTTATGTCCAACACATGTCCATCTACAATAACCTCTTTCAGTTTTTTTTCAGGTGTCGTCATTGAGGATAAAATCACATCCGAGCGGACCCCTGTTTCACAGATAAATGGTCCATTTCTCATAACAGAAAACTCCGAATTTGGTGGGAGTGGTCGCTATTCTTGGTTGAGATGGTTAAACCGACTTCCAAACTTGATTGATATGATATGTCTTATTTAAGGAGATGATTTTAATGTAATAGGGTTGGATCTTCACGCCCTGAGGCTGGAAAGCTGTAACATTTTTGAACAGATCTGCCATTAATGAAAGAGGCACTTCACAGGATTCTTGTGCATGTTTACTGGTGATGTGATTTTCTCAGTTGAATGTTTTCTCGCCCTGTAACCACTTTGTTTTCTGAATCTAATCTTTATGAATAGCGTTATGTCTCAAGATTTATCTCCGATACCCTGTTTCTGATTCTAAAGATTTGAATGTTCATCTTCTAAATATCTTCAATCAAGAGATTCTTAAGTGCCTGTTGGTTGAAGTTATTTCCTCATCTTTTCCTTTGATCATCATTTAAATTATTAAAGATCCAGTGAGTGTGTTATCTCGCCTTGTGAAGGATTTCTTCAGCATTTCTGGTTGTATCTCAGATTTTATTAATTTCAGACCCCATAGCCCAATGGATGTGAGAACTGTCTCAACCCACTTTAAAAACCCTTTTCACAACAAAAACCTTGTTCTTCATAACTAGCCTAACATTTCTTCAAACAAAGCTATATTACACAGAGAGATCCCTCTCTGAGTCTTGGAGGGCTAGATCCAAGACTTGAAGCGGTTCTGATGTTTCCTCTGTGATTGCCTTTCAGCCTTGGGAAAATTACAAAGTGCTAACAAGTTCAAAGAATCTATTGAAAAATTCATCTATGTTGAGTTGCCCCAGCCTGAGTTCATAGAATTCCTTAGTCTTCCCATTCATGTATTTCTCTGACAGATACTGCTTACTAAAGTATTTATCGAACTGTTTCCATGACAAGTCCTTCTCATGGAATCCTTTCACATTTCTAACGTCTTCCCACCATATGGAAGCTTTTCTGTTGAAGTTGAAGATGGCTATTCGAGCCTTCAATTTTTCAGAGTAGTCATGGAATCTGAAGTACTTATTTAAACCAAGAAGTCATTCTTCTGCCTCTTCTCCTTTCTTAATTTCTCCATTGAAAGAGGGTGGTTTGGATTTCTTGAATTCTTCAAGATCATGATTTTTGGAACGCTTCTGCTTCTTTCTTTTCCTTTGGGAATGTGGGATTTCTCTTATGCTAGAAGATCCTTTGGATTTTCCAGCTTCCTTTTCAGAGGACTCTACCGATGAGTGCCCCCTGCCTCTAGATTGGTCCTTCTTCGAGGCGATTCTCCCAATGTGGTCACTTATGGAGTCATGTTTTCGAATCTCAGGTGGACTTCGACTTCTCTTCTTATGTCGTCGGTCCACATGACCGGTTGTGGGTTCATGCTATATTTGCCTCTGTATGTCGGACAAGCTCTGCAACAAGATTTCATTATTTTTTGTTTATTTTTCTTTCTCGTTTATCAATCCCTCATTGTTAGCCTTGCAACTCTGTAATTCGGCCCTGAGGCTCCTTACAGTTTCAGTCAGATCTGAAGGGGTTTCCACCACCCTCCTTTCGTCAAATTCCTTGTATCTATTGTGGGATCCATCCCCCACTTCATGAAATGTCACCATCCTTTATTATTGAACTTTTCCCATGATTTACTGACTTCTTGAGTGTTGACAAAAACACTTATTATTAGATAACCATCTATTAGTTCATGAATAATACACGGTTCAATTTATTAAATGCACACACAAAGTTTCATTCTTTTCTTTAATAACATTTTTAACCAGACTTTTGAGAAAGAGGTAAGGTAGAGTGTCACTCTTTTAAAAGTACTCCAAATAGAGTTTTTAAGTGACTAATACATGAGACCAAGCAGGCCAAGTGTTGTAACTATGCTCTGATACCAATTTGTAACACACCCATGACGGGGCATAATTTTTTTTTTCTCTCTTCCCTAACTCTCTCTAGGTTCCTTCTTCTTCATTTGCAAGTTTTTCCAAACCCGTGGTTCTTTCCTGGCCCCTTTGAAGGGTTTGGAAAACAAGTACTATCTCTCCATGCTAGCCCCTTCCTTCATGGGACCTCAGGATATGACCATGGACCTAACCAAAGGGCACTTCACGACTTCATGATTTCGCATGTCGGGTATTTCCATGTGAACCAACCTTGACTCCCCCGAATTTCGAGCTTGTGCTCTTGTTAGATTGAAGGACTACAATCCCCACAATCCAATGGCTATGCTCTTTACTTCACGTATTGAGACTTCACGCCTAAGGAATTTGGAAGACCACTCACCTCCCTTCTCTCGATTCCCAATTCTACACTCGCCTTAGATTGATGGTCCATGATTTTCCTCGATCTAACAACTCATATCAACTCGCGAGTTCACACTTCATGAGTCCTTACAAATATGCCTTTGACTTCCCCGAGTCATGAGTCAGTGCAATGATAATATCTCACCATGTGTCCTTCCCAACACTAATGGCTAGGATCAACTCCACTCTTTCTATTGCAAATATTACAAAGTACGAGTTCTCGAACTTCTCGATCTACTACTACTTGTCAATTTTGATGATGGATGGTTCCACTGACTTCGAAACTTGTCTCATGCACTTTATTTGGGATCCAATGACTATTGGTCCACACACTCAGATACAATGTTTCAGATATGTTCTCTTCTCTTCTATGCACTCCTCCCATCTGTCTGTGATCTGATGGTCCAGATCCTTTCTTGTGAATCGAAAGTTCACGTTTTGCAACTTTGGAAAACAATCTCCTCCATTCTCCCGACTCCTGAGTTCTGATTTCCCAAAGTCTCTTTCCCAACAAAAGGAATCAACGGTTCGATATTTCCTTAGATCGATGACTCACTATCTCTCTCGAGACTTCGAGTGTTGAATGACCCTCGGCCCTCATCCTCCTCGTATTTTTACTGGATCCAATGGCACACAGTTATAGACACTTCTCCCTCTAGGGATTTCTACCATCCGTCCAGGATTTCAATGAATCTTTTCCAAATAACTTGGCATCACCCCTTCTGAACTTTTGATTTCCATGAGGTGACTTCAACCCTCGTTACTCCTTTGAGTTCTTCCAGGCCTGTATCCTTTCTTATCTTTAGCCTTCTTCCTGATGTGGAAGATATCATATGTTTCAAAGGTCTCGACCTTTGATTTACTTCCTGCGAGCCTTGATGTATGGATCTCAACTTCTACTTTCCCTCCCGAGCTTACGAAATTAAAGCAAGTTTGCCTCTTGGACCTCATTTGTGCTTTTGAAAGCACTTGTCTTTTCTGAGCTTGGTCCTTAGGGGATTTCGAATTCCCACGTACTCCTTCGTTAATCTTCTTGTGTTGGATCGACCATCCATGACCTTCCTCGATCCAACGGTCCATATCACATTGCAAATTTTGTTTTCAGAATTTTAGTCGTGCCAGCGTGCGAATATCCTGATCTGTGAACTCTGATCTCGCGAATACGACGATCAAGGAGGGTCCTGATAGATCCTTGGACCCACGGTCTAGGTTATTTCATGTCTTTGGATTTTAGAATACTTGGCCACGTTAACAAATGAAAATCCCAATGCGTGAACTTGCGAAGACTGCAGTAGTCGAGGTGTTAACTCCTGCTCTCCCTCTCCAAATTCAACGGTCGTAATAGACCTTGGATCCTCCCGAATGGGTCTCATCCGTTCATCTTCCAAATGGAAGGGTATTACCTTTCGATACCTGAATCTTTCTATCCTTATTGAGCTTCATAAGTTATGAAATATTTAAGAGCATTGTGCTCTTTCTCCTGGGCTTAACACCTAGAAGGGTCTTCTGCACAACTCTTACACTCCTTCATCTAATCTAGAACTTAGGTGGCTCTCAGTCTCTTCTTGCCTCACATAGAGCCTATGCATATCTCCACTACCTCTCCTGAGCTTAATAGACTCCGTCCTCAGAGTTACTGCGAGATTCAAACTCTGCAATCAGGGAAGTACTCACTTGACTCTAGGATGGTGATGAAATTCCCTGCGAAAAGTGATTTTGAGGAATTAATCTAGAGCCTATTGAAAATCAAGTAGATGTAAAAGTTATCAAGGAACAAACACATACTGTTAATTTAATAATTCAATACAGAAACCATTTATAGGCATATAAAAACAAACATGCATCCATTATTTCCAATTAAAGCTCAAGGCATAAAAACAATTATCATAACCATAAGGCATGATGCGATTGCTGAGAGGGGTGCCCGTTACCACCCAACCATAGGCTCAGTCACTCCCATAGGATTTATCACTGTCCACACCCAAGCTTAGGCCTCGATGCTCTCCTTCTCCTGGCTCTATCTCTCTATTCTCTGTGATCATAACTCACTTGTTCACTTTCAATCCTTCTTTGGACCCGAGAGCTCTTCTCCCGTCTCTGTACTCTTCATAGGCCCCCTCTTCCCACACCACGCTTCCTTTATTTCTTTCCTAAAAAATATTGTGTGGGGCTCGAATTCCCCCATCCGTGGTCAGGTTCGAAAGCCTTACAGGTGGGAAGTCTGCCCCCATCCCATCATTAACTCTTTAGGAGGACTTCCCACCTACGAGCCTGACGGGAATTCATTTCTAGTCAGAGGGTTGTTCTGATCTTGAGAAAATTTAAATTCAGCATGGTATTGGTTCGATGGAGGTTAACGTAACCATTATGGGTCCCCTCCACCACCTTTTCATTAGAAATCACGGTCTTTCTTATCACATCCCCTTCACATCAGTCATTGAATACGTATTCATTTTCTATTAAAATAACATAATTTAAATTCGTCGACCTTTTATTCAAAGGTCCATAAAAAAAAACAATCACACCTTTGAGTTTTCCATAGTTCCCCGACCAATATAGTTATATTTATAGACTGGGGGAAAATGGGTGTTACAATTCCCTCCCCCTTAAAGGAACACCGTCCTCAATGTTTTATCTATCAACATGATATGTATGTACAGAAGTAAACAAAATTGGATATGCTTATCTCATGGCATCTTCCATCTCCGATGTAGCCTCATCTGGGCCAAAGTGTTTCTACTGCATCTTGACCTGTGCAATGGTTTGGTTCCTGAGTGAGGTTTCATTCTTGTCTAGTATGCATTGGGGTTCTGGCAAGAATTCTCCCTCCAGTTCCACGTATATCACATACCAGTCAATTATATGATTAGCATCATGTACATATTTCTTCAATAATGAAACATGGAAAACATTATGTGCCTTTATAGTGGGAGGAAGTGCTAGCCTATAGGCTACATGTCCCACTCTATCTAAGACTTCAAAGGGTCCACAATACCAAGGTGCCAATTTGGCACAAGATCCCATTCTCAGGGAACTCTTCCTAGTTCTAGCTCTAAGAAGACATGGTCTCTGGTTTTGAACTCTCTGGGAGTTCTCTTTTTGTCGGTGTAATTTTTCTGTCTATCCTGAGAAATCTTCAGATTTTGTCTTATCTCAACCACTTATTGTTCCATTTCTTTCAGTATGTTGAGTCTGATTGTAATTATGTCCACTGGGTTACTCCAAATGATTGGAATCTTGAAATGTCTACCATAGAGGGCTTCAAAATGGCTCATCTTCAAGGATTCCTTATAACCATTGTTGTAGGCAAACTCTACCAAGGGTCGGTAGTCTTCCCACTTCTTAGGCTAATGCATTACATGCATCCTTAGCATGTATTATACTATTTGGTTCACTCTTTCTGCTTGTCCATTAGTGTGAGGGTGATAGGTCGTGCTGAACAACAATTTATTCTCAAAACCAACCATTAGGGATTTCTAAAAGTTTGAAGTAAATTTGGTATCTCTTTCATATACAATCTCCTTGGGCATGCCATGCAGTCTGAATATCGCCTTCATGAAGATGTTGGCAATATCTATTTCTTTCAAGTTGACTTGACAGGGATGAAATGAGACGACTTACTCAGTTTGTCTACCACGCCCATGATGGAATTATTTTTCTTTGTCAACTTTGGTAATTCGGTGATGAAATCCATGGATATGGTTTCCCATTTCCATTATGGGATTGGTAGGGGTTGTAACAATCCTGCGGGGTGTTGGTGTTCTGCCTTAACTTGTTGGCATTATAGGCACTTAGCTAGACAGTTATATATGTCTTTATTCAACCTAGGCCAATAGAATTTTTCCTAGTGGTCGTGATCATCTTCCGATATCCTGGGTAACTAGTATATGGTCTCTTATGCAGTTCATCGATTATGAACCTCTTCAAGTCGTCAAATTTTGGAATATACAATCTGTTTCTATAAGTCAATAACCCTTTCTTGAGAATTTGGTCACCTTCATACTTCAGCCTTGTAGGTTCTTGTCTTAGGTATGAGGTCATGGTCTTGAAGAATGCATCTATCTCTTGTGAATTTATGACATACCAAATAAGAAAAAACTCTCTTAGTTTTTCAAAAAGTGTTATGGTTAGAGAGATATTAGACACACAAGTGGAACTACGATGTAACACACCCATGACGAGGAACAAATTTTTTTTTTTCTCTTCCCTAACTCTCTCTAAGTTCCCTCTTCTTCAATTGTAGGTTCTACCAAACCCACGGTTCTACCAAACCCGCGGTTCATTCCTGGCCCCTTTGAAGGGTTTGGACAATAGGTACTAGCTCTCCATGCTAGCCCCTTCCTTCATGGGACCTCAGACTATGACCATAGACCTAACCAAAGGGTGCTTCACAACTTCACGATTTCGCATGTTAGGTATTTCCATGTGATCCAACATTGAATTCCCCGACTTCCAAACTTGCGCTCGCCTCATATCAAAGAACTACAATCCCAATGATCCAACGATTTTGCTCTTTCCTTCACGTATCAGGACTTCGAATATTAGGAAGTTGGAAGACCACTCACCTCCCTTCTCCCGATTCCTGATTCTATGCTCGCCTCAGATTGATGGTCCATGACTCTCCTCGATCTAACGAATCATATCAACTCACGAGTTCTCACTTCGACAGTCCTCATAACTCTGTCTTTGAATTCCCCGAGTGGCGAGTCAACGCAATGCTGATCTCTCGCCATGTGTCCTTCCCAACATCGATGGATAGGATCACCTTCAGTATTCCCCTTGTAAATCTTCCAAATTTTGAGTTCTCAAACTCCTGGATCTGTTGCCACATGTCAACTCTGATGATGGATGGTTCCAATGACTTCAGAACTTGTCTCGTGCACTTTCTTTGGGATCCAACGAATGTTAGTCCACACACTCATATCTATCGGTTCATATATGTTCTCCTCTCTTCTGTGCACTGATCCCGTCTGTCTCTGATCTGATGACCCCTATCCTTTATCATGAATCGGAAGTTCACATTTCACGACTTTGGAAAACAACCTCCTTCATTCTCCCGACTCCTGAGTTCCGATTACCTGAAGTCTCTTTCCCAATGAAATTAATCGATGGTTCAATCTTTCCTTAGATCGATGACTCACTATATCACTTGAGCCTTCGAGTGTTGAATGAACCTTGACCCTCATCCTCATAGTTTTACTGGATCCAACGTCACATGGATATCAATGCTTCTTCCTCTAGGGATTTCTACCATCCATCCAGGATTTCAACAACTCTTTACCAAATAAATTGGAGTTTCCCCTTATGAACTTTCAATTTCCACGAGGTGACTTCAACCCTCGTTCCTCCTTTGAGTTCTTCCAGGCCTCTATCCTTCCTGAGCTTTTGCCTTCTTCCTGATGTGGAAGATATCAGATGTTTCGAAGGTCTCGACCTTTGATTTACTTCCTGTGAGCACTAATGTATGGGTCTCGACTTCCACTTTCCCTCCTTAGCTTACAAAATTGAAACAAGTTTGCCTCTTGGACCTCATTTGTTCTTCTGAAAGAACTTGTCTTTTCTGAGCTTGGTCCTTAGGGGATTTCAAATTCCCACATACTCCTTCATTAATCTTCTTGTGTCGGATCGACCATCCATGAACTTCCTCGATCCAACGGTCCATATCACATCACAACTTTGGTTTTTAGAAGTATAGTCGTGCTAGCGTGCGATTCTCTCGATGTGTGAACTCTGATATCACAAATCCGACGGTCAAGGAGGGTCCTGATAGATCCTTGGATCCATGGTCCAAGTTATTTCATGTCTTCGGATTTTGGAATACTTGGCCGTGCTAACACACGAATATCCCAATGCACAAACTTGCGAAGACTGAAGTAGTCGAGGCGTTAAATCCTTCTCTTCTTCTCCAAATCCAGTGGTCGTAACAGACCTTGGATCCTCCCGAATGGGTTTCATCCGTTTAGATTCCAAACAGAAGGGTATTCCCTTTCGATACCTGAATCTCGCTATCCTTCTCAAGCTTCTTCAGTTATGAAGGATTTAAGAGCATTGCGCTCTTTCTCCTGGTGTTAACACCAAGAATGGTCTTCTGCACAACTCTTGCGCTCCTTCATCTAATCTAGAACTTAGGTGGCTCTCAGTCTCTGCTTGCCTTGCAGATAGCCTATGCATATCTGCACTACCTCTGCTGAAATCTGTTTCACAGGCGCTTATTGCTGCTAGATGAATCATTTTTATATTTCTGCTAAGGTCATCGACCACCCTGTTTTCCTTTCCTTTTATGTGTTTTATTTCGAAATCAAATTCACTTAGGAGAGCCATCCACCTAGATTTCTTAGCATTGAGTTTTTGTTGATCAAACAAGTGTCTCAATCCACAATGATCTCTCATAAGCACAAATATCCTACCCAAGAGGTAGTGCCTCCACATTTTTAAAGCATGTACTATGGAAGCCAATTCTAGGTCATGGATCACATAATTGATCTCATGCTCATTTAATTTCCTGGATGTGTAGCAAATTACACATCCCTCTTGCATAATGTCTCCTCCAAGTCCTTCCTTGTAGGTATCTATACACACAAGGAAATCATTATTCGAGCCTTCAATCTTTAACACAGGTGCATGGGTCAGGAGGTATTTCAGTTCCTGAAATATTTTTTCACATTTTGATGTCCAAATGAATTTGATCCCCTTTTTCTGAAGGGAAGTGATTGGACAAACAATCTTAGAAAATCCTCTTATGAACCTTCTATAATATCCTTCTATGCCCATGAAGGATTTGATATCTGATACATCCTTTTGGGTAGGCCATTCCATAATAGATCTGATCTTATCAGGGTCCACTGCCATCCCTTCCTTATAAATGACATGGCCTAAGTAATGGACTTACTTCTAAAAGAAGTCACACTTGCTAAACTTAGCATAGAGCTGATGCTCTCTTAGTACTTGAAGTACAAGTCTAAGATGTTATTCGTGCTCCTCCCTATTCTTGGAGTAGATTAGGATATCATCAATGAAAACCAATACAAATTTGTCCATAAATTTACTGAGTACATTATTCATCAAGCACATAAAAGTGGTGGGGGAATTGGTTAACCCAAACGACACCACCACGAATTCATAGTGACCATACCTCATCCCGAAGGCTATTTTTTGGATGTCTTCATCCTTAATCCAGACTTGATGGTAGCCAGACCTTAGGTCGATCTTCAAGAAGATGGAAGCACCTCCCAATTGGTCAAATGGGTCATTGATTCTTGGTAAGGGGTACTTGTTCTTTATGGTTTCCTTATTGAGTTTTCTGTAATCTATGCACAGTTAGAGTGTGCCATCTTTGTTTTTCAAAAATAGGATGAGAGATCCCTAGGAAGATACACTGAGTCAGATGTATCCTTTTTCAATCATCTCCTTTAGTTGTAGCTTGAGCTCAACCAACTCTGGCATGCTCATTCGATATGGCGTTCGAGATGCTAGTACTTCTCTTGGTGTAATTTCTATCGAGAAGTCAATATCCCTTCTCAAAGGTAGACATGGTACTTCTTCTAGGGATATGTCCTTGTATTCTCTTAATATGGGGTGGTCCTCTAGTTTTGGTTTGTCATCCTCAATATATTCCAATACCTATATGGCATATAAGGAACACCCCTTTCTACAATACTTTTTCATTTGAAGGGTTGATATTTGCCTCACCGAGACATGCTTCTGAATCCCTTGGAGGGTCATCTTTCACCCTTCTTCATTTACACATTCTAAAGTTTTATGAAAAAAGTACAATTTAGTTTTGTAAGAAACCAACCAATCCATACCAATCAACAAGTCATGAGATCCCAAGGGAAGTATGTTAAGGGTCGCTTGGGTGGGAAATCCACCCATGATGAATTGACAGGATGGTATGACCTCTGCCACTTTTATTTTGGTCCTAGTGGATAACTGCACCAACCACGGTTTAACATGTCTAATTGGTTGAATTTTACACTTATCAATAGTTTGAGGTTCCATATAACTCAAATTAGAACTTGGGTGAATTAAAATAGAAACTAGATGGTCGGTGACCATACCTTCCAACTCCACCACTGAAGCTTGGTGGTTGGCTTGATTATTTTCCAAGGATGCATAGATTCATGGCATGCTCCTAGCCACATCATTGACGACGGTCGCTTCTTGGATGTTGTATACTTTCTTACTATTATGTTGTTTGTGTGGGAAGTCCCTCAATTTATGATCCTCTCCACAACCCCAAGATTTTAAGTGTTCCTTATTTAGGTTATCAGTCTTTCCTATGGCTATCTTAAAAGTTTTATTTTCACTTTGAGAGGGGAAATTTTTCTGATATACAGTTCTAGTAGGAAGGCTCCTTCCAGAATATTTTCTATAGTTCTTGAATCTTGAGGATTTAAACCCCTACTTATGGAATCCCGAACTACTCCTCTTCTTCCAATCCTCATGAGGTCTTGTCTTATTCCCAAACTGTTCATAACAATACCTTGCCTTCCAGATAGTTTCTTCTAAGGTCTTTGGTTCATCGAACTCAGTTATGTCCCGGTAAGTCTGGTTTAACCCACTAATGAACCACTGCATTTTTACCTTTTCATATTTTATGTAGGGTACATACCTCAGTAGTTCAAGGAATCTATTGAAAAATTCATCTATGGTGAGCTGCCCTAGCTTGAGTTCATAGAATTCCTTAGTCTTCCCATCCATGTATTTCTCTGACAAATACTTCTTCCTGAAGTATTTCTTGAACTGTTTCCATGAAAAGTCCTTCTCATGGACTCCTTTCACATTTCAAAGGTCTTCCCACCACATGGAAGCTTTTCCATTCAGGTTGAAGATGGCTATTCAAGCCTTCAAGTTTTCAAAGTAGTCATGGAATTTGAAGTAGTTATTTAAACCAAGCAGCCGTGCTTCCGCCTCTTCTCCTTTCTTAATTTCTCCATTGAAAGAGGGTGGGTTGGATTTCTTGAATTCTTTAGGATCATATTTTTTGGAATGCTTCTGCTTCTTTCTTTTCCTTTGGGAATGTGAGCTTGCTCTGCTTCTAGAAGATCCTTCAGATTTTCCAGCTTCCTTTCCAGAGGAATCTACTGATGAGTGTCCCCTTCCTCAAGATTGGGCCTTATTCAAGGTGATTCTCTTAGTGTGGTCACTTATGGAGTCATGTTTCGAAATCTCAAGTGGAATTCGACTTCTCTTCTTATGTCGTCAGTCCACATGACTGGTTGTGGGTTCATGCTGTATTTGCCTCTGTATGTCGGACAAGCTCTGCAATAAGGCTACGTTCAATTTTTGTTTTCTTTTCTTGCTCTTTTATCAATCTCTCGTTGTCAGCCTTGCAACTCTGTAATTCGACCTTGAGGCTCCTTAAAGTTTCAGCTAGATCTGGAGGGGTTTCCACCGCCCTCCTTTCGTTAGATTCTTCGTATCTATTGTGGGAGCCATCCCCCACTTCATGACATGTAACCATCCTTTATTCTTAAAATTTTCTCATGATTTACTTACTTCTTGAGTGTTGACAAAAACACTTATTGTTAGCTAACAGTCTATTAGTTCATGAACAATACACGGTTCAATTTCTTAAATGCACACACAAAGTTTTGTTCTTTTCTTTAATAACAGTTTTAACCAGAATTTTGAGAAAGAGGTAAGATAGAGTGTCACTCTTTTAAAAGTACTCCAAATAGATTTTTTAATCGACTCGTCGATGAGCCCAAGCAGGCCAAGTGTTGTAACCATGCTCTGATACCAATTTGTAACACACCCATGACGAGGCATAAAAAACAATTTCATTCTTCCCTAACTCTCTCTAGGTTCCTTCTTCTTCAATTGCAGGTTCTTCCAAACCTGCAGTTCTTTCTTGGCCCCTTTGAAGGGTTTGGACAACAAGTACTAGCTCTCCATGCTAGCCCCTTCCTTCATGGAACCTCAGGCTATGACCACAAACCTAACCAAAGGGCGCTTCGCGACTTCATGATTTCGCATGCCGGGTATTTCCATGTGAGCCAACCTTGACTCCCCTGACTTTTGAACTTGCACTCATGTCAAATCGATGGACCACAATCCCCATGATCCAATGGTTCTGCTCTTTCCTTCGTGTATTGGGACTTCGCATCTCAGGAAGTTGGAATAGCACTCACCTCCCTTCTCCCGATTCTCGATTCTACACTTGCATCAGATCGATGGTCCATGAATTTACTCGATCTAACAAGTTAGATCAACTCACGAGTTCACTCTTCACGAGTCTTCATAACTCTGCCTTTGACTTCCCCGAGTCATGAGTCAACGCAATGCTAATCTCTTGCCATGTGTCCTTCCCAACACCCATGGCTAGGATCAAATCCACTCTTCCTATTGCAAATATTACAAGGTTCGAGTTCTCGAACTCTTGGATCTACTGCCACTTGTCAAATCTAACGATGGATGGTTCCAATGACTTCGAAAATTGTCTTGTACACTTTATTTGGGATCCAACAACTGTTGGTCCACGCAATCAGATATAACATTTCAGATATTTTATCCTCTCTTATGTGAACTCCTCCCATTTGTCTCTGATCTGAAGGCCCATATCCTTTCTCATGAATCATAAGTTCATGTTTCGTGACATTGGAAAACAACCTCCTTTGTTCTCTCGACTCCCGAGTTCTAATTTCCAAAAGTCTCTTTCCCAACGAAAGGAATCAACATTTCGATATTTCCTTAGATCGACGACTCACTATCTCACCTGAGACTTCGAGTGTTGAATGACCCTCGACCCTCATCCTCCTCACAGTTTTACTGGATCCAATGGCACATGGCTATCGACGCTTCTCCCTCTATATATTTCTACCATATGTCCATGCTTTCGATGACTCTTTTCCAAATAACTTGGCATCACCCCTTCTGAATTTTTGATTTCCACGAGGTGACTTCAACCCTCGTTCCTCCTTTGATTTCTTCCAGGCCTCTGTCCTTCCTTATATTTAGGCTTCTTCCTGATGTGGAATATATCAGATGTTTAGAAGGTATTGACCTTCGATTTACTTCCTGCGAGCCCCGATGTATGGGTCTTGACTTCCACTTTCCCTCCTGAGATTACGAACTTGAAACAAGTTTTCCTCTTGGACCTCATCTACACTTCTGAAAGCGCTTTTCTTTTCTGAGCTTGGTCCTTAGGGGATTTCAAATTCCCACATACTCCTTCATTAATCTTCTCATGTTAGATCGATGGTGCATGACCTTCCTTGATCCAACGGTCCAGATCACATAGCAACTTCGGGTTTCAGAAGTTTAGTCATGCTAGCGTGAGATTCTCCCGATATGTGAACTCTGATCTCACTAAGCCAACGATCAAGTAGGGTCCCGATAGATCCTTGGATCCATGGTCCAATTTATTTCATGTCTTCGGATTTCAGAGGACTTTGTTGGACACGCCTACCACACTTAGAGGGGGGGTGAATGAGTGTGGGGATCTTTTCCCCAAAACTTCTGTCTTACATAAAACTCATTAGTAAGCATTCAACATTTTACTCATTACTCATTGCTCTCATTTATAATCAGCTACATGTGAAAACATATCAACAACATATATCAACAATATATCATCAACAAGTCATCACCACAAGGAACACAAAGAGAACAAGATGTATGCACAATTTTCTTTTTATTACGGACTACAATCCTTGGGGTTTTTTAACAACAATTGAATAGTGTACAACTCTAAAAGAGCACCAACTCTATAATGCAAGACTCATCTTACATCCTAAGCACCAACTGAGATGAGGCAACAATCCTCAATAGATATCGATCTGCAACAGGTATGTGACCTAACGATAGTGCAACATGCGTATGTACGTGCCCTACCAGTAATATAGCTCATGTGTATACACGCCCAAGCAGTGCTACAACCTGCGTATACGTGCCCAAACAGTACTACAACTTGCGTATACCTTCTGAGCTATTAGGGTTTATCCTTCAAGATCAACTCAGATCCTATGCAACCAATTTACCATTCTGTTTTATTTCTTACTATCCAAATTGACCACCAGCCAGTCACAACACATCCAAGATATCCAATAGCTTACTCATTCCCCACAACTAATCAATATGAATGCTACTTAATCATGCATAAGAAATCAAAATACTATAGCCATCATATCAATACTAAATCATAAGAGTGATGCTCACTCCATCAACCAACATAAACCACATCATAGAAACCATACCAATAATTCCCTAAGCATTCACAACACAACAAGCAATAGTATCCATCGAGACAATAGTGAAACCATACTAGTGTCTCAGTGATAGATCTGAGCCCATAGAATGCATATCTGGAACCTGCTTTAGTCTTCAACAACTTGTCATCATCTCAACCACAAATATCCATGATTTTATCCACTATACGCTCCCTATACATAGACAACCTGTGTACTATATGCATCTTGTACACAGACAGCTCGCAGATACACACCCTATACACAGACATCCTGTGTATACCTCAGAAACTAGGGTTTCTGAAGTTCCGAGACTTTTATTGTCAATATCTCAGACATTGCTGACACTTTGATGCGTCCATGAGATCCTCCTCATGCTCTCTTTCCTAGAATAGATATTCAATCATGCTCAAGAGATCCACACCAAAATTCTCTCACAATAATCTCTCACGATAAGCTCTCCATCAATACTCCAAAAGATATTCCCACAAGAATCTCTTCATTGATCCACACAAGGGATGTATTAGAAGAGACCATTGCTATCTTATTTATACTTTCATCCTTTAGGTCACTTAACCCATTTCTAGGTCACTTAACCCATTTTTATGTCACTTGACCTATTTTCCTTATTTTAGGGTTAACCACTTTCCATAAATAGAAAGTTCTCCAATACTTTATCATTTAAATATTCCTTCTTGACTTTGTCACCTTACTTTATCATTTCTTGATTTTGTCACTTCTGTTTATTATTTAAATAATCCACCTTGATTTTGTAACATTACTTTATCATATAAATAATGATTTCTTCTTTTAGGTCACTTTGAATTTATTTACCTTGGGGGCTTCAAGCCTTCATATGGGGGTTATACAACTTCGTAAGGCCACAACTCTCAAACCGTGAGGAGTTATGTGACATTCCACATACCATCGAAAATGGCATGACAAGAAGTATCCATCTAGGATATTTTCATCAACAACTTCATTGTTCTTCATCTCATTATTCCACATACAATCATGGGTCCTCCACCCATTCTTCTAGGATAACTAAATCCGCAAAGCGTCTTCTCATGATGGATTTCACCATAAGGGGACCACTTTGGAGTTCATCCAGTTGTGCACCTTATAAATAATTATAAGACAATAACGAGTCATATATACATTTTTCCAACAATGCATCATATACAAATGAAACCACATTGATCCATCTTCATCATATATCAATGAAAACTTATTGATCCATATTTATCATATCAATGACAACTCATTGATCCATATTCATCTGTGCATTCTCATCAAGGACAATACATATTACATTACATCAATCATCGATCAATCAATCCTTTGACATCAATCAATCACTTGACATCAATCAATCAAACCATTGGCATCAATGACAACATTATCCAACAATCTCCCCCTTTGGCATTGATGGAAATACAACATTGATGTCAACACCAATTCACCAATTACCAATTATTGATGTCAACATGTAGATAAGACATGCTCTACATCAATAGTCAATGTGACTATCTTTCCTCATCAATAAACATCAATCACATCAATGTGATTATCTCTCCCCATTTGACATCAATGACAAAGGGCCATTCTCCTCTTGGGGCTGCTCCCCTTGCTTGAATTCTCCTTGGGGATTCTCCCCCTGTCTGAATTCCTTTGATCTTCCTATGAATAATCTCTCCCCTTTTGAAAAAGGGATATCACCCTGATGTAATTATGAAAATACATTGCTCATACTCCCCCTGTGACCATCGCTCCTCCTGGAATTATGCCTCTGTGCTCTTGATCCGAAATCGGATCCAGAAGCCTGATAGGGCTTGAAAAATGCTCAAAAATGAAAGTGCTCAGAATCTGATGAAACCAACACCATTGAGTCCGTCTCATCTTCCTGATTCCTTTGGTATATTTACTTTTTCAAACGGGTTCCGTATGCGAAAGTTATCGCGTTCTGATCGGAAGCCCAAACAGGTAAAAAGTCAAAGGTCAATTGGTCAAAAAGTCAATGCTGATGACATCAACATGCTGACTGTGCAGGAGATGACGTGGCACTCTCTGGCTGATGGTGATTGGGTAGGTTCACTGACAAGGCAGACATGTGGCAGGCAACTGGACCAGTCAATAACTGACAAGTGGCATTAATCCGTCAAATGGGGAGATGCCACGTGGCCTAGTCATGGGCAGCCACGTGGCACCCAATCATTAGTTGAAGTGGCATGTTTCAAAAATTGTTTATGGGGTCCATGGGATTTGAACCCATGACCACCACCAAGCCCAACACCTTAAGAAATGGTCTTTTGCCAATACACCAAATTATTGCTTATGATATAAAACCTACAATATGAAATAT
>JZKD02S1673117.1:847206-886278 GCA_000966675.3 Picea glauca | reverse complement strand
ATCTACCAATATGCCAACCAAGTGCATCCACCAATATGCCAACCATGTGCATCTATCAATATGCCAGCCATGTGTATCTACCAACATGCCAAACAATGTATCATATCACTCATGATATGTCTCCATCATGAACCAAGTGCCATAACTATGTATCAAACATACCAATTGTTGTGCTAATCAAGTAATACCATTGGTGTAGTATCATCAAGCATATGCCATATATGAGTGTACCAAACATGTACATCACCATGCATCAATATCACAAAATGATGAATCCATCCATGTATGCCAAATCCTCCATAAAATATGTGCCAATCAAACTGTTAGTAGGTGCCTCTACCAATGTACCAATCATGCATCAACTATATGTACAACATGATCACCTCATCAATCTTACCAACCACATGTCCCAATGTGTATCCTATCCATATGCATGCATCAATATTCCCAACAAGTAAGCTTTCCAATACATCATCAAGATATATCACATAACCAAGGTGCCATAACTTCACTATCATAACCAACATTGTTCTTCAATAGAAAATGCATGAATCCATACTCATGGGTTAGTGCTATGCACCCAATAATTTATCATCACCTTACATAATCCAATATAGAATCATGAAAACCTGTAGCAAACAGTGTCAGAACCTACAATAAATCATGTCAGACCCTGCATCATAGAATTATACCATCACATCAAGCTGTAATCCATGTGCATTGCCTTTTTCCCAATGCCTTTTCACATATACACGACCTGCTGCACATACAACTCGCGTATGTACGCGACCTATACAAGATCAGCCTATGTATGTACGCGACTGATACCACTGTCACCCACATATACCTCAATATATGACTTACTTGAGCTTCCCTTCAGTCTTTCATTATGTTCTGGATACTCTGTCTTCTTCACCCACTTCTGTAGGTGTCCCTGCTCCTCAGAAATTGAGCTCTGAGCATCTATATTTTCAAATATGTCTCCCTTTCTTACCTCATTCCTTCTTCTAGCCATGCTATATGAAGTCCTCATTATGGAATTTCTTCTTGTGTTCCAACACTCCTGGGATTTGTGGCCAAATCCACTACAACTGTAGCATCTAATGGTGTTACAGTGAACAACAATGTGTCCTAATTGATCACATCTCCAACACCTCATGGTGTTATAAAATATTCCATTATATCTCCTTTGTGACCATATCCATTTCATGAATAACAATGCCCATGAAAAATACTTTCATACCTTTTCTTTGGTGTCCCAAGAATAACTTCTTGATGTCTTCCTTGCTTTGTTCTTTTGAAATTTTCTTTGCCTTGTGTAGAAGGTTGTTTTGCAACATTGTCTTCCTTCTTTGATGGACTTACCTCATGCTTATTTGAGGTGCTTGATTCAACATTTATAGTTTCCTTTTTGTATCCAAGACCTGATTTATCATATTGTGATCTTTGACTTTCCAATATCTCATCCAAGATTAGTGAGCTATTCAAGAATTTGTTTGACTTTTCTACCTTCTTTGTAAGGTCAACAATTTCAGCTTCTAACTTACAACATGACTCTTCCTTTTCATTTATTTGATTCTTCAATAGTTCCTCTATTATTTTGGCTTCTTCAATTTGGGTCTTGAGATGGACAATGGTTTCAAAAATTTTGCTAATATCATCATCTACATTCATATCTTCTTTTCCATTCTTTAGTCTTGCGATCTCTTCTTCCTTTTATTCTAATTGAGTCTTATTGTTCTCTTCTTGTTCCTTAAGCATTTCCTTTAAATTCAATATGTGCCTTAGACTCATCCTAAGAAACTTCTTAGTGTTATCCGAAAGATAGTTATAGTCTATATAATAATGATCACTTCTATATCTATATAAACCCTCTTCAACTTCCTTTTGAAGTTTTAATAGATTTTCTTCGATTCTTTTCATGGGATAATTACCATCAAACTTTACACAAACAATTTCTAGATATTCTTCTTCACTTTTAGATAAAAATTCATCATCATCATTGCAATCAAGGGTTTTTGAGGGTTCTTTACCTTCATTTGAAATATCTTCATGATCTTCCTTTTTTCCAACATCAAGACATAATTCTTTTCCTTCATTCGAAATGTCTTCAAGATCTTCCTTTGTGCTCTCATCACTTGATTATTTATCTTCACTTGAAATGTTTTCAAGATCATGTTTAGAAATAATACCATCAAGAGTTTTTGGAGATTCTTTGCTTTTAATGATCTTTATGGAGTGATCTTCAATATCTTCCTTCTCCTTCTTGATTTGATATGTCTCCTCTAGCTTTAGCCATAGATCCTTGGCGGAAGTGCATTGTCCCATGCTCTCTTTGATAGGGCTAGAGATTCCACTAAGAATGGTATTGAAAACCAATGCATCATTCTTCTTTCCTTCCCTTTGAGATGAAAACTTTGGCTTGTTCTTCAATGAAACTGATCCACCAATGGATGCCTTCCAAATAGTTGCTCCCATTGTCTTCAAATACACTGCCATCTCTATTCTCCAAGTAGAATAGTTTTCCTCATCAAGGATTGGTATTTCATCATCCATTTGTGTTTCTATGGATCTCCTTCAAGCTTGTTAAGGCTTGTAGTGAAGGCCCCCTCTAATACCAATTGTTGGACACACCTACCACACTTAAAGGGGGGGTGAATGAGTGTGGGGATATTTTCCCCAAAACTTCCCTCTTACACAAAACTCATTAGTTAGCATTCAACATTTTACTCATTACTCATTTCTATCATTTATAACTAGCTAGATGTGAACACATATCAACAACACATATCAACAATATATCATCAACAAGTCATCACCACAAGGAGCACAAAGAACACAAGATGTATGTATAATTTTCTTTTTATTACGAACTACAATCCTTTGTGTTTTTCAGAAACAATTGAATAGAGTACAACTCTACAATAACACCAGTTCTATAATGCAAGACTCATCTTACATCCTCAGGACCAACTGAGATGAAGCAACAATCCTCAACAAATATCAACTTGCAATAGGTACGTGACCTGTCGGTAGTGCAACACACGTATGTACGCACCCTACCAGTAATACAACCCGCGTGTATATGTGCCCAAGCAGTACTACAACCCGCGTATACATGCCCAAATAGTACTACAACCTATGTATACCCTCTGAGCTATTAGGGTTTATCCTTCAAGATCAACTTAGATCCTCTACAACCAATTTATCATTCTCTTCTATTTCTCACTATCCAAACTGACCACCATCCAGTCACAACACAACCAATCTCTCCAATATCTTACTCATGCTCCACAACCAATCAATATGAATGCTACCCAATCATGCATAAGAAATCAACATACTATAGACATCATATCGGTACTGAATCATAAGAGTGTTGCTCACTCCATCAAACAACATAAAACACATCATAACAACCATACCAAGAATTCCCTAAGAATTCACAACACAACAAGAAATAGTAATCATCAAGACAATAATGAAACCATACCAGTGTCTCAGTGACAGATATGAGCCCATAGAATGCATATCTGGAACCTGCTTCAGTATTCAACAACTTGTCATCAACTCAACCACAAATCTCCATGATTTTATCCACTGTACGCTCCCTGTACACATACATTCCGCGTACTATATGCATATTGTACACAGGCAGCTCCCGTATACGCACCCTATACACAGACAACCCGCGTATACCTCAAAAACTAGGGTTTCTGAAGATCTGTGACTTTTTCCGTCAAGATCTCAGACATTGCTGAAACTTTGATGCTTCCATGAGATCCTCCTCATGCTCTCTTTCTCATAATAGATCTTCAGTCATGATCAAGAGATTCACACCAAAATTCTCTCACAAGAAGCTCTCCATCAATACTCCAAAAGATATTCCCACAAGAAGCTCTTCATTGATCCACACAAGGGATGTATTACAAGAGACCATTGCTATTTTATTTATACTTTCATCCTCTAGGTCACTTAACCCATTTTTAGGTCACTTAACCTATTTTCCTTATTTTAGGGTTAACCACTTTCCATAAATAAAAAGTTCTCCAATACTTTATCATTTAAATATTCCTTATTGATTTTGTCACCTTACTTTATCATTTCTTGATTTTTCCACTTCTCTTTATTATTTAAATAATCCACCTTGACTTTGTCACTTTACTTTATCATTTAAATAATGATTTATTATTTTAGGTCACTTTTACCTCTTTGACCTTGGGGGATTCGAGCCTTCATATGGGGGTCCTCCAACTTCGTAAGGCCATAACTCTCAAACCATGAGGAGTTATGTGACATTCCACATACCACCAGAAATGGCATGAAATCAATCAATCACTTGACATTAATCAATGACGTCAATCAATGAAATTAATCAATCAAACCATTGGCATAAATGAAAACATGATCTAACATACTTGGTCGCGCTAACACGTGAATCTCCCGATGCATGAACTTGTGAAGACTGAAGTAGTCGAGGCATTAACACCTGGTCTCCTTCTCCAAATCCAATGGTTGTGACAGACCTTGGATCCTCTCGAACGAGTATCATCCCTTCATCTTCCAAATGGAAGGGTATTCCATTTCGATACCTGAATCTCACTATCCTTCCCGAGCTTCGTCAGTTATGAAGGATTTAAGAGAATCATGCTCTTTCTCTTGGGATTAAAACCTAGAAGGGTCTTCTCCACAACTCTTGTACTCCTTCATATAATCTATAACTTAGGTGGCTCTTAGTCTCTGCTTGCCTCACAGAGAGTCTGTGCATATCTGTACTGCCTCTCCTGAGCTTAATAGACTCTGTCCTCGAAGTGATTGCAGTATTCAACCTTCACAATCAGGGTAGTACTCACTCGACTCTAGGATAATGATGAAATTCCCCAGGGAAAGTTCTTTTGAGGAATTAAACTAGATCCTAAGGAAAATCAAGAAAATGTAAACATTCTCAAGGAATGAACACATACTCTTAATTTAATCATTCAATACAGAAACCATTTATAGGCATATAAAAATAAGCATGCATCCATTATTTCCAATTAAATATCAAGGCATAAAAACACTTATCAGAACCATAAGGCATGATGCGACTGCTGAGAGGGGTGCTCGTTCCACCCAACCATAGGCTCAGTCACTCCCACAGGATTTATCACTGGCCACCCTCGAGATTAGGCCACGATTCTATGAGATTCGATATCTTACTTCCAGCTCAATGAAAGTTAGAGATGAAGGTTACTCTCCTTCTCTCCATACAGGAATAGGTAAGGAAGAAAGTTACTCTCCTTCTCCTAGCTCTATCTCTCTATTATCTGTGATTATAACTCACTTGTTCACTTTCAATCCTTCTTTCGACCCAAGAGCTCTGCTCCCTTCTCTGTACTCTTCACAGGCCCCCTCTGCCCACACCACGCTTCCTTTCTTGCCTTCCTCAACAAGATTGTGTGGGGCTCAAATTCCCCCATCCGTGGTCAGGTCCGGAAGCCTTACAGGTGGGCATTCTTCCCCCATCCCTTCATTAAATCTTGAGGAGGCCTTCCCACCTACCAACATGACGGGAATTCATTTATGGTCAGAGGGTTGTTCTGATCTTGAGAAAATTTAAATCTAGCATGGTACTGGTTCGGTGGAGGTTAACACAACCATTCCGGGTCCCCTCCACCACCTTTTCATTATAAATCATGGTCTTTCTTTGCACATCCCCTTCACAACAGTAATGCAATATGTATTCATTTTCTATTAAAATAACATAATTTACATTCGTCAAATTTTTATTCAAAGGTCCATCAAAACAAACATTCACACCTTTGAGTTTTCCATAGTTCTCTGGCCAATATAGTTATATTTACAGACTGGGGGAAAATGGGTGTTACATATGAAATGTGGAGAACTGTTTTGCAGTGGCGCTACAAAATGTGCAGAACTATTTTACAGTGATGCTACAAAATCTCTAGGTGCGCTAAGAAATCTCGAGGTGCGCTATGAAATCTTCAGGCGATGCAGAAAATCAGTTAACAAGTGACAACCAAATCAACAAGTTGTGATTTAAAACTTCTATTCAGAGGTGTAAACTCAATAGTCAGGGGCATCCAAATAGGACAAGTGGTAGATTGATGAAGATTATTTTCAACTATTCAAAAAAATCCTCAGTCCATCTTGAGTTTATTTAATTTTATCCCAGCAACTCAAGACATTTGGAAACCCATTCTAGCTTTTGTGGCATGATTGTTTTTCATTTACTATTTTTGTAAATTTCTGTTAAAGCCCCGTGGGGATGAGTGTTTTGTATATATGAAAAGAGCAAAATACAAAGTGAGGAATTTTAGAGAGAAAAGACCTGGATAGGTCTGGGTTATATTTCAAGATCCAAGAGGGATCTAGAAAGGCATGAAAAGTCTCTGATTTAAGTTGTAGACCCGTGATGCTTTCTATGTAAAGAACTGAACAATTGAATGACGTTTTTGGTTAGTATGTAACTCTTACATTTATTTCATAATATTTCTTCCTTCATAAACATATTGCAAATGTTATATGAAATATGACAAATGCTCACTGTGCTGAGAAAATTATTTTAAAGGGTTTATGAGGAATTTTTCCATGGTTATGTTTATTTTTGTTTAATCATTTTTGGAAAATGATTTTCTAAATGATGGTTAATTCCTCTTTTGTATGAATCACTAATGGAACAATTTGTTTAACAGTGAGACTGCCAACTCCTCTGTTTTATTCCTGTTCATTGATTTTCCTTGAGATATTAAAAAATCAATATCCAAATGCTTTGTTTTCTTCACTTGCTTCCCACATAATGTTAGTTCAATGTTACAATTTTTCATGGACTCCATGCCCAATGGACTCATTTCCTTATTGATTAATTTTACCACTCTCAAAGTTTCCTAAAACCCAATAAAGTCACTTTTTATTTTCAAGATGTGCTAGGCTTGCTCTTAAGTAGTCTAAGAACAACTTCTAGCGCTAACATATTTTGGCGTCATTGTCGGGGATGAAGATCAATAAAAAATATTCCCTGGGAGAATGACATTGATCAAATCCAACTTTTTATGGTGAACAAGGGTTGCTCACATATTCAGGACTGCATCTTTCACCTGGCGACTCCACTCCATGAAGGAAGAACCCGTCGACGACTTCACTAATATGGGACAACATAGAAATGGAAGATTTCTTGGCTCAGAGGTATGCCTTCTATGATTTTTCAAATATAGTCGGTTTTCCATATCTAGTACCGACTATAACTGAATCAGATGATTATCTTCCAAGATTCATAGGAAGAAAGTATGATCATCCCGATGAGGACTTATTAAATTTTCACAAATGGATGCTTGAACATGGTTTTGTTCATGAGGATGTCTTGATTAAGATATTCAAATTTTCTTTAGAATTCCATGCTTTTGAATGGTGGTAATCCCTTCCTGCAACTAGTATCCATTATTTGAAGGATTTTCACATGGATTTCAATTCATATTACGAGAAGATTTACCTAGTTGACCTTATTTTTGATAAATGTGGTAAATAATCTGAATTTCACATCCAACATTCAGTTAACATTCCTTCTGATTGTAAGGATGTTGGTGATAGTCATATTGTAGACACATTTGTCCTTGATTCAAATGTCTCTAATAGTTTTGACTATGATATTGAGGATGCCTCAGGATTTGATAGAAAACAAGTTGTTGATATGCATTAAGTATCCCAAGATCTTGAGAAGAAGTTGATCTTGCCTTTGTAACCGATATCCATAATTATTGAATTTGAATCTACAACATATATCAAACAATCTATGATTAGCTGTGGAATCAACCCACAATCATGTTCAGATTTGCAAAAAGCTGAAGGTGGCAGCCATTATCAGGAAGAAGATATGTAGAGACCTTTTGATTTTCAGTTGAAACAACAGGAAGATGTATTTCTTTATCGCTTCATTGATCCTTTTGCTGATTATCTAGAGTCTTTGAGTGGTACATATGTCAAATTTTTCTTGACTAACGAAGGTTGTTTCTGCTGCCCTTTTGGATTGCACTTCTGTAAATTTTGGGTTCCTGCATTCATCATTTCCATATTAGAAGTTTCACCAGTTAGTCAGATATTTGTATGGATTTATTGGAAGCATGATTTTACCTAATCTAGAGGAAGAAGCTGATTAAGTAGGAGTAGGGATAATAAATCTCAGTCCTTGAGCATCTTGTTTTCATTAGTTTTCAGTTTCAAAATAAAGAGCAGAGGTTCTCTCAGGCACACAATTTTCCTGGACATAGATGAAGAGGGATAAGGCAGCTGGAACTACATGTTCTTGGAATCTCACGGGAAGAATTCCATCCCCCATGGAGCCATATGTTAACACATAATATTGTATTATGATTTGAGATAATTTCGCAAAATACATTTCTATAGGAGGGTTCTTGTACTTAAGGTAGCTTGACTTCAATTCAGTTTTTTAGGGGTTTTGAGAAGTCTTTTGAAGTTCTTGATGATTCCATTGTGTAGCAGACATCATAAGATTTCCCACCATATCTATTTCAGCCAAAAACTCTTTTGGGAAGGCCTCCCAAAATGCTCAAATACCACACTACATTTCTGTTGAGAGCACGCCGCGCTTCTTCATTTTTTGAGTGACAAAATTAAAAATTATATTATAAACAAATGGGAAGGTATTTTTGAAAAATGGAGGAGGTTTTTGTTCACAAAATACCAAATAACAAAGACCTATCTCAAATTTTAAAACAGTGTTATGGTTAGAGAGATGTTAGACACACAAGTGGCACTACAAAATGTGGAGAACTATTTTACAGTGGTGCTATGAAATGTGCAAAACTGTTTTACATTGGCGCTACAAAATCTTGAGGTGCGCTACGAAATATTCGGGCACTGTGGAAAATCAGTTAGAAGGTGGCAACCAAATCAGAAAGCTATGATTTAAAACTTCTATTTGGAGGTGTAAAATCAACAGTCAGGGGCATCCAAAGAGGACAAGTGGCAGATTGATGAAGATTATTTTAACTCTAGCAGTTTTCAGCTATTCAAAAAAAACCTCAGTCCATCTTGAGTTTATTTAATTTTATCCGAGCAAATCGAGACATTTGGAAATCCATTCCAACTTTTGTGGCATGATTGTTTTTCATTTACTATTTTTGTAAATTTTTGTTAAAGCCCCATGGGGATGAGTGTTTTGTATATACAAAAAGAGGAAAATACAATGTGAGGCATTTTGGAGAGAAAAGGCCTGGAGAGGTCTGGGATATATTTCAAGATCCAAGAGGGAGATAGAAATGCATGAGAAGTATCTGATTTAAGTTGCATACCTGTGTTTCTTTCTATGTAAAGACCTGAACAGTTGAATGATGTTTTTGGTTAGTACGTAACTCTTACAGTTATTTCATAATCGTTTTTCCTTCATAAACATATGGCAAATGTTATATGGAATATGACAAATGCTTACTGTGCTAAGAAAATTCTTTTAAAGGGTTTATGAATTTTTTTCCATGGTTATGTTTATTTTTGTTTAATCATTTTTGGAAAAGGATTTTCTGAATGATGGTTAATTCCTCTATTGTATGAATCACTAATGGACCAGTTTGTTTAATAGTGAGACTTTCAACTCCTCTTTTTTCTTCCTATTCATTCATTTTCCTTGAGATATTAAAAAATCACTATCCAAATGCTTTGTTTTCTTCACTTGCTGCCCATAGATTGTTAGTTCAGGGTTACAGTTTTTCATGGACTCCCTACCCAATGGATTCATTTCCTTCTTGATTATTTTTACCACTCTTAAAGTTTTCTAAAACCCAATCAAGTCACTTTTTATTTTCAATATTTGCTAGGCTTGGTCTTAAGTAGTCTAAGAACAACTTCTAGCGCTAACACCAACAATATTCCAAAAGGTGTTGTAAAAATGCACTTCTTGATATTCAATGATATCTGGCACTGCCTGCATATTTCTAACATCATCGTTAACACCTCTACATGGTATTTTAACAGACTATATACAGTCCAATCATCTAGATACACTTCTAAAAACTAATGTATGAAATCCTTAAAAGTATCGATTACTACCCTTGAAAATATAGCTGGTGCATTATTCATCCCAAAAGGCATGACTTTGTACTGATAGGATCCACATTCTATGGAAAAAGTGGTATTGTACTTGTCTTCTAGGGCTATCCCGATCTGATGGTAACATGCAAATCCTTCTTTAAATGAGTATGCCTCCTGGCCTCCCAAATTCTCTAATACCTCATCTATGAAAGGGGTGGGAAAAGGTTCATGTAGGAAAGAATCATTCATTTTCCTTTGATCGACACAGATCCTTATCCCCCCTTGTTTCTCTTCTTGCACTAACATAGGGATTATCCTTTCAGATTCCTCCACTAGTTCTATGATTCCAACTTCCAACATTCTATCAATTTCTACTTTCACTTTCTGCTTATATATTGGATTCAATTTATAAGGTATTTGTCTGATAGATCTAGCCTCAAGCTTGAGAAGTATCTTCATCTCTCCTAGCTCTCCTACCATGCCTTTCATCTCTGTAAACATTGTTGGGAATAGGTCACTGTACTCGCTCGGTAACTCTGTTATTCGTTCCATTGTTTGTTCATCCGAGTAGTCTCCAATGTTAGCCATTTTGGGATTATCAGTTGTCCCAATGTTGAATTTCTTTACCTTGATCAACGCAACAAACACTTTTGATTCACCTTCAACTTCTGTAATATGAATGTTGTGTGGGTCATCTTCATTTGGTGCTTCTTCCTGCACATGGTATCATGACAATAATTATTTGACTGTCTGTTTGTTCTGTTGTTGATACTTTGTCATGCGTTCAACCTCTAGTTCATCAACAAATATTACCCCTCTTATATGTTTTAGTGCTAAATACATGTTGGGGTTCTCATGTTCAAATGACAAAGTGACTATAATTTGTTTTTGTAATGTTGTCCATTCTGCAGTGCCTCTGCGTAGTTCTTGTTCTATAAACCGGTTTTCTGGAATTCCTTATAATGTGTTTATGAAGTGACGAGGTCATTCCTTTGGTGGTGTCATCCTCCACATTATTTTGCATTTATCCAAATGTTCTACTGGTGTCCTTTGTCCATCATATTTCTGCATCTTATTTCTCCCCTACTCAGTGCCGAATCTAATGCGTAGTATTTGCTTGCATTGATACCAAACCTTAATTGTTTATTTGTGCACGCCCCACCATATTGTAGGTGTTTCCTTGAGTGGAATGTCTAGGGATAAGAGCCTCTAATTATATAACACTTCATCTTCATATCTTATTAGTAATTATTGTAAGTCATTCATCCCATGAAAACTGAGAGTTTCTCTTATCTCTCTACCCACCCATATTACTGCATGGTCTATTCTTTCGCACCTTCTTGTGGATACTTCATGTAATATTTGCTGCCAATTTTCCAAGCCTGTATCTGAGTCAGAAGCACATGATGTGATGCTCCTCCAGCGAAGTACTCCATCTGCAGTTGGGTTGACATAATATTCTTCACACGCGATGGTTCTGTATAATTGGTTGATTTCCTCCAAATCTAAGAAAGTGGGTTCTACAAACCTTTCTCCTTCTAATGGATCTTATGGCACAATGACTCTGTATTCTCCTTATTCAAATGTCATCTTCCTTGTCTTCAATTTTATTATTGCCTGGTTATCAAATTCCCAATTCATCCCAAGACGTGTTGGATAAGGTGTTGTACCATCTATGATTTCTATTACTTCAAAATACACCTTAGTGTGCACTCCATCTAGATCTATTGGCACACCCTTAAGCCTTCCAATTGGTAGAAATATGTGTTGGTTTTCTAGCTTCAACTAGACATGTGAATATCCTAGTGTGGGCTCTCCCATACACTTCCATGTCTTCTTGAGTAACACATTTAGGTTAGGGACTAAATCTAGTATGATGTCCCCCATATTAAATTCTCCATAGTTTGAATTCCATGCTCATCCTCTTCTTGAGTGGAGGTGATTGATTCTCTTATGCTCTAACTTCCCCTCTACCTCTGTGTTGCATCTTTCTAACATATTTTGGAACACTTTAAAAAATGATGGATTATTCAGTAGCTTAACACATGATTTCAGAAAAGTATTTATGGTACTTTGTTGGCCCTTGAACAATTTTTTGGAGATCCTTGGTCAAGTTTGACCTATTTTGGGGCTTCAACAGCCTGTTGAAGGCAAAGTGAAAGATGGAGCATATATTGTGGGATCTCGGCCCCTTTTTGGGTCCTTTTTGGAATTTGGGATTATGTAATTGGTATGGGGATGTCGGCCCATGGGTTTATCCATGTTTAGGCCTATTTTGTAAAGTATAAATAGATGTCTAGGCAATGTAAGGAGAGGTAGATAGAGATATATATTTGTGTGATATTTGTTTAAGTGCTAAGTATGGATTGTAGATGCTTTGTGCATACCGTGTGAGACTTGCAGAGCTATGTGCAAGTAATTGTAGGAAGGCTTGGTGTTGTACCCTAACCTGAAGAAGGAGGATCTGGTGGAGTGCGCGCAGATCTCCTGTCTTCTTCAGAGTAGGATTTTGATGCTATGTGCCTGTAAGAATATTGAATGAAGATAATAAAGAAGAAGAGTTAGTGGACATATCCCTAGGGTGGGGGTGAACCACGTACATGTTGTGTTGCTATACTTTGTGCCATGTGTTGATGTGTCCATCTCTTTACTTGATAAGTGATTTGATATAGACTGATAGATCTGTTTATGCTTTGTGATAATGATGTATATCGATGTTAGATACGAACTATGTGAAATTTTTTAGTGCTTAAATATGCTATATATAATCCATATCTTTATGCTAAGTGCTTAGATACATTAGATTTGAATGAATGTTGCGATGCTCTATTTTATCTGCGGAGTAGATACGAAGTTGAATGCTGATGAACTATAGTTGCTAAGTTCTATGTTAAGTATTAGAATCTCAGATCTGTGTCTCAGCTAAGGTTGCTTGCAACCACTCCTGCCTCTACCTCGGGTGAGACTTCATCTGCTTCACAGTTGTTTCCAAAAGGGCCAGTAGTTAGGATTTTTTTGGTGCACTGTTGTAGTGTTGAACCTGGGTCTTCCCCTTTGCCAATAAATGGTTCCATTGTCGAGACCTGAAACTGTGATTGCTGGGAACTGAGGAAGAAGAAGATTTGTTCAAAGATTCGACCTAAAACTGTGATTGTCAGGAACCGATGAAGAAGAAGATTTGTGCAAATATCCGACCTGAAACTGTGAAATCTCTGTGCGTGGATCTGTTTCCCTAGTGCGCAACATTCGACTTAACCTGTGAAGCTCTATGCCAAGAAAAGAGGTCAGATATGAAGAAAAGAGGTAATATTTGGAAGCTTTGTACTTTGATAAAGGTAAGAATAGTGAAACGTTTTAGATATGAAAGCTTTGTTCTCTGTAAAAGTAAGATAAGTGAAAATTTGTGTTTCAACTGTATGGATATAGGTATGATTGATAGATTTTGTCCTAGCTTGAAAACTAGGGAACTGATAGATGAAAGAAGGTTTGATATGAGTAGATCTAATAGTGAAAGATATGTTATACCTATGCATAAAAAGCATTTTTGGACTAACAAGTGGATGCAGGATCCTAGAAAGATTTTTTTGCAGGTTAGCTACCATGATCCTAGCATGTAGTACAGGAAAGGTTGGGAATCATTTAAAAGAAAGAGAGGATTAACCCTCTCTTACAGTTGTAGAAAACTGGGACACCTTGCTAAGGAGTGCCCTGGGAGAAGACCTAGTTGTCTTTGTTGCAAAGCTATGGACCATGAAGTATTGGATTTCCCTAGAATGATTGCTAAGCTTGAAGAAATGAACATGAGATAAGAAAAACCTTAGGCAGACCCATAAAATAATATTATGGAAGAATCCCTGAAAGAATTAGAGAAAGTATTGCTACAAATAAAAGACACCCTGAATGACCACTGACATGTCAACTTATCAAAGATATTTAAAGAAAAATCATGCATAAAAGAAAGAATAGGAGACTTCGACATTGACTATATTCTAGATGAGGAAACACATGTGAATATCATGACAGAAAGAACTTGGGAAGCTATAGGAAGGCATTCTATGATTCCTTCATTAGGAGGAATAGGAATATTCAAAGGAAAGATGATAAACCTATGTGGAAAAATCACCTAGATACCTATGAATGCCAACGGGACTTCGACAGAGGAGGATTTCGAGATTGTTAAATTTATTGAGAACAATTCCCCATTTACCATGTTTCTAGGAAAACCTTGGATTTAAAGAGACCAGGCCAGAAGGAAGGAACAAGAAGACGTTTTAGAGCAGAAGAAGTAAGAGTTAAAATATTTCATGACTAGAAGGATCACATACTTGATTGAAGAACAAAAGAATAGATCAAAGCTATCTAGCACCAGAGACCCAGATGTCAAAGTTGCAAGAACACTAGAAGACCCACAAAAGATTGAAGTACCTATTCCAGATAAAGAAGAAGTATCACCCTTGAATATTAGGAAAGAATCTCAACAATGCGAAGTAACTATGCCAAAAGAAGATAAGAATCAAAATGGAAAAAAGAATACCGAGACAAAGCTCATTGGAAAGACGACCAGAAAGATAAGTAAGAAGAGAGCTAAGATCGAAAATTTACAGAAGGTTCCAGAGGGAACTTCGCAGAGGGAAAATTTGCAAAATTGGAGCTTCGTCGGGATAACAGAACAATGCCACATGGCACTTTGCCAGGGTGAAGCAATATAGCCGTTGGGAACAATATAACCATTCGGCCGACCCTTCGAACAGGTAGAAAGGCATTTATGGTTCACCACCATACCGTTGGACTGCACCGTAACAGACAAAATAGAGTTAATGAAGGCTTCTCACCCATTACAAGAGATCCGTTGCCAAGCTATCTATTTATCCCATTGCACCATGCACCAAGAACACTTTTTGCTAACCGTGAATCTGAGCCCATAGAATCGTTGAATTTTCACATCTATCATCATGAGATTTCCTTCCATACCATTGCCTTGAACAATTACTCTTCGAACCCGAGATTTCAAACCCCGAGAAAGTATGTCGGATGAGTTTAGCGCTGCAGAGAAAGTTGTCGAAGAAGTTGTCATCGACCACATGAATGAATGAGTAATTTCAATGTCTACAGGTATAAAAGCGTCATCAATGAGAGGATTGCAAGCCTCTCCATCAACTGCTCATGGAGTTGGATCATCCCGAACCTCAGCATAAAAGAGAACCAAGCACAAAGATATTCTAGTAAATGTGAATCTTATTCCAACCATATTGCCCGATTACATCCTACATCTGGCTGGCACGGTGAATCGTGATAATGTGCCAAGATATTTTGAGTACACCATGGTGACTGCATAGCTCCTGAAAGGGATACGTGTAGTTCAAACATAGTAGGATAAAATCACAACATTGAAGTTCAACGACTTCAACCTTGGAGATCGCAAGATCTATGGTATGCTCACCCCGTATAAGTACCTAACCATAACGAAGGGGAAGAACTCAAAGATAATCCCTCAGTAGTGGACTATGGACCTCGCGTAGTCCACCCTCTTAAATGTAATGAAGATACAACACTTTGGAAGGCACCAGGAGCTTAACGCGTGCGTTAAGATCCTGTTGTCATTCTTCCATGGTGGATACTTGTGGTTAGACCTTTGTATTACAGTTGACCCAACGCTGATCCATAGGATCACAGGAATAAGTATGCAAGGACCCGAACCACAAGAGTTTTATCCAGGAAAATTCGTAGATCGTGCACTAGCACAAAAGATCAAGGATACATATGGCGATGTTGAGAAGGGAACAAGAGGCTACAAGGTAGCTTCCATCTAGAGTGGCACATTGTGCCTAGAATGTCAACTGATAGTTGGAAAGTTAGTAAGGAAGAACTGACCTACACAAATCATTGGCTTTGTCGTTGACCTCGCAGGGAACTACGCGAAAGGCCTATAGATGAACTAAGTGAAGTACCTAGTTAACCAATTGGAACTAGACTACCAAGAAGCACATGATCGGGGTTATGAATTTCATTTTAGTTGGCTCATGATCATCATTGCATTTGTTTCCTGGGAGATGTCGAAAAGTGCGACCTTCCCAGACATAGATCTGTTCGAACCACTTGCTGCGAAGTTCGATACCCGTTGGTATTCAAGTGATATGAACAAATAGTGGCAGTCGAATGTTGTGTTTCATACATATTACCTCCATATAAAGAGAGCCATCGAAGCCAAGCCTCGCATGACTCTGAACACATTACATAGGTTCCAACCTCTGATGAATTTCACCGCATATCGAAACTTTATCTACATTACAGCGCGCACAAATGAACATAAAGAGCATCTCCATTCGTATTATAAACTTACAAAAGAAGACCTTGAGGAGATCACTAAGGAATGGTCCACTAACCTCCTTATCCTTTCCAACCCTACAGAGATATATGATCTTGATAGCCCAGAGGACACTCATAAAGAACAAAATACACCCAAGAAGACTGAGGAGGTCCAAAATTTAAGCAACACCTCAGGAAAGACTGCTTCAGTGTCACTTGACCGAGGGGGTGATGACGAAGTAGAATATGAATAGAATCCAGGTGAAGTAACACCGCCTGGAGATGAGATTGACCCCTTGAAGAAGAGGAATGTTCCCCCCCTGAAACCGTCTTCCCAGAAGAAATTGAAAGCCACCACGAACAAGATGCAGACTGTCCTCACCTCTGATGACTTTGAATTCATCATAGAAACTGTGAACGATGATTCATTGGAAATAACAGAGAAAAAAGAAGACAAGAAGGAATAAATGTATGATATAATTGAAGTCAAAATCTGAGGGGTACAATAGGCCCTTCAACCCAGTTGCACAGTCTCCACTGCACCGCTGCCATCGAGAGAACCAGAGTTGGGAGATGAGCTAGCCCAACTCCACCAACTAGCTGATACAGTAGAAGCTCTCCTTCGAAGAGCATAAGAAGAAATAGAACAAACCACCTAGGAATTGAATCAAGTGGAAGGCATACTCGTAGAACAAAATAATGTTGCAGAATAGGAAAATATTGCTCTCAAAGTGAAGTTCGATGAAGAAAAAGCACATATACAACAAGGAAAAGAACAGTTGCTCGCAGAGAAAATCGAAGTGAAAGAAGCAACCAGCAGAGTGCTTCGCTCTGTGACAATATTAGAAATAAAGGCAGAGGACCGACTAACATAGCAAGTAGAGAAGCTCATGGAAGCTATCCAGTAGCTACAACAATGCATAGTAGACTTAGAGCTCCACACAATGGCTAAGACTCCGCAGGATGTAAGGGATCAAACAGAAGAAACCACCCAGAGCATAGTTGAAAGGATAAATGCCCTTTCCATGGAATGAAAGAAGCTAAGTAATCAAAAGGCCTAGACATATGAGCAACTCTCGGAGAACCCAAATTGTAGGCACTCGAGTCACAACTCTAGGAAGCGAAGCAACAAGCAGAGACAATACATGCGCAGTTGGAGCCCTTGTCAGCTGTGGAAAGAATGAAGCGATCCCAAGAGAAACGCACCACCCAACAATAGATCCACACTATCTAGAGCAGAGTTATGGAAGTAACTCATAGGCTCCAACCCATACAATATAAGGCTTACCAATAGTTCACAGAGATCGAAGGCTGAGGAGCAGAACTCAAGTAGGTTGTCAATGCAGCAAAACAACACCTAGATGAACCTATCAATGATGCATTCATACAAGAGTTCATTGAATAGGAGACCATGGCATAACAACAAGTTGAAGCAGCTTGAGCCATGCTTGAGGCTTTTGAAGCAAAACTACCCAGAACAGAGTGACTCGGGATGAGTCACAAGTGAGTGTTGGGGGCTTGTTGTCCCTTGACCAAGTTTTGGGAGATCCTTGGTAAAGTTTGACCTATTTTGGGACTTCGACAGCCTATCGAAGGTGAAGCACAAGAGGAAGTAAAGATCATGATATCTCGGCCCCCTTTTGGGTCCTTTTTGGGATTTGGGATTATGTAACGGGTATGGGGATGTCGGCCCATGGGTTTACCCATGTTTAGTCCTATTTTGTAAAGTATAATTAGATGTATAGGCAATGTAAGGAGAGGCAGATAGAGATGTATGTCTTTGTGATATTGGGCTAAGTTCTAAGTATGGATTGTAGATGATTTTTACATACTGTGTGAGACTTGCAGATCTACATGCAAGTAATTGTAAGAAGGCTTAGTGTTGTACCCTAACTCGAAGAAGGAGGATCTGGCGGAGTGCACACATATCTTCTGTCTTCTGCGGAGTAGGATTTTGATGCTATGTGCCTGTAAGAAGCTTGACTGAAGATAATAAAGAATAAGAGTTGGTGGACATAGCCCCAGGGTGGGGGTGAACCACGAACATGATGTGTTGCTATGCTTTGTGCCATGTGTTGATGTGTCTATGTCTTTACTTGTTAAGTGCTTTGATATAGATGGATAGATCTATTTATGCTTTGTGCTAATGATGTATATGGATGTTAGATCTGAACTATGTGAACTTGTTTAGTGCTTAAATCTGCTAGATCTAATCTATCTCTTTATGCTAAGTGCTTAGATATGTTAGATTTGTATGAATGCTGCGATGCTCTGTTTTATTTGTGGAGTAGATACTAACTTGAATGCTGATGAAATGTAGTTGATAAGTGCTCTATTAAGTATTAGAATCACAAATCTATGTCCCATCTAAGGTTGTAGACACTGGAGTCTTGCAACCACCCCTACCTCTACCTCGGGTGAGACTTCATTTGCTTCATAGGTGTTGCCGAAAGGACTGGTAGTTAGGGTTTTGTTGGTGCGTTGTTGTAGCATTGAACCCTGGGTCTTCCCCTGTGCCAACATACTTACTTGTGCTATAGGTGGTACTTTTCTGGTGTGGTCCATTGATAAGGGCATCTCATACGTTGGTACGTTCTAAGTATGTTGCGCAGTTGATGTAGATGAAACATCTTGCTTGAGTAACTCTTGTCTTTCCTCCTTGAGTATTTCTTTTTCTTTCCCCACATCAAACTATCTATGTGGTTCAATATTCTTTGTCACCCATTGGTGTTGTGATGGATCCTTTCCTACTACATCAACTCTTGTCTTAGATCCTTTGTGTGTAACTATGTTGACATTTCTTCCACCCTCCCTTGCCTCTACAAAAATCCAATGAACATTCTGATTTTTATGATTTCTCTTTTCTTCAATTTTTCCCAATAATGTTGGACAATCCTTCGTATCATGATCTGTTGCAAGAAAATACATGCATGTCATTGGTGGAATTGGACATTCCCTTGCATAGTGTCCTGGCTATTGGTAGTTGTGTCTTACTAATGTACCTATGCCTCTTCCAAATCCTCCTCTACCTCGTGCTCCACCTATGTATCCACCTCGATATCCTCGTGGTGCATTGTATTGAGGCACCTGATTATACTACGTGGGGTTATACTGTGGTTGCACATTATTACACTGAGGCCCTATAATGTTGTATGGAGGTGGTACTTGGTTAAACTGAGGTGCAACTTTCCATGTCATCATTTCTTCCTGCACCCTATAGGTATCATCCATTCTCTCCCACATCAAGTCCATTGTCCTAGAATCTTTGTAATCATGACCCACTAATTTGAAAAAGTTGCAATATGAAATATTGGGTACTGTATAATACTTCTGCATCATTGGACAATGATATTGATTATGTCCATGTGTTTTACATATCTCACACCATATTCCTCCTATTGGAAAATGGTTTGGTAGCCATGTTTCCATGTATTTCACGAAAGTTGGGCACTCATTCTTATGGTGTCCTTTTGTCCTGAATGTGGTACACCAAACAACTTATCTTTTCTCTTTTCCCCTATTTTGGTCTAGTTAAAATGTGATGTTCTTAAGATCCTCCTTCAACTCTTCTATTTCTAGATTTGTCTTTTGATATTGGTTCTCTTCTAGTTGCAGGGATTTCTATAGATCCTCTACCTTAGTTTGAAACTTCTACTACCTCAAGGGGTATTTCAGGTGTGGTAGCAATGAATTCAAAAAGAGATGTCTATGTTGCATGTCAATCATGACATACTTCAATTTACCCTTTCAATCATTTGAACCTCTGATCAATCTCCCAAATAGACTCTCCTGATTTCTGTTTGATCTCAATCATCTCATTCATTTACTAATATTCTAAAATAGGCTTCTGAAATTAATTTATTAATAGCTTCTAGACATCTATAATCGTCCTTGTTCTTCCTGGTGGAATGTTTACAACTAAGATCATGTAGCAGTCCAGTGCATGGTCTCTTAGCGTGATAGATAACTACGCAAGTTCTGTATCCTCATCTTTGATCTTCTTTGCTTCCCAAATCTTCTCACATATAAAAAAGTGCTTTTCAGGATCCTTGGATGATTCTCCTTTGAATTTGGGTAACTTTATTGTGGGATCATGTCCTTCCATATTGAACGTTGATGAACTACAACCTCCACTCGGTGTAGATACTTGAATACTACTTCTTGAACTGGCTCCTACAGTTGTTGCTCCTTGGTTGGTTCCACTTCCTTCTGTCTTTCTTCCATTGAAATTTGTTTTTCTAAACGATGGTGTTCTTTCTAGTGTATTATTCGAACATGGGTTTATGGGTTCAACATTGACACTTACATGGATAGGAGTTTTGCCTTCTGTTCCTACCCTTGGACCTATCGTACTCATTTCATATGTTTCACATAGGATTTCCTCAATCTGCGCCACAACATAGAGATCCTCTACTTCTTCTTCATCACTCACCAATCCCTCTCTCCCTGGTATGGATCTCTTCTTATTATTCATCTTATATTGGTACGGTACTCCACTACGTGTTTTTCCAGTTGTTTCCATGATCTGCTTGATCTAATATTCCTCCATGATGATTGGATCCAAGGCCTCCTCCTTCTTTCCTTTATCCATTTCTTCCTCCATTTCTTCGGATATTGTCAATGCTTCCCCCCTTCCCCCATGCATGCAGGGAAGTTTAGTTTTCTGATGCCATAGTCATTACACCTTTGTTATATAGTAGGATCTTCATGGAAGTATAGAACGATATGATATACCTACCTCTGGGCCTCTTCAATAACTATTGCTCTATTTATCTGTAATATTTCACAGTATCTACTGCAAATTATGTGATAAACCCTGCAACAATACTGTCTAGCTAGAAATATACTACATGTGTGAATTTTTTATCAACTTGTTGTAATTGCACGATCTCCACACGATTCTAATCTAGTTGTCTGATCTGATGTGTTGAATGGTTTTCTTTCAACCTCAATATCCACTACTGCAACACATGTGGGAAATCACAGAAAAACACCTCATGTAGGTCACTAAACACGTACTTGTCTAGATATTTGTGTGGTGTTATCTTAGGGTTTTTGTTGTCCTTCTACGCAAACTCAAGTTCCTTTGTTTTAAACCATCTTTCAATCTCCGCCTTTGTTGGATTCCATGGTCTGAACATTCCTTTTTATACCTTCATTATTTTCACAATTCTTTCATGGATCCCACTCACTCAATCCCATGCATTTCTATCCAGCAACGAAACCATTTTTTGGTTTTTACTCTCTTCGTATTTCTTGGGATGACCAAGTTTTAGATCTAATATGGTTTCCAACAAATACATCTAAAACTATCGGCCCTTCTGGTAAATCAGAAGGCAACATAACTCATAGAGGGTACTACAAAGTCTCACTTGAGATAGTTCTATGGGTGACGACAATGCTCAGATGCTTACAATATAGGAAAGATTGGGGATATGGGATTGTACTTTCCGATCTTCATTCATTTACTATAACCTGCATATATATTAAATAATTTGTTGTTATTTATTTATTCATGTAAATCAACACATATAACTACTTCATCAAGATATTCAACTAAGGTTTTACCACTGACGAAAATACATAAACAATAATAATTTCACATAACACATGATCTACCATGGTTCACCCCCTCCTAGGATATGTCCACAAAGATTTGTCTCTTAAGCTCTTTTATTATGGTTCTGCAATATATAACACCACAAGCACTATATTTTGTAATCTTACAATCACAACAGGCTCCATGATCCCTGTGAGGATGACTAGATTGTACCAGGCTCCTCAGCCTGATATATAACCCTCAAGATCGAGTTGCTTGATTCCTCTACAACTCAACAAATTACAAAATTGGTTTCAGATCTTACAATAGTTTCCTCCTTTGAACCTTATGAGACTCCACCACACTTCTACCTAGACCTCCTAGGTACTTATATATACTAATTCTCATCTCAAAAACTCTTACATTCCCTTACAAAAACCTTAACCCTAACGTGGTTAGGTTTCCTTGCATGCACGCCTTGCATGCTTTCCTCGCACGTGATGCTTTTCCTGCCACTTGCACATTTCCAAAATTAGGTATTTCCTCGCCAAAATTGGGTTTCTCCTCAAAATAGGCATGTTCCCCAAAAAAAATAGTGAAGAGGTTAGTGTTGAAGAAAGAGAAGAAGAGGAAAGGAGTGACAACACAAGTAAAGGAGAAGGTGAAGTCAACAATACTTTACCCCAAGAAAAAGTGGCGTGGAAGGATCCAAAAAAGAGCAGTCAGAAGAGTGGAACTAAATCTAGTTCTAAGATGGAAAACCAAGATTGTACATTTAGATTGCTCATATTCCATGGAACGGGTAACGATGATGCCGACCAACACTGGTTCACCTGCAAAGAAATCTAGTCTGTAAAGAGAGTTACAAATGAGGTCGCTAACATCACACAACTAGAGACTACGTTCAAGGATCATTCCATAACATGGTACATGAAGTATAAGGCTATTGTGCCAGAAAGATAGGTGGGGTCCCTGGCCAAGATCAAACAGGACATGTTTAAGGAATTTGAGACATTGAATTCAAAGTCACAATGCATTGCAGAAATAAAGGAAATCAAGAAGAAATAAGGAGAGACTATATGGGATTATGACCAGGGGTTCAAAATATTGTTGGATAGGAAGAAATTCCAAATATAGGACGTGGAACACAAAGAATGGTTCATTGTGGGGTTGTTCCCCCATACCAGAGTATCGCTCACCCAAAACAAGTTGACGACATAGGACAAGGAAGTCAAGATCGCAATGTTCTTGGAAGCCACATCTAGAGGCATAGAAACATCAACTAGGTTGGTGCAATTTCATTTGAAAATGGCCAACATAAAAGTATCATTTCAAGATATGGCCAAGGCTAAATTTGTTCATGAACATGTGTGGTGGACTACAATCCATTCCGAAGGGAATCGATGAGATGAGTGCCTAGTCCTTCCAAATTACGTGGATATGGGTGCACCAAGTCCATTTCCATCTAGATAGTCAGAGTGGTGTGAATTATTTTGTCACTGGGGTCATGTGCCACCCCACTACCCCACCTTACAAAAGTATCAAGAAATGAATCACACCCCCTTTTGTGAATTATTTAATTCCGTCTGCAACGATATCAATAGCTTCCTCTCCCTCTAGTTGATGCAAGATAATACCTGGGATAAATTATAGGTACAAGAGGAAAAAATGGTTGGTGAGCATGGTGGGTATGAAAAAGGATGATATCAAGGAGGACCTTGAGGTGGGTATTGAAACAACCACGAATGAGTATATGGTGGAGGAGGTGGAAGACCCCCCACATGTTTCAATTGCGGTGACATTGGTCATGTGTCATGATTATCTACTAAGCCCCACATGATTTGTGCATATTTTTATAGTCCTAAAAATGTAATTGAGTATTTTATAGACTTGATAAAGAGATGGGAGGAAAAGAAGGGTAACCATAACATGGTATATGCCAAGCCACAAAAAATGAAGAAGAAGAATGTAGAAGTTGACTTCCGGGTAGTAACTTGTGGAGGGGCGAGGGCAGGGGTAGAATTCGAGCATAAAGAAGATTTAGGTCAACAAGAAGAGGGAAATAACAGGAAGGCCTCACATCCCCCTCCTAAGTTTGATGAGGCTCATCATAAGTATTTTTTGTGCGATGCACATAGAGTCGTGGAGGAAGAATGAGAATGTGAGGAGTTGCAATGCATGAAACAGAGGCCTCTTGAAGAGGAATAGGTTTGAGAGGAAGTTTATAGCGTGACACAAAGGTTTATAGAAGAAGAAAAGATGGATGAATAAGTGCAATGAGTGACACATAGGCACTGGAGGAAGCATGTGTGTGTGAATAGCTACAACACATGATGCAAAGATATTTGGAGGAAGATCATGTGTGTGAATAAATCCAACACACAACCCAAATATCGATAGAAGAAGCACACAGATAAAATATTTTATGACGGGTTGAGTAGGAAGCATATGAAAAATTCCAAGAAGAGTTGCAATGCACAATGCACATAGAAGCCTTGTGCGACCTCGGTTGCATGGCATAAGTAGAAGATTAAGTCAATACATTCTTACACTATTGTTTGTGTTTTCTCATAGATCCACAAGCTATGAGTAAGTTGAATTAGATGTTAACTACTTGCATCAAATAAAAAGGAGATGAGACCATCATTGCAGCTCCGCTTCCACAAAGGGATATCTACTAGGTCAAAAAGAAAAAGTGCACAAGATGAGAGTTTAATATGACATCATAGCTCGATGGGTATGATATGGATGGGGTCATGTTGGATCTAGGATCTTATGTGAACCTTTTACCTAAGAAATATTGGGAAATTATGGGGAAATCGAAGTTAGTTTGGTTTCCCATTCAACTTTGATTATCCAATCAGTACAAGATCTACCTCATTGGTTAGCTGGTGCAGGTAGAGTTGAATATAGAGGGAGTAAAAAGAAAATCCAACTTCGAAGTCATTGAAATCATGGATGACTTGGATCCCTACCCTACATTGCTAGGAAGCGACTAGGATTTTGAAAACAATGTGGTGTTGAATTTGAATAAGGGAAAAATGTCATTTAATACTGAAACCCTACAAATGGTTGTGCCACTGGATCCACATGAAGGAAACCACTACAATGATCATGTTGATGTAGTTGTGCAGAGATTGACAATTGAAAATATATACAAGGTTAGGGGGCACAGGGAGGACTGCATCAACCCCACTGCATATAGAGAATTAAGATGGAGGAGTGTCAGGTTTTTTGACATGGATTTTGAAGATTCCTTGGATATATGGAAAAGTATATTGTATGAGGTGTCAATGAGTAAGTGTAGACATATCTCCATGGAAGAGCACATGGAATAATTTGGCTTCTATTGGTACAATGGTTTGGAGCTAGTGGGCCTCTTGATTAAATGGATACATCACATACTCAACTCAACACTAATAGGGATTCTCACATCCTGATGCATATATAATCAAGATAGGTATCACGACTGGCTAGACCTCGAAGCAGCCTTGAGAAAAATATTTCAACCAAATGTCAATATATGTCTTTATAACTATCCCTACGAAAGGTGGTGGATTGTAAAGAAGAGGTGTAGTGCACATGGCCACTATATGAATTCCCATTGATGATTCCCAAAAAATCACCCCATGTCATCAATCCCTCAATTTTACATTAGGAAGCACAGGATACCTTCATTCCCCCACAATGATCTCCAGTACAACCCTTCCCATCTACTCCCTAAACTCATTAAGTTGGTAGAACCCTCCAGTACAACTATTGACATCATGATTAACCAATGGATTTTACTATATCTCTCTTTGCCTCATCTCACTCCTCCCCTAAGTGGACATTGACTAGTCACACCCAAATTCAGGTGCGTGGTGACCCACTAGGGGTCGCTCTGCTTCTCTAAGAAATAATGAATTCCCATCGGGTTGCATTGATTCATGTGCTACACCCTTGGCACATAAATCCATGCATGAGTTCTTTTGTCTCTTTCATTATCACTTTTCCAATATAGAGGTGACACTACACAAAAAATCATAATGGTTGAAATGACACTCATTCGTTACATCTCATTTAGAAACTATCATCACATTAACACCGAGGGAAACTATTCATTCCATTTTAAGTTTTCATAAGAGATGAATTGTCTTGCTGACATAAGGGTTGTTCTAAAGGTGGCAAAGAAAAGACTAAAAGGAATTGAAAGGTGATATGCTCCAAGTTTATTTATTTTCTTGAAGTGTGTTTTGGATTAATTAGAAGTTATGAAATCATTTAGTGATAATTAATGCAAGCTTTGAAAAGTTCAAAACAATGATGCACATGTAACTTTAAGTGATCCGAACTGGTCTTGCATTGTGATATTTTGTTTTGACATTAGTTTCCCATGTACAAGTTTTAGTTACATCTTCGAATTCCAAGATTTTTCCCTAGTCCAAACCCTCGCAGGGACTTGAAAATGAAAATTTAAGTTGTAACCCAGATTTAGAATTAATAAAAGTTTCATTGATTTTTTCTCGCTTTGAGAACTTTTGGGATATTGCTACTTCATATTTTATTACGTACTTCATTGTTTTGTTTGAATTTCCATCTTTATTAGTCCTTTATTTGTAAAAGCATTTCATTATTTCTTTCTATCATATTATTATTAATGAGATTTAATAATTACGTAAAACACGTAAAACTTATATAGGTTAAAATGCTATCTGATACAAGAATTACATTTCTTGAGATCCAATTAAAATTTTGATAGGCCCTAAACCAAAGAAATAATCCCATCTATATCACCTAGCCTGATGAGATTCAAAAAGTTAAGAGTAATAAGCATTACCATTCCTTGCATCTATAGTTATCTCCTCACAATTATTATTCGGGTGAATACTCGAAGGTTGAACCACACATATGGGAAGGGAAATAAAGCCTCAAGTTTCGAGAGTTCTACCTCAGAGAGAGGTGCAGGCCCTTTGAAACCCCCATGCACGTAGTAATCCAATAAATATATAAAATAAAAATAAAATAAGAGAGGGGATATCACCCTACTTTCCAAAATGCGACCTCATGCTTAAATCCTATGTTAAAGGGGCTTCCCAACACATAGTTGTGACAATGGATTTGTACTCTCACTAGTGACTTCTAGATTCAATTTAGGTGGCCTTGGAGTGTTTACTCTCCAATCCTACGCCAAGGCCCTAAATACTAATATATGTTGGTTTTCTATGAAGAAAAAGAGTATAATAAATTTTATATTAAGCGTTCTTTTTCTTATGTCCATTGATTACTCAAAGGAATGGACACAACTTCAGTGATGTTATGACTCTTTTCCATCCAAAGAAGAAAAAGTATGTATGCAAGAGATTAAAATTTTATGCTCGATGAAATATATCTAAGGAAGGGAATATATTATTTTATTTTTCATATTTTACAACTAAAAACATCACCTAACACTCTCTCAATAAACCACTCAAGATAATACAAACAAATGAGCAATATCTTCAAACACTAATCACACCAACACAATCTTTTTAAACTCTCAAAATATTCACGCTAGCACAACTTTTTTGTTTTCTTTGTTTTTGAAATAAAATATTTCCTCAATATAATGAAGAGAATAAATCTATAAATCAAACCAATGAACAACAAGGTAAGATTTGTATGATATTGGTAGTGATGCTACCAAACACACTCAAATGTTTATACAGGATAAAAAACCCAAAACTTGGAAAAATTATCTATCAATGCAATACTTATTTTATAATGTCACTTATGAGACAAATGAAACTAAATATTCAAGGCACAATCAAATCCAAAACATGAAATTCAATTCAATTTTGACACGTTCATTATTTTCAAGTAAAAAAGATGCAATTATATTTATAGTATGGGAGCAAACATTTACAGGAGTTATAGTGCACTCTGAATTTATTAGAAACATATCATGTAGTATGTCAAAAGAAATCTTGGGAAATCCTATATATATTGGATTTGGTTTGGTGGAAATATGAGTTCTCTATCAAAATATATCAAACAAAGATTCCATGTGGTTGTCACGAAAGACAACAAAATAGATGATTTTAAATTAGCAATAATTTCACTTTCTGTACACTAACTTAGACAATTGTTTTTTGAATTAGGAACATTTTTAGATATTAATTCATATATGTAGTTATTTTATTTATATTTTGAAAATAAAGTGATAGAATTTCATTTGAAGGCTTCAAACCTATTTCAAGGGAAGAACTCCTTAAGAACCAAGGAAGAAAAGAAAGTCTCTTCCTAGTGGAGTAGTAGATTATGTTGTAGATAAATATCACCTATGGATAAGAAATACCTCCCTTGTATATTCTCTTTATCTAAGACATATAGTGGGATAGATAATAGAAATGTTTTCTCCAGATCTACCAGATTTGTCCTAATATACTCAGGGAAAGATTAGATCTTCCACAAGAAAGTATCAATTACTAAATACACAAGCATTGGAAGGGGAAAACCATGCTAATCTATATTGAAAATGGATACAAATAAATCAATCATGAATACATGCCTTGAGTCATGAAAGAAGTCCTCCCTTATCCCTCACACAAGAAAGGATGACCTTATATGAAGATTGATCTATGTAGGAGATATCCTATGAAATTTCTATATAAAGTACTTGCAAATGATTCTTCCCCTTATTTACCCTTGGATGTCCTTATTTATATGGATTGGTGGAGGAGGCTAGGGGATTCTTCTAGATATATAGAACTTCGTGAACCTCAATTGGATTGAGAGTTCCCAAGCTCATATCCTGAGAGAAGAAACTCACCTAGTACTAATCTCCCAGTAACTTCTCAATTCTAGAAGTATACATGGGTAGTAATGGATTGTTAGTAGTACAACTAGTGACCGATCACATGCTATCAGTGATGTAATCGAAGAATGATATCGCTTTTCTAGTGGTTGAAAGTGTGACCTCCCTCAAAATTAGTGAACTGTAATGGTAGAAGAGTGTGTCTTATAAAGGAATCATAAATGGTTCATGCATGTGTCCCTAGGGTGGAAAATAAGGTTGTAATATCAAGGACCATGTTTAATATATAAATGTTGTTTTATTTACAATATAGATTTAAAACAATGATCAATTCCAAGACAAATAGCTCCACCACGATGCACATTTTGGTAAATCTAGGAACCCCTAAGCATCCCGAGTTTATCAATTTGGGAAATTTATCTTTAGAATATGAAAGGTATACTATTACTTATCTCTTCAAGAAGTATAAAGACATTTTTGCATGGAATTATGAATATTTGAAAACTTATGACACTAGAATCATCCAACACATCAAGACCTTTTAGAAGAAACTAAGGAAAGTGAATCCTACATTGGAACCTCTCATCCATAAGGAGATTAATATTATATTACTTGATCGAATCATTTTTAAGGTCCATCATTCAATGTGGGTGTCCAATATGGTTCATGTTAGGAAGAAATCCAAGGATATTAGACTTTATGTAGAATTACAGAACTTAAATCAGACATATGACAAAGATAATTACCCTATTACTCCTATGGAACAAATATTCTATGTCATCTTAGGTTTATAAATGAGATCCTTATTATATGTTTATTCATATTACAAATAGGTTCTTGTAGTTGAACCATATTTGTTAAACACCACTTTTCTCACAAAGTGGGGAAATTTCGTTTACCACATAATACCTTTCAATTTAATTAAAATGGGAACAATGTTATAGCATGCCATGGATATTTTTTAAATTTTCTGATTATTCAAATTATAGTGGTATATCTCAATGATGTGACAATGTATTCTAAGAAAATAATAGACCACTCACATCACCTGAAATAAATTTTTGAAGGGTGCAAAAAATACGACATATCTCTAAATCCTATGAAAAATGATATTTTATGTTTCAGAAGGAAAATTGTTGGGAATTTCATCTTAAATGATGGGGTTTTTGGTAACCCAGAACAAACAAAATAAATTATGCGGATTCGTATAAAAGAAGGGGTAGGGGTAGCATTTGGAGGAGGAATAATATAGCGAAGAAACTCTGCCCATTTGCTGAATCCATTGTCCCAACACTTTAGCCTTTCCTCAAGCCAAAGGAGAATTAACACAAAGTAGTTGGAGGACAGAAGAGGAGGATCCCAGGATCAGGATCAAGGAGCGGTGGCTGGTCTCGACTTTGATTGTAAGTTGATTCATTTTGAAAATAATAAAAGAATACTTTTCCCGTCCCAATGCATGAGTTATCTATGATTTGTTTAATTTGTGCTTGATTTCTAACCCTCAAGTAGAAAAGTAGCGTGCATGCATTGTTGTTTGTCTTGATTGCAGGATATCTTTGTAAGGAGCAATGCAAGCAAGTGGGCAAAGCGCAACCAAGGATCTACACCAAACATTAGTAGCAAGGCTAGTAGGTTCTTTCCATGCATGCATTGTGAAAGAGGGGTTTAAGTTGGGTGGTAGGTTAAAAGTAATTTCTTTACGGTCAAAATCTGCATGCAAGTCTGACCTTAGTTTGTTAGTTCGTAGGGTATTTTCCCCAACAACAGAATTGGCGACCGTACTGGGGACAATACTCTTTAGGGTTTCCGGATTTAGTTGAGTTTTGTGGGTAGTTTAAGAGATTAGATTTTTTGTTTCTTTGCCTGTCTTTTTCTGTAAATCTCGAGCTAGTAGGGAGCCTGGTTCTTTATACCAGTTTTCCCTGATTGTTGCTTGACGGTAATTGTCGGGACACACAAAGGTACACGCGGCCTGCAGAAGGCCTGCACGTGTGTACCCATGCCCTAACCTCCTACAGCCCGCATGTGAATGCTAGTTGTAGAGGTTTCAGTAGCGTGTAGGAGTTCAAAGAACTTGAGAGGCAGTCCTCCTCTTCCCTGTCAAAATTGTACATTCTCAGGGGGTTTTCTGGATCCTATCTGAGTCTTGCTGGTTCAGAGTTCAGTCTCAGTTTGTCTTTTTGTGTTTTGTTATTCCTTGCAATTATTTTTCTTTTCTGTTAGAAGAATCATCCAAGCCTTCAAGAGACCCTGGTTTTCAATACCAGAGGCCTCTTCCTAGTCTGGGCTGCCTATGTTTATTTTTGTCTTAGAGGTTATACATACACGCAGCCTGTACAAGGTCAGACCGCGTGTACACACGTCCTGTTTTAGCTCAGCACACATTCACACACGTGTTGTTTTAGTGAAAGTAGCGTGCTTGACAAGCTGCTTTTCAATCAGGGTGGGGCAGTCATCCTCTCCTTTGGTGAGAAGTGTTCCTCTCAGGTGTTTGAGTCTAGGGTTGAACAGTCAGTAGGGTAGGGCCTCTTACCCTTAGCCTGTTTTTTCTTAGTTGCTAGTTGATAGAAAAGATAAAAAGAAAAATTTTGTTTTATGGTTTTTAGACAAGTGTAAGAGTCTTTGCTTTCTTGATTGCCATTGTGTGTCTTTGCTCTGATTCTTTGCGATCTGTGCTTTAAGCCAGAATTTTTTTTTCTTGGTTTTAGGCTTTTCAGTATTTTCCCTTTGTTTCTTGATTAGCACGTAAATAAAAAAGAAAAAAAAAAAACTTTTCATTTTCTTCTTTGTTTGAAGATTGGGTTTCTGCATCAATAGCTAGGAAGAAGTCTTTTTGTTCATAAGTTTTTGCAGTGCATTTAGATCATAAGTAGCTCGTAGTCGAGCGAAATTCCTTTATGTTTGCTGCATGAAATCTTAGAAAAATTGAAAAGAAGAAGAAATCTTTCTTTGTGAAAAGTTGTTGATTTTTTCATTTAGTAAAAGTCTTTTGTTTCCAGCTTTTTCATTCATTTTTGCTTTGAGTTTTTACACATCATCAGTTTCACCTTCATACCTCGTGACGTAAGAAAACCCATAAAAACAACGCTAATTTAAAATCTATTAGACCTTTTGTTTGTAGGGTTCATACACTAGTTCAGGACTAGGGTCTTGGATTAGGTTGAAGAAGAAACTCTCCAAGGCCACTCAAAACCAAACATTAGAGTCTGTGATAGGGAGTGTAGAAGTCCAGTTTCATGGAAGTTATCTGGGACCCCCCTCTAACATAGGGGATAAACATAAGGTCGCGTGCGGAAAGGTAGCGGAGATAACCCCTCCAAAGCCGGACCAAGCGTAGTGGAGAACACATATCGAGGACTTGTTTTGGGATTTCGTTGTGTGCATTTTCCACAGGGCTTCGTGGGTCTCAAATTCGTTCAAGGTCCTCAGTTGTCTTTCGGACCATTTTATCTCAATACCCTTGACAGGTTTCAGGCTTGATACCCTTCTCATTGTGGTCTACCCGACTTTCGACTGTACCCGCCTGGTGACTGTTCGCGTGCTGGCAAACTAGTTCCCAATCATTTTTAGGGACATACACAGGTTACTGCGGGGGTATACCATGATACCTAGGATAGACATTGGGCCACGCTTTGCAGAGTATACCCAGAGGGTACTTCCGTGTTCGAGTTGCACTTGCACCGGTAAGTTTCTCTAGTGTTGGTTGTTGTAACTGTTCTTCCAACTAGTTTAGAGTTTGCTTGTATTATCTCTTAGGGCCTTATTTTTTTAGTGTGTGTCACTGTTTGAACGTTTAGAATACCTTAGCATGTATTGGATCTTCTCACATAGTGGAGGATCCCGAGCTCCGCCAATCACGAAGGCTTCTGGGCCTGCCACCGGTTATACTGGAGCCACCCCCGCCACCATTGAGGCGGAAGCTAGACCAACAAGGGTCTTTCGAAGCAACCGGGTTACAAACCATTGTGCCCAAACAACTCCCGAAGGAATCAACCACCAACCTTGGCTCGGTTGAAACCCCAACCACTGATACTTGGCCACTGGTTATTATACCAATCCGATTTTACGAAAGCCTGTCAGTGCCTCACACAGCTATGGAAACAAACACTGTTACTTCCTCTGTGAACTCTTCCATTCCCACCACAGTTGCTACCATAGGAGAAGCATCTCCTAACTTGTCGTCGTCGGTCCGAGCCACCATGGTCTCAGCCGCAACTACGTCACACAGTGGACCGACCCCATCTATCACGGCGGCCACAACTCCCTTCAAACCTAGTGCGACAGGCCCTCCGTTTTCATACGGTATGCCTAGTTCAGGTACAAGTCCTGCACTCACTTACTCCAATTTACAGACTTTGGGTCTGGGGGCAGGGAGCTCTAACACTCCTCTGCAAGGTCAACTTGGGGACATTCCTGTCCCTTTTAATGCTTTTCCTTACACTGGAGGTCATATCTCTCCTTCCTCCCCTTCGCTTGGTGGTCTGCATTAGCAGTCCGCCAGGAAGCCTGCACACACTAGTTCATTTGGAGTTGGGAGTCAAGGAACACCTGCACAAACTATTTCGGTAGGTTCATCACCATTTGTTTGGAATGGGACGTTTGGTAACAACACTTTCGCATCCACCGCTTTATCGTCTGGGGGCACTCCCATTTTTGGACAGTCTACTCCGGCGTAGAGTACTATTCCTGCACCGAGGGCACATATAGCAGGACCTTGGAACTTAGGACAAGGATCCGTTCCCTCCTCTGGAATGCCTTTCTGGGGTAATTCTTTCCACAGTCAATGGAACCCTGGACAAACTTCTATGCCTCTCCCATCAGGACCGGCATGGGGTAATCCTTCCCAAAGTCCTTCAAACACGATGAATGCACAACATCCAATGTCCTTTATGGGGAATCAACCAATGATGTCTCCACATATGCAAAATCCTTACGCTGGTTAGGGCCATGGTTTCTACTAGAATCCGGGCCAGCAACCAAACTTTTCCTGGCAGCCTAGTGCCAGTCAAACTCCAGGACCCTTTTTCCCAGGCTATCAGTAGCAACCCAAGCTACCATTCCTGGTGAAGTTACACTTGCCAGATTTGACAAGGTTGTTAAATGATCCTATTTGTCACGATCCACGTTGGCCTCCTATGCCAACGAAGTTTCCTTCGGACATTCCAAAGTTTGAGGCCAAGCCTAATGAAGATCTAGGTGATCATGTGACTACCTTCCACCTTTGGTGTTCATCTAACTCATTGAAAGATGACTCCGTTCAATTGCGATTGTTTCAACGCACTCTTATCGGGAGTGCCGCGAAATGGTATATCGAGCTTGATCGCTCAATATACTCTTCTTTTGGTGAACTGGCGATGGCCTTCCTTAACCATTTCCAGTTACCTATGAGATATGACGCTGTCACAGAGTTTCTCGCCAATTTCGAACAGACAACAATGGACCATATCTCTGATCATATCCGAGAGTGGAGACGCCAGAAGAGTCTCATTAAAGTACCAGTCCCACCAACATTCCTGCTTGAGTGGTTCCTTAAGTCTCTGGTCCCACAATTATCCAAAGACGTTGTAACTTCTGGGGTTTTCTTTGAGGAAGATGCCATCATGAGCGCTCAACAATTTGAGCTTATCTATTCTCAGTCTGGTTTATTATACAACATCTTGCCGGATTCACCACGATCGATACTGGATAAAACTAGACAGAGAGCCGGAGCACATGCCGATGGTATTGTTGGTTCAGCCCAAACCAAGCCCGCTGAGCAATTGACAAAACAATTGTAACAATTATCTATACAACACTCAGCGGCCAGCCAGACTACTGCTTTGGTTGCTCCTCCTACCCAAACGTCGGAAGTACACTCCGTGCAGTCAACTAACCCAAAGGCAACCCAGTAGCCTGAAGGGAAGAAAAAACAATGAAAGAAGGGTAAGGGGGAGAAAAAACCCACTGATAATGCTGGCGAGGGCACCATGGAAAAATGGAAGGCGAGGTATCCGTGCAACTTGTGTGCGGAAGACCACCCGACCCATCTTTGTCCTTGACTTGCAGAGGCCCAAAAGTTTGTCACACAACAACAACAAACCGTGTTGACTAATCCCTTTTAGCATGGGCAAAATTTAACTCAAGCCTCTACAAGTGCAGAAGGGGGCAGTCAAGAAACCTTCCCTCCTCCAAACAATCTCTCATCCGCAAACGTATATATGGTTAGGGGTGATGCCTTAATAACAACTAGAGCACATGACTATAGTAAACCAAGCACTTCTAAGAAGGGAAAAGAAGCCAAACTCCCATCTCTTCCTCTACAGATTTAGAAGATGTTGGGAGAAACGATGACATGCATTCCAAAGGGTGCATTTAAGAAAGCTTCTCATAACCCAAACGCAAGGGCCGCCCAAAATTACTCTGTGGTGGAGGATTTATCACAAACCCCTTGTGCGATGTCTACTTTGGAAGTCCTCCAAAGCTGCCCTGCTCAGAGGAAAGCCTTGTTAACTACTTTAGGCTCTACTGAGACTTGTAACCTGGGTACCATCATGTTAGATAACACCGACTTAAAACCTCATCTGCCTTATCACGTAGCGTTTCATATAGTAGTGGCTCATCCCACGAAAACTTTTACACGCAATATCTTTCGCACGGTGGTCAATGAGGGCACCTCGACATGCGTTATGTCGTTAGCATGTTGGAAAGCCATTGGCCAACCCACTTTGTCTCCATCACCTACTCTCCTCACTGCGTTTGACGGTCATTCTTTCCAACCACATGGCATCATTCCTTCTTTCCCTATGCAGTTAGGAGGGAAGACTGTTTGTGTCGAAGTAGAGGTAGTCGATGCTCCCCTCGACTATAACCTCTTGTTAGGTCGGAGTTGGACTTATTCTATGAAAGCTGTGGTTGCTACAGTTTTCCGAGTCTTGTTGTTTCCACACGAAGGCTGGATAGTGACCATCGATCAATTGTCCTTCTCTATACCTGACCCAGCTTTGGGGGCATCCATGGTTCCCATGATTGATAATCCTCAACTTGGTGTCGTCAACGCAGGAGTTGGTTTGTGTCCATCCTTGATGGGTACCTTCGATTACACACCTCCTCATGATGATGTCAAGTTTATATCGAATCACCATAAGGTTGAGATTTTTCAAGTTTCATCGTTCCGTACGACTTACTTTTAGGATCCTTGGATTCTTCCTTCCCCATCAGCCATGATGGATGAGACAGGGCACCCCGACATGTCCATGCCTTTGTCGACCGCTGAAGTAGCGTACTCTTTAGTCCAACAAGCTTCAACTAACTTTGATCCGAATCCCGCACAAGAGTCAGATCCACTTCTAGAGCCTATCTGGGCTCAGGGTTCTCTTGTCAATACCGATTCGTTAGACTTAGCATTGCTTTCTGACGAAGCCATAATCGAAGTAATGACTAGTGCGGACAAACCTTGGGAAGATCTTCATCACAGATCATATTTCCTCCCAGAGTTAAGCTGAATCGAGGCAGGGGAGTTCACTATCACCATGACGGGAGATCAACCATGTCCTATTAATCTCTTAGCTACACAGAAAATTTATGCTGAGGGCAATATGGCGAATATCGCTGCAACTATACCTATAAACATCTCCCGAAACCCTGGTGTCATGGAGAATGTCTTCGTCGGAGCATATTGCTCCCCCGAAGAGATTCAAATCTACACAGATCTTTTCAAAGAATTCCGCGATGTTTTTGCCTGGTCTTATGAGGAAATGCTAGGTATCGATCTTAAAATAGTTGAACATGAAATCACAATGTATCCTAATGCTAAGCCTGTTCGACAAAAACTTCATCCAGTCAATCCTAAGAAAGCAACAACCATCAAGATTGAGGTTGAGAAATTGCTAAAGGCAGGGTTCATTTACCCTATCCATTTGACTCAATGGGTGTCAAACCCCGTGTTGGTCAATAAAAAACAATGCACGATTCGTGTATGTACCGATTTCCATGATTTGAAAAAGGCGTGTCCAAAAGATAATTTTCCAACACCATTCATCGACCAGATCATTGATGAATGTGCCGGTTGTGAATCCTTTTCGTTCATGGATGGTTTTTCGGGATATAATCAAATCCAAATCAAACCTGAAGACCAACACAAAACGACATTCATTTTTCCGTGGGGTACATTCTCCTATCGTAAGATGCCTTTTGGCCTCAAGAATGCTGGAGCCACTTTCCAGCGGGCCATGTCTTTTGTGTTTCACGACCTCAAACATATAGTCGAGGCCTATCTAGATGATTTAGCATCACGCTCTCACAAGTGAAAGGATCATCCTACACACCTCAGACTAATCTTCGAACTCTTTCGCTACTTCAGGATTCGCTTGAATCCCAACAAGTGCAGCTTTTGTGTCACGTCAGGATGTTTGTTAGGTTTCATCATATCAACAACAGGGATCATGGTCGATCCTATTAAGGTGGAGGCAATAATCCAGTTCCCCCCCCCACACAATCTTACAACTTCAAAGTCTTCAAGGCAAGGCGAACTTCTTACGATGCTTCATCGCTAACTATGTCGAAATCACCAAGGGATTTATGCGTTTACTGACGAAAGATGTTCCCTTTTTCTGGGACGAAGCCGCTCAACGCTCTTTCGACGCATTAAAACATGCCCTCACAACCGCACCTCTGCTATGACCACCTAATTATAACAAAGACTTCTTATTATATCTGGCCGTCGCAGAGTCAACCATAGGCATGGTTTTAGTTCAGGAAGATGATTCATTTTCAGAATATGTGATCTATTACCTGAGCCGAGGCCTCATAGGAACGAAACTTAATTATTCCCATCTTGAAAAACTTGCATTGGCAACAGTTCATGCTGTCCAATGATTCCGTCACTATGTTCTGTTTCGCAAGACCACCGTTGTTGTTATCGTGAATCCATTCCAGTACATGTTGACACGACGAGTTATCAGCGACAAAATCATTAGATGGATGGTTATCCTCCAATAATTTGACTTAGACTTCGTTTCAACAAAGTCCAAGAAGTCATTGGTCTTCGCAGAACTTATTTCGAAGCTTCCGGTTGAGTTAGGTGACGTTGTGCCTGAGGAATCGCCTATCCAGGGGGATATGTTTTTGATTGAATCTTCAAACCCCTGGTACAAAGATATATTGATCTATCTCCAGACTTTGAGGTGCCCCACCTCTGCTTCTTGTGACGAGTGTCGGCGGATACGCCATCAGGCTAAGAATTATCTCATACTCGATGATATGTTGTATCAGAGAGGTGTAGACTGCATCTTGCGTCACTGTCTCACTCATGAGGAGGCCGTCATAGTGCTCAACGATTGTCATACTGGAGCTTGTGGCGGTCATTTATCTGGGTTGGAAACAACCCAAAATATTTTATGAGCGGGTTACTTCTGGCCCACACTTATCAAATATTGTATCGAGTCGGTCAAGAAGTGCCATCTGTGCCAAATCTTCTCTCGGAAGATGAGGGCACATCTAGCTCCTATGTTTCCTGTCATCACAGTTGGTCCCTTCACTAAGTGGGGGATTGACTACACTACATGCAACCCCTCGTCAGCAAGGGGGCACTGCTATATCATCGTAGCTGTCGACTACTTCACTAAGTGGGTTGAAGCTATGCCAACATTTAAAGATGATGGAGAGACTGCAACTCTCTTCTTATTCAACCAGATTATAGCACGATTCGACGTCCCGAGAGAGATTGTCACTGACCATGGCAGTCACTTTCAGAACCAAATGATGTCTAAATTAACATCAAAGCTTGGGTTATGACAAGAACATTCCTCACCTTACTACCCCCAAGCCAATGGGCAGGTAGAAGCTGTAAAAAAAACCCTTAAAACTATTCTACAACAAACTATCAACTCAGCCAAGTCAAATTGGCATTTGATGTTATACTCGGCATTATGGGCTTACTGAACATCTGTTAAGACTGCAACTAGTTTCTCACCTTTCCAACTCGTTTACGGGATGGAGCCCGTCTTGCCCATCGAATGTCAAATCCCATCTCTGAAATTGGCAGTACAGTTATTGCCAGACACTTCTCCACTTGAAGAACGGTTAGTACACCTTGAGCAGCTTGATGAGCAGCATCGCGATGCGGCCCTGGCCAATGAGGCTCATAAACATAAGGTCAAGTATCAATATGATAGGTTCGTTTGTCCTCAGATTTTTTTTGAGGGGCGACCTTGTCCTGGTCTATGACCAAGATAAGGACCCCTTGGGGGTAGGAAAGTTTAAAACCATGTGGTTCAGACCCTTCATTATTAAAGAGGTATTAAAAAAGGGTGCTTATCATTTGGTCTATTTTGAAGGGAATGCTTTGGCGGAGCCTAGAAATGGGCTCTACCTCAAGAAGTATTACTCATAGAAAGGTCACTGTGGGTAACTTTTTGTAACATATGTATAGTCT
>JZKD02S1673117.1:805309-825015 GCA_000966675.3 Picea glauca | reverse complement strand
TTACCGGGTTTCCCTGTGATACCTCTTAACTCAATTTTTTTTCCTTCCAATGAAAATTTCATGAAAAGTTCTTGAAAATTAAAAGCCACTGTTCCTAATGATTGTAACCATTGGACTCCTAGTACAACATTTGCACCACCCATGGGTATAGCAATCATTGGACTACTCATTACATATTCCCCCATAGTAAGATTGATCTTATTGCATTTTCCTGAGGAATTGATAGTTTGTCCATCTGCAATCATTACTTTAAACTCTAGCGCTAGATATACAAATCAATTGAGATCTTTGGCTAATTTATAGTGAATGAAATTATGAGTATTGCCAGAATCAATTAGGACTATTACCTTTTTCTTTTTGATGTATGCTTCGATCTTGAGGGTTTGAGGAGTGCTAATTCCAGCCAATGCATTACATGATATCATGGGAGTCAACTCTTCAGATGAAATTGCTTCTACGTTTTCATCTTGAGATGGTTCTTGTTCTTGTTCTTCTTCCTCTTCACAATCTATGTACAATAATTTCTTCTCACCACATTACTAATATAATATGCCCCAATTAAGGGGTAATGAGCCAATATTAGGGCTTAACAGAACTTGAACCCACAGACTAAGTTTCTTTTATACCAAGATCATCGTGCTATTTCTTCCTAGCTCATTACCATGTCTAAGTTTCTCCTCGAACCTGAGATTGTTAAACCCGAGTGCATATGTCAGACAAATTGAGTGGTGTAGAGAAAGCTATTGAAGACGTTCTGATCGACTTAATGACTGAGAGAGTCATGTCGATGTCTACAGGTGTGCAAGAACTATCGACGGGAGGACTACCGACCTCTCCATCCACTGTTCACAAAGCTGAACCCTCCCGACCGTTAGATGAGAAGTGAACCAAGCACAAGGATGATCTAGTGAATGCCAAGTTGATCCCAACTATACTACCCACCTATATTCCACCTCTGAGCAACACAATAAATCAGGACAACGTACCTAGAGATTTTGACTACACCTTGGTCAGTGCGTACCTCCCGAAGGGGATCTGCATAGTTGCGAGCAGACCAAGATAAGCTCGCAGTATTGAAGTTCAATGACTTCAACCTAGGAGATCGAAAATCCTATAGCATGCTCACCCCACATAAGTACCTGACTAGAACTAAAGGGAAAAAATCAAATATCGTCCCTTAGCAATGGACTATGGACCTTGTGCAGTCCACCCTACTCAACGTCATGAAGATTACCCACTTCGGATGACACCAAGAGGTGAATTCATGCATCAAGATGCTGCTGTCTTGTTACCATGGAGGCTATTTGTGTTTAAACCATCGTATAATACTTGATTCGATGCTGATCAATCAGATCATAGGGTTAAGTATGCAAGGACCTGATCCCCAAGAGTTTTACCCTAGAAAATCCATGGATTGCGCTCTTGCACAAAAGATCAAGGACACAAGGTAGCTTCTATCCAGAGTGGCACAATGCAACTTGCCTATCAATTGATTGCAGGGAAGTTAGTCAGAAAAAACCGACCCAACCAAGTCACTGGTTTTGTAGTCGACCTCGTAGGGAAGTGCGCAGAAGGACTTCAGATGAACTAGGCGAAGTACTTAGTGAACCAATTGAACTTGATTGCAAAGAAGCCCAGGACCAAGGGTACACATTTCATTTCAGTTGGCTATTGATCCTGATCACTTTTATTGCCTAGGATATGCAGGAAGGTGTGACCTTCCTGGACAGTGAGTCGTTCGAACCATTGGTTGTGAAGTTCAACACACTGTGGTATTCAAGTGACATGAATAAATAGTGGCAGTCCAATGTTGTTTTTCATACCTATTACAATAAGCTAAATATAGCCATATAGTTCGATCCTCACATAACTCTGAACACTCTACACCGATTCAGGCCCTTGATGAAGTTCAACGTGGACCAACATTTCATTTACATCACTACATGCATTGATGAACACAAGAAACAACTCCAATGCTATTATAAGATGATGGAGGAATATTTGGAGGATATCACCAAGGACTGGTCGGTGGACCTCCTCATTCTAGCAGACTCTACAGAGATGTCCGACATCGACAACCCATAAATAACACATGATACACTGGGACCTAGCAAGACAAAGAAGACCGAACAAGCCCAATATGTAAGAAGTACCTCAATGAAGAATGCCTTCATATCACCAGAGAGAGGGGGTGATGGAGAAGAGATAAATGGTACAGAGGTGAAACAAAATAAAGGTGAAGTAACCCCACCTAGAGACGAGGAGGACCCATCGATGAAAATGAAGATTTCCCCTCCAAAACCTTCTTTCAGGAAGAAATCGAAAGACTCCATGACCAATATGCAAACCGTCCTCACCTCTGATGACTTCGATTTCATCATAGCATCCCTGAATGATGCTTCATTGGAGATAGTAGAGAAACAAAAGACTAAGCAAGAGGATATGTACAATATAATTGAGGCCGAGCTCCAAGGGGTACATCACGCACTACATTCCATTTGTGCAGTCTCCACTGCACCTCTGTCATTGGGAACACCAGAATTTGGAGATGAGCCAACTCAAATCCACCGCCTAGCTGATACAATCGAAGCTCATCTTCGACAAGCACAAGAAGAAACAATGCAAGCCACCCAGGATTTCGCACAAGTATAGGGAGTACTTGTAGAACAAAGTAGTGCTGCAAAACAAGAAAAGATTTCTCTCCAAGCGAAGTTCGATGAGGAAAAGACACAACTACAACAAGAAAATAATTTTTTTCTTGTAGAGCAACTTGAAATGAAGGAATCCATTAACAGATCACTTTTCTCTATGAAAATCATAGAAATAAGGGCAGAGGATAGTGTCATGAAGCAAGTAGAACAACTGACATAAGTGATCCAGCAGCTGCAACAACGCATAACAGACTTGGATCTACAAACTGTACTCGAGACCCCACAAGAAGTAAGGGACCAAAGAGAAGCAACTGCTCGAAGTGCAGTTGAGAGACTAAAATCTCTTGCCCTAGAATGCAAGCAGTTGAGTAACCACAATGCCCAAAAATATGAGAAACTCACCAAGAACCCAGAGTTGCAGGCACTGGAGTCACAACTCCAGGAAGCAAAGAATCATGCAAAGACCCTACAAGCCCAGTTGAAGGCCCTATCAGTTATAGAAAGAATGAAGTGGTCTCAAAAGCAACGCACTGCCCAACAACAGATCCATACAATTCATAGAAAAGCTATGGAAGTAACTCAATGACTTCAACCAGTACAAGATAAGGCGTACCAATTGTTCATAGAGGTTGAAAGCTGAGGAAAAGAGATAGAGCAGGTTGTGAATGCAACATAACAATGCCTAGAAGGATCCGTCAATGACGTGGTCATCCAAGAGTTTGCTGAGCAAGAGGTCATCGCACAACAATAAGTTGAAGCATCTTGAGCCAAGTTCAAGGATTTTGAAGAATAACTTATCAGACCATAGTGACTCGGGACGAGTCATAGGTGAGTGTTGGGGGCCTATTGGCCCTTGAACAAGTTTTGGATGATCCTTGGTCAAGTTTGACCTATTTTTGGACTTCGACAGCCTGTCGAAGGATGAGCGCAAGATGAAGTGGAGATCATGGAATATCAACCCCTTTTTGGGTCCTTTTTGAGTTATGGGATTATGCAATGGGAATGGGATGTCAGCCCATGCATTTACCCATGTTTAGGCCTATTTTGTAAAGTATAAATAAATGTCTAGGCAATATAAGAAGTAGCGATATCTATGTGATAAGAGGTCAGTAGTGCTAAGTGCTAAATGTTAAGTGCAAGTGTGGATTACAAGTGTGTTGTGTGAGACTTGTAGATCTGAGTGCAAGTCGTATGTAGTGCTTTGTGCACAAACTATGTAAAGGCTTAGTGCTGTGACCTAGCTCGGGGAAGGAGGATCTGGCGAGGTGCGTGCAGATCTCCTCTCCTATGCAGAGTAGGATTTTGGTGGCTCTGTGCATGTAACACATTGAAGAAGCTATTAAAGAAGAAGAGTTGGTGGACGTAGCACAAGGGTGGGGGTGAGCCATGTAAATGCTGTGTTGTCTTGCGATGTTCTTTGTTGTGATGTGTTTATGTATTCTCTAGACGAGTGCTTTAGAAAAATATGCTTATGCTTTGTGCTAATGATGTGTAATAATGTTAGATCTGACCTCTATGATTGTGCTTAGTGCTTGATCTAGTAGATCTAATCTTCCTATTTATGATAAAGTACTTATATACATTAAATCTAGGTGAATGCTATGATGCTCTGTTTTATATGCGAAGTAGATATTGGCCAAGTATTGATGAATGTTTACTGCTAATTGCTCTATTTAGTGTTATAATCATAGATCCGTGTCCCAGATAAGGTTGCATACACTTAAGTACTGCAACCACCCCTACATCTACCTCAGGTGAGACTTCATCTTCTTCGTAGGTGTTGCCGAAAGGGCTGGTAGTTAGGGTTTTGTTGGTGCGTTGTTGTAGCGTTGAACCCTGGTTCTACCCCTGTGCCAACAAATGGTTCTGTTGCCAGGATTGAGATTATGATTGTTGGGAAATAAAGTAAAGAAAAGAGAATCTATATGTGTAGATCTATTGCTCCAGTGTGCAGTACTCGACTTATTCTGTGAAGCTCCGTGCTTGAGAAAGAAGCCCGATCTAAAGGAAAGAGGTCAGATTTGAAGGAAAGAAGCAAGATGTGAAAGATTTGTGCTCTAAGAAAGGTAAAAGTGAGAATTTATGATTAAAATAAGTAAGATCTTCAAGCTTTGTGCTCTGATAAAGGTAAGAATAGTGAAATGTTTTATATCTGGAAGCTTTGTGCTCTGTAGAAGTAAGATAAGTGGATTTTTTTTTCTAGAGTATGGATCTAGGTATGTTTGATAGATTCTATCCTAGTTTGAAAACTAGGGTATTGGTAGATGAAAGAAGATTTGATATGTGTAGATCTGATAAAAATAATGAAAGATATGTTATACCTATGCATAGAAAGAATTTTTGGACTAATAAACAGATGCAAGAGCCTAGAAATAATTGTTTGTAGGTTAGCTACCAAGATCCTAGTGCACAGTACAGGAAAGGTTGGGGATCATTTAAATGAAAGAGAGGATTAAACCTCTATTAAAATTGTATAAAACTAGGAAATATTGCTAAGGAATGCCCTGGAAGAAGACCTAGCTGTCTTTGTTGTAAGGCTATGGACCATGAGGTGTTGGATTGCCCTAGAATGATTTCTAAAGTTGAAAGAATGAATCTGAATCAAGAAAACCCTAAGGTAGATCTAGAAACTATGGTTGAACTTTAGAAAGAATCTAAGAAAGTACTTCTACAGATGCAAGGAACCCTGAATGACCACTGACATGTTAGATTATCGGAGGTCTTTAAAGAAAAAGGATACCTTGAAGCAAGAATAGGAGACTTCGACATTGACTGTGTTCTAGATGAAGAAACACAGGTGAATATCATGACAAAGAGAACTTGGGAAGCTATAGGAAGGCCCACTATGACTCATTCACTAGGAGGAATAGGGTTATTCAAAGGAAATATGATAAACCTATGTGGAAGGCTCTCTCAGATACCTATGAATGCCAATGGAACTTCGACAAAAGAAGATTTTGAGATTATTAAATTTATTGAGGACAATGCCCCATTTGCCATTTAATAGGAAATCCTTGGATTAAAAGAGATCAAGCCATAAGGAAGGAAGAAGAATAAGTCTTAGAGAAGGAGAAGCAAGAGTTAAAAGATTTTATAACTAGAAGGATCACACAATTGATTGAAGAATAAGAGAACAGATCACAACCACTTAACAACAATGACATAGATGTCGAAGTTGTAGGAACACTAGAGGACTGAAATAACTATCCTAGATAAAGAAAGAATAGTACCCTTGAAAGAATTTGAACAATGCGAAGTGACTATGTCAAAAGAAGATTAGAATCAGAATGGAAAAAGGTATACTGAGACAAAGCTCATTGGGAAGAAGGCTTGAAAGCTAAGTAAGAAGAGAGCTAAGATGGACATGTTGCAGAAGGCTCCAGAGGGAACCTTGTAGAAGGAAAATTTACAAAATTGGAGCTTCGTCGAGATATCATAACAGTGACACATGGAACTTCACCGTGACGAAGCAACATAGCCGTTGGGGACATTATAACCATTCGAGCGATGATCCAAACGGGTAGAAAATCATTTATGGTTCACCACCAGACCGTTAGACCGCACCATCATGGACCACACAGAGTTAATGAAGACCTCATACCCATTGCAAGTGACCCGTTGTTGAGTTACCTATTTATCCTGTCGCACTGAGCAATGGGAACACTTTTTCCAATTGAGAACTTGAGCGCACAGACTAAGTTTCTTTTACACCAAGATCATCACGTTATTTCTTCCTAGCTCGTTCTTGTGTCTAAGTTTCTCCCCGAGCCTAAGATTGTTAAACCTGAATGCGTATGTCGGACAAATTGAGTACTGTAGAGAAAGATGTTGAAGATGTTCTGATCGACCTGATGACTGAGAGAGTCATGTCGATGCCTATAGGTGTGCAAGAATCATTGACGAGAGGACTACCAGCCTCTCAATCCACTGTTCATAGAGTCAGACTCTCCCGGCCGTCAGATGAGAAGCGAACCAAGAACAAGGATGATCTAGAAAATACCAAGTTGATCCCAACTATACTATCCACCTATATTCCACCTCTGACCAATGCGATAAATCGAGACAACGTGCCCATATATTTTGACTAGACCTTGGCCACTGGATACCTCTTGAAGGGGATCCACATAGTGCGAGCAGACCAAGATAAGCTAGCAGTATTGAATTTCTATGACTTCAACCTGGGAGATCGCAAAGCCTATAGAATTCTCACACCACATAAGTACTTGACTAGAACTAAAGGGAAAAACTTGAAGATCATCCCTCAACAATGGACGATGGACTTCGCACAGTCCACCCTTCTCAACATCATGAAGATTCCCCACGTCAGACAACAACAGGAGGTGAATGCATGTGTCAAGCTGCTGCTGTCTTGTTACCTTGGTGGCTATTTTTGGTTAAAACATTGTATAACAGTTGATCTGGTGCTGATCAATTGGATCAAAGGGTTAAGTATGCAAGGACCTGATCCACAAGAGTTTTACCACAGAAAATCCATGGATCATGCTCTTGCACATAAGATCAAGGACACCTATGATGATGTCAAGAAGGTAATGCGAGACTACAAGGTAGCTTCTATCCAGAGTGGCACAATACACCTTTCTTTTCAATTGATTACAGGGAAGTTAGTCAGAAAAACCTGACCCACCCAAGTCACTGGTATTGTAGTCGACCTCGCAGGGAAGTGCGTAGAAGGAATTTAGATGAACTGGGTGAAGTACCTAGTGAACCAATTAGAACTTGACTACAGAGAAGCCTAGGACCAAGGGTACACATTTCATTTCAGCTGACTATTGATCCTGATCGCTTTAATTTCTTGGGAGATGCTGGAAGGTGCAACCTTCCTAGAAATCGAGCCATTTGAACCATTGGATACGAAGTTCAACACACTATGGTATTCAAGTGACATGAATAAATAGTGGCAATCCAATGCTATTTTTCATACCTATTACAATCAGTTGAAGATAGCCATACAGTCCGAGCCTCGCATAACTCCGAACACTCTACACCGGTTCATGCCCTTGATGAAGTTTAGCGTGGACCGACATTTCATTTACATCACAGTGCACACTGATGAACACAAGAAACAACGCCAATCCTATTATAAGATGATGAAGGAATATTTGGAGGAGATCACTAAGGAATGATCAGTGGACCTCCTCATTCGAGCAGACCCTACAAATATGTTCGACATCAATAGCCTAGAAACAATGCATGATACACTAGGACCTAGCAAGACAAAGAAGACCGAAGAAGCCCAAGATGTAAGTAGTACCTCAGTAAAGACTACTTCAATGTCACTAGAGAGAGGGGGTGATGGCGAAGAGATAAATGGCACAGAGGAAAAACAAAAGAAAGGAGAAGTAACCTCGCCTGGAGACGGGGAGGACCCATTGAAGAAAATGAAGGTTTCCCCTCCAAAATATTCTTCCAGGAATAAATCGAAAGCCTCCATGACCAATATGTAGACTGTCCTCACCTCTGATGACTTTAATTTCATCTTAGCAGCCCTAAATGATGCTTCGCTAGAGATAGTAGATAAACAAGAGGCTAAGTAGGAGGATATGTACAATAGAATTGAGGTCGAGCTCCAAGGGTTACAACATGCACTACAATCTAGCCGTGCAGTCTTCACTGCGCCTCTATCATTAGGAACACTAGAATTGGGAGATGAGCCAACTCAACTCCACCGCCTAGTTGATACAGGTGAAGCTCGCCTCTGACGAGCATAAGAAGAAATAGCGCAAGCCATCTAGGCTCTGGCACAAGTACAAGGAGTACTTGTAGAACAACACAGTGCTGCAGAACAAGAAAATATTGCTCTCCAAGCGAAGTTTGATGAGGAAAAGGCACATCTATAACAAGGAAAGGAACAGTTGCTCATAGAGCAACTTCAAATGAAGGAAGCGATCAACAGAGAACTTCACTCTATGACAGTCATAGAAAAAAGGGCAGAGGATCAAGTCACGAAGCAAGTAGAATAGATGACAAAAGTGATCCAATAGCTACAACAATGCATAATAGACTTGGAGCTATGAATTGTACCCGAGACCCCACAAGAAGTAAGGGAACAAAGAGAAGCAACTTCCCGAAGCGCAGTTGAGAGAATAAAAGATCTTTCCTCAAATGGAAGCAACTGAGTAACTGAAGCACCCAAACGTATGAGAAACTCACCAAGAACCCAGAGTTGCAGGCACTGGAGTCACAACTCCAGGAAGCGAAGAAGCATACAGAGACCCTAAAGGCGTAGTTGAAGGTCCTATCAGCTGTAGAAAGAATGAAGCGGTCTCAAGAAAAGCACACTGCCCATTAGAAGATCCATACGATTCAGAGCAGAGTTATGGAAGTAACTCAACAACTTCAACCAGTACAAGATAAGGCATACCAATTGTTCATAGAGGTTGAAAGCCAAGGAACAGAGCTATAGAAGGTTGTGAATGTAACAAAACAATGCCTATAAGGACCCGTCAACAATGTGGTCATCCAAGAGTTCATTGAGAAAGAGGTCTTCGTACAACAGTAAGTCGAAGCAGATCGATCCAAGATCGAGGATTTTGAAGCATAACTGATCAGACCATCATGACTCAAGATGAGTCATAGGTGAGTGTTGGGGTCCTGTTGGCCCTTGACTAAGTTTCAGAAGTTCATTGGTCAAGTTTGACCTATTTTGGGACTTCGACAGCGTGTCGAAGGAGGAGCGCAAGACAAAGAGGAGATCACGGAATCTTGGCCCCTTTTTGGGTCCTTTTTGGGTTATGGGATTATGTTATGGGAATGGGATGTCGACCCATGGGTTTAGCCATGTTTAGGCCTATTTTGTAAAGTATAAATAGATGTCTAGGAAATATAAGAAGTAGCGGTATCTATGTGATAAGAGGCCAGTAGTGCTAAGTGCTAAATGCTAAGTGAAAGTGTGGATTATAAGTGTGTTGTGTGAGACTTGCAGAGCTGAGTGCAAGTAATTTATAGTGATTTGTGTGCAGACTGTGGAAAGGATTAGTGCTGTGATCTAGCTCGAGGAAGGAGGATCTGGCGAGGTGCGTGTATATCTCCTGTCCTATGCAGAGTAGGATTTTGGTGGCTCTGTGCATGTAACCCATTGAAGAATCAAATAAATAAGAAGATTTGGTGGACACAGCCCCAGGGTGGGGGTGAACCACGTAAATATTGTGTTGTCTTGCGATGTGCTTTGTTGTGATGTGTTTATGTATTCTCTAGCTGAGTGATTTAGATAATATGCTTATTCTTTGTGGTAATGATGTGTAAGAATGTTAGATCTGACCTCTATGATTGTTCTTAGTTCTTGATATTCTAGATCTAATCTTCTTGTTTATGATAAAGTAATTATATACATTAAATCTGGTTGAATGCTGCGATGCTCTGTTTTATTTGCGAAGTAGATATTGGTCAAGTATTGGTGAATGTTAACTGCTAAGTGTTCTATTTAGTGTTATAATCATAGATCTGTGTCCCAACTAAGGTTGCAGACACCTGATTACTGCAACCACCCCTGCCTCTACCTTGGGTGAGACTTCATCTTCTTCGCAGGTGTTGCCAAAAGGGCTGATAGTTAGGGTTTTGTTGGTGCGATGTTGTAGCATTGAACCCTGGGTCTGCCCCTGTGACAATAGGTGGATTTTCATCCTCATTGTCATCATCTAAAGAAGAAACCATTATAGGAACAAAATAATGCACAAACATTGAAGATGGATCGTAGGCCGAAGGAGGCACAACTGTCGAATTAGGCTCACAGGCCAAGAGATTTTCATCAAATTTAACATCTCTTCTAAGAATAATTTCATTAAAATGTGGTTGAAGAAGTCTATAACCTTTGAAATATTCAAAATAACCAACAAATATACACTTCTCACTTTTAGGCTGCAATGATTTCCTTTTCTCATCAGGAATGTGAGCCCATGTTGTACTGCCAAATACACAGAAGTGGCTTACATCTCGTTTAATTTTAGTCCAAGCTTCTTCCAGTGTTATATTTTTAAGAGCCTTTGTGGGAGTGTGATTGACTATGTAATTTTCAGATTTGATTGCTTCCACCCAATACTTTAGACTTAATCCCTTAGATTGGATCATACAATTAGCCATTTCTTTTAATGTGTGGTTCTTTCTCTCAACAACACCATATTTTGTGGTGTATATGGAACAATGTGTTGTATTTGGATGCCCTGTGTAGTGCAGTAACTTGTAAAATATTGTTCACATATTCACCTCCATTATTTGTCCTTAAATTTTGAATTTGATGTCCATATTACTTTTCTACAAGGGCCTTGTAGTCCAAAAACTTTTCTCTTAATTTTTAAGAAGTAAACCCAAGTACTTCTGGAAAAACCATCAATGAAAGTTAAGAAATACTTGCACCCAGAAAAAGAAGGGGAAGAAAATGGACCACACAAATCACCGTGAACAAGATGCAAAGGGACCAAAGCGTGCCGAGAGGCACGTTTGTCAAAACTATCCCAATGATGTTTGCCGAGAACACAACTGGCACAAACACCATCTCTGCATGAAACATGAGGAATACCAGTCACCATCTTTTGATTACATAGTTGCTACAATGAGCAATAGTTTATATGACCAAACTGCTCATGCCAAAGTTTGATCAAGTCATCACTATGAGCAACAAAAAATGATGAAAAAGATGATGACCCAAAGTTGTCAAAATTGTACAACTTGGTAATATCATCAACAATTCCAGTTGCAAAAACATGCTTAGGATCTTTTATATCCTTGATTACAACTTGGTGAGGTGAAAACTCTACGGTTTCACCTTCACCTGAATGAGTGATTTGATAGATTGATAGAAGGTTACAAGAAAGACTCGAAACACATAATACATCATTGAAATGACCATTATCTACTTGAACTGTTCCAAATCCTACAACACTAAGAGATCTATCACCACCAACAAATGTTTTCTTGTTGTTACATTCATTTAGAGCAGAAATATGGCTTTATCATTATCCATATGATAAGATGCTCCTGAATCAATAAGCCACCCATCAGAAGAAGAAGTAGAAGTTGTGTTGAAGGAGAAACCATAAGTGGAAAGTGCATGTCCATGAGAAGAAGAAGAAGAAGTAGAACCAATACTGATGTTGTGCTTCTTCACCGCTGCTTCTAAAGATGCCATCTTATTGAAACATTTAGACTCATCATGTCCATCTTTATAAAAAATGTTGCAATGTCTGTTAGTCTTCTTATTTTTATATTTTCCCCCTATGTCACCATTAGGAGCTGAAGCTGTCTGAGCAGGTTTGGGACCCTTATGTCGCTTGTTGTTGTAGAGAGGATGTTGCTTCTTGGGATACTTGGGTTTATCTTTCTATTGGGCAACTAAGGCTTTGTTGGAGGTACCTGCAGTGTTGTTCACTCCAAGTTGTACAATCTTATCTTCCTCTCTAATCAAAGAATCACAAAAGGACTCAAGAGTGGGTTTTTAATAAGATTTCCCTAGAGCCTCTCTCATGGCATACAAGGTAGAAACAAACACATAATATGCACTATCTATCTTAGAAAGAATAAGATAGATGCAACGCTCTTCCTCCATTTTTATCTTACATTATTCACATAAAATTTTGAGTGTTTTAAACTTAGATAGATAGTATCCAAGGAAAGAAAAATCACCTGGACTCAAGGTTAGTACTTGATTTTGTAACTATTGTGCTCGAATAATATCGAGTTTACCAAACACAGAATCAATCTTTTCCCAATCTTCTTCGGGGTCATCAATTTATTGAAGGTGGTACCTTAAATCTAGAGAGATGGACATTCCAATTAGTCCATGTGCTTCATCACTCCTATTATCCCATTTTACTTTCTTATCATCATCAATGGGTTCTTTTTCCTTTCCTAAGGTAATTCAGTACAAGCCTTTACTTCTTAATAAATATTCCATATGAGATTTCCATTGGAAGTAGTTGGTGCTGGTAAGAAAAACATTACTTGTAGAAGCCATATTAAATATGCAGATAATATGGATTTAAAAACTGAAACTTTTTATCTGGATGGAAAGATCTCAAAAAGTTATGCGGTTTAAAAAAAAATGGCACTGAAAACGAACTTCGGATGTGAGAGTTATGTTCCTGATTTTCTGAGATCGTATAGAGCACGAGGCAAAGAGCATACAAAGATCTCCAAATTTGACTGTAATGGCCGTATATTGGGCAAAAGAAAACCTTTTCGAGTGAAACAAAAAGTGTTCTTGAATGAAACAAGTGCTACTGATGCAATGGAATAGTCCTTTCATCCCAGAAAGGTATGGAAATGATAGAAAATGGACATGAGGATACTCGGCTTCACGATCTCGATCTACAACAGGAGCGGGTCTTCAAACAGGCTTTGATACCATGTTTGACAACACATGTATTCCAAGAGATGATGAAAACCTTGAGTAACTACTCACATAAACATATCAAAGATCAACACACCGATTTTTTCACATGGTAAAACCCCTACGAGGAAACATCCATGGCCCAAGCCAACGCGACCACTTGGAGAAGTTTATTAATGAAAAATAAAAAGATTACAGAGAGTTTTTACAAGAGAGTTTCTCACAATTGATCATCAGAAAATGACCCTCCATGCTCTTTAAATAGAGATTATGGACCAATCGAGTGTTAAGCCATAGACCAATGGCTGTTAAGACTGAGGAGAGTATGAATCGTCAGATCACTCTATGTCAAGAACATATCGTGACTGTCAGATTTCCTAACTACAAATGCATACTAAATAAACACACTAAGAAACACACTTTTACCTAACGACACATTAGACCAAGTTGATCTTAACTAACTCCTAAGTGTCTAAATATCCTAACAAAAATTCTCTATATTGGGATGAGGTCTTACTAAGGATTTGAAAAAATGGTGGGAAATTAGAATGGTTAGAACAAACAAAAAGTGCTTCTATACAGGAACAAAATGAAACTGCAAATCAAGAAGCAAGAAGAGATAAGAGGTGGGAAATTAAAATGGTTAGAACAAACAACAAGTGCTTCTATAAAGGAACAAAATGAAACTGCAATTCAAGAAGCAAGAAGAGATAAGATAAGGATCTTAGAGAAAGACGGGATATTACTTCATGAGCATGGAGAAGATATTAAAATTCAAGTATTAGGCCCACCAATCATAACTCCAGTGATACATATGGGATAAGGGGAAATAACACCCTCAAGAGACACTTCACCTAAGGGAAAAAATGAACAACTAGATGTGAACAAGGTACATGCAGAGAAATCAAGACTTGGATTACTAGCAAAACCCTTGATAGTTACACTAGGCCAAAGTGTACTGGAACAAGTAATAGATGATCTGATTTCAATGATGATATAGGCACTGTAGCATTTCCCATAATCAATGAAGCTGCTACATAAATGCATGACACCCAACAACCTAGGGACCATAGCCTATGGATGTGGAAATGGGTCCGATACAACTAAGAATGTCACAATTCCCTTGCAACAAGGTTCACAACCTCAGGACGATGGGGAAGGTGGACATGAAGACAAATAAGAGAAAGATGAAGGTAATATGGAAGGGTCAATCCGAGAGGAAAAGACCCCATATGAAGAAGAAGATAATGTGAATGATAAAAAACAAGACAAAGAATATAAAAATACCCTAGAGAGAGGACCGAGTAAATAAATCTCACATGCTACATATCAAATTGGAGATAACACACTTATAAGTGGGGAGAATCAAGTGTAAAATGTTGAGAAAGAGACTAGAAAACCTACAATAGAGTCACCAACTTCACCCTTAGTGGAAGTAGCAAAAGATGTAACAAAAGGTACCACTGACACCGAGAAAATGGGAAAAATGCTTAAACATGTAGAGACCGAACCAATAGGAAGTCCTAGGAAGAATTGTACATCCCTAGACCAAATAATTCTATAGGCAGAGATGAGGGAAACATGAGTAACAATATACCAAGGATATATAAAGGTAAGGAACCATCCCTTGAACACTTTCACACTCCAGGTAGTCTGGGAAACACCCTCTATTGGGGTGACCAACCAATTCTAGAACCTGTAGATGAGGTTGCGAATGTCCAAGATATAACATATGACAGAAAGAGGTAGGTGGTGGTTAAGATAAATAGAAAAATGAGGAGGCTTACCTTGGGTAGTGTTGTGATTATTACTATGGAAGAAACCCTGTTGGATGCTAGACGGTCCTGAGTAAGTGAATTTCTAGGAGTCAAAATGGCTATATCCACTATTGTCATTGACAGGGAGAGAGAAAATGAGTAGGAAGCAGAGTCCATGAGGGAATAGCTTCTGATTCTCAGACATCAGGTAGAATTTTATCAAGGCACCACTCGGGAGATGATGTTCATAAGGGCTGATTTTAAAGAAGGCTACAACCAATTTAAATTGTAAAGGGGAGCCTTTATGGATCAATTTGTGTGTTATCAGGAGGAGACTTTGTTGGGATTGATGGAACACAAATAAATTATGAGATGGTTTGAGAGATATCACAAGGATCTGGTAGAGATCAAATATAGAAGAGAAATACAAAAGGGTTAGGGTGAAGAGGATAATTGCATTAGGATTCTTATGGATGGAAGCTTAGGAAGATTCCAAAAGGAAACAAAGTATTAGACATATCTAGTGGAAGAATCAAAACAAAAGTATAGGAAATATGGGAGGAATTTATCAACAATTGGGAAAAGACAAACTCTACGATGAAAGATACTCGACTCCCTAAATTTTGTATGCTCAAAGATTTCGTGGACCTTAGCAACATATTCAAGCATCTCGGGGAACATGATAAAAAGTTTGATGCCAATGTTCTTGAAATTAAAATTTTGGAAAAGGGACAAGTGAGGAGTTTGATCATGGACCGATAAGAGCATTGACAGTCTTGCGATACTTGAGTTCTAGAATGAATCATTTCAAACATGGAGTAATTGATATGAAAGATGATCAATGGAACAACACCAATTTCCATACCTCCATACCTACAAATATATTTCTCCCAATGGTTTGAATATGATCAAGAAAAACTGTTGAGATGCCGAGAAGTATACTAGGAACTTACACATGGATGAGTCCACTCTATTGCTTTTTGTCTTTACTTTAAGTGAATTTTTAAGCTATTTTTAGTATGTATATTTTTAATAAATAAGGATATCGACCTCTTTTTGAAGGGTCAATGGTTTTTTTAGTAACTGGAGAGTTAGAGAGAGAATTATTTTGAGGTTTAATATTGAAGCTCATACAGATCCAGAGACAAATTTGTTCCATGCTTGTCGATAAAACTCAATCTATAGATTGTTTTGCAAAAAATTATCAACTACAAGCCTTTTAGTAAGATTATGATTATATTAAGTTATATTGAATTATTATGGTTGCTAAATGAATGTTGGTTCATATTTTATGGTGTTTAACATATTACAAGAAAACACTATGAGAAATTAATTATGGTTCATTTGTCTTTACATGTGATTTGTGCGTAATTGTTTCTCTCTTTCTTAAACAATACTGATAACTTGACTAATTAATGTATTATTGTTGATATTAGTTAGGCTTATATATTGTTTACATACCATTGGTTGGAGGTTATCCTAGGATTGGTTTTCTTCAGATTTAGTCATCTAAGTTATTTATATTGCTAGCATGCTTGAATATTAAAGAACAAAATTCCAAAAAGAGATACACAATTAGAAAGGAAACTTTCCAAAACAACATTAAAAGCTCAACGAAACTTTCTGGACTAGATATTCAGAGAATCATGCTACTTTAAAAAAGAAGAGTCTAATTGGGACTCATCTCTTGGCATGATTCCTATTGTCGAGTTAAAGGGAATTTAGACCCCTCAACACCCTCAAAATTTCATGAAATTTTGGGGAACCCCTTTGCTTTAATTTCATCCTTATACTTCGATTCTCTCATGGTGATGACTTGTTTTAAAGTTTTATTTTGTTTTATTCTCATTTCAGTCAAGTCACAGGCTTAATTTGAATTTTCACTAGAAGAGAGAGAAGTATATATCATTTAGATGCTGAAAAAAGGGGTCCTCAACACATAATATTTTCAAAGATCATTGCAAATCCTGACAATACTTAACTTTTCCCAATGCCTGATAGTCACCTCTTAAGAGCATTGATGTCGATAGATGTCAAGTGTCACTCGTGACAACTTACAGTTGATGCTAATACCCTATATTGTAAAGGAACTTAACAATGTTGGTGAGCATCGACCATTGATGCCCATCTTTAGACATCGCAAAATCAACTTAGGGAAAGCCAACACCCAACACTGATAAATGAATTTTTCCTAAAAACTGTGGTCATTAGATTTCCAATCGATTTTGACGTAAAGTGAAGACATGTAAGCATCCACTATGTCATTTTTAACATATCAGTTTTCACGTGGATATTCATATTTTCCACTTTGTCATGTCATTCATGCCACATCACAATCCATGTCATCACAGGAAATTCACATCGATCATCAAGGCATCAATTATTTTGATGAAAAATGTCAAAGGAACTGGTGAAGGTTTTAATTCATCGATGTTAATGTTACATTGGTTGTCAGCATGAAATAAACATAGTTTTATTAGGATCCATGAGTTTTCAAATGTCAATCGCTGATATCTTATCAGCATCGGTGAACGAAGACCAAGAAAATACACTTTTCAACACATGGACGAGACCGTCGATGACCCATTTTAGTGCATATTTTTACCTATTTGAGTGGTCCATGTTGGTTGAAGGAGGCCTTGAAATTCAGGTTGCATGATTTGAACACCACATCATCATATTGAAAATCTTGCCACAAAAATCAAACAAACATGACTTCCAACACTCATTTTCATTGGGATCGATGACTAAACATCGACATAAATCATTTGAAACTTAGGAAAGGAACATATCCACAATCCTCAATCTTAGTGATTGTCGCACTCCAACTCGTCACTATTTAAGATTGTTGATAGAGTGACTCAATTTTTTTTGTGCCACTAATTTAAATATCACATTAATTTCAGAGCATAGTGTTGACGAGGTAATTAAATCCCAAAGATCCGTAAGGATTTTGTTGTACTCAACACTGATAAATCCAGATGGGACTGACAGAAGTAGACTATTTGAATTTGATTTATTTTTTTTCATTCTATCGTCATATGCATAGAACATTTGAGGGTTTTGTGACGCGAGGGATTCTTGAAGAACCAAGTGTTTCACTCTTTTAAGATAATTATTGTCATGTTTTCTGTTAATTCCGGGACTGGCAAGTGTTGAAGGAAAAAATAAATTGTCTCACTCACATAATTAGTTCTTATGATAATATTTTATTTTCCAAAGTGTTTGATAGATAGAGAAATCAAGTAAGTTGTTTTGTAGGAAAAATGCTTCCTCGAAGACCAACAACTTTTCAGTCATGAAAGACACCAAAGGGGAAGAAGGAATTCATTAGAGAGGGTTCTAGTCCTACTGCTGCCAGATAAATAGATTTCACACCCAAGGTGGATCCTGCAATAAAAATTCCACTGAAGAAATCGACATCTCCACCATATCTCTACAAATATATAGATACAAGCACGACAACTGAGGTACCTATTCCCACCTAGATTCAACTATACAGTAAAATTCACAATGACGATTTTCCTAAATTTACTTCACATAGTGACCCAAAAGTAAGAGTCATGGATGACCATGTATTTCAAAATATCAAATTATCATCCCTCTACATGGTAGCCTCTAGAGACTTGGTTTTACCTTGTGTAGAAACCTTGGAATGAAAAATTAACCACACTAAGACCGACACATGTGTTGGCGATGGAGGTCACTCCTGGATTGCTAGCAGGAGCAGAGCCCGACGCCCATCAGTTTAATGTCACGATTTGTTTGAAGGGTGATCAGATGGAGGAAAACTCAGGACAACATCGCATCAACTCAGAAACCAGACCAGGCATGCATGAACGAGTGAGGTCTTGATAAACTCCAAACAGTGAGTTGCAGTTAAAGGGTGAATAGGTGGAAGACTTGCATGAGAAGAATGCATAGTTCTATCACAGACATCAAGTTCATGACAGACTGGAGGAGAAAGAATTCGAACACAAAGTCACTTTATATTCAAATACAGAAAACTAGCGAATACAAAAATATCACGACAAATACTTTATCATAACATAACTGTAACAATCCACTTGAATCATTCAACTGTGAACTCTCCGGCATGAGATGAAAGATAGATGGAAAGGGGAGAACTGTTTGTTATAAACCAAGAAATCTCAAACACAGAGGCATAACCAGGAAACCAGAATATTTGCTGAAACTTTACGCTTGAGAGATTATCTCTACCATCGATAGATACAAAAATGGAAAAATGCCTACATATACTCAAAACTACAACAACAACAGAACCAAGAAACTGCATTGAAAGATTTGTGTCTACATGGCTTCTGACAAATCTGCAGCCGCAATATTTGAATGGTCGTGCAAATTATGGCAGACGCGATCGATCTTCTGACAGTTTCATCAACGAATCAACGTGCCTTTAATTTACTGCAGGATGTCCCCATTATGGAGGAGACGATGTCTAACCACCACCAACCGCCTCAATAACTGCTTTCTTGGGATTGAGGATGATTTGGCCAACTCAGCGCTTTGGGATGTGGAGGAATTCTCGCGCTGCCACCTGGAATAACTGAATGGCTTGAGGGATAGGCATGGTGGCCAGCGTGGAGAATGGGACGCATGATAGGAGTGATGGCGTCGGACTATGAGGGCGTGGAAGAAGTGGCGAGGTGTGAGAGAGGGTGATCCATGGCGGAAGACACCGGGTGGAAGGGAAGAAGGCGGGAGATAATGAACTCGCCTCTTGGTTAGAGGTTGACGTGGAACGGAGTGGGACACATGGCAAGCAACAAGTGGATGATGAGAAGGAGGGGGGACCATGTGGACCAAGAGGGGAGGCGGATGGATGACAAAAGGCAGCAAGAGAGCGGAAGCTATGGAGGATGACATGACGGGAGCGGGGTCCACACTGGCTAAACATGGGGTAGCTGAAAATGATGAGGATGCGCAAGCGCCGTT
>JZKD02S1673117.1:742645-805243 GCA_000966675.3 Picea glauca | reverse complement strand
GGGCACGCGAATCTGGACCTCTCGGACTTGCTCGTGACTTATCTTGGGCGCATTACCATCCAAAAATTTGGACAAGTGGGTTTTTAACCCATTCTTTTTTGTTCTAACCCCCTCTACAAGAAATATCGCTAACATTTGGCTCCATGGGGGATAGATTCGTCCCTGTGATGCTCTAAGAACTCTTTTTTCAAATTCAGTGCCTTTTCTGTTGGGCTATGGAGTCCTTTATTAGTCCGGAAGACAAAAAAAAAAACAATATTTACAAAAAAAAACAAAAAGAGCCGACTGCGGCTCATAGAAAACATTTTTTTAAGAAATGCCCATTGACTGGGCCACTAAAAACTTCATTGCCTTCCAGATCCTGCAACCTGTAAGTGTTGTTTGAGAATACTTCAAGGATCTTGAAAGGCCCGAACCAGAGGGCATCGAATTTACTGTGTTTTCGCTTTTCCTGCCTGGGTGCATCCCATTTGAGCACTAGATCACCCTGCTCAAATTCCTTATTTTTTCTCTTCCTGTCAAAATACTGCTTGATCTTTTGTTGATGATTGTAAGCTCTGTCCAGGACCTATTCTCTGACCTGCTGCACTTCCACCATCTGATGAATTCTCCTAAGCACATGGTTAGGTTCTCCTTCATAGTCCTGGAGGAGATTGGCTACAGGCAAGGCAAGCTGAGTGGGGAAAACGGCCTCAATTCCGTAAACTAGTTGGAAGGGTGAGAGGCCCAGAGATTTCTTGGTTGTCACCCGATCGGCCCAAAGAGAAAATTTGAGCTTTGAGTCCCAGGCCCTTTTATTGTTCTCTAGTAGCTTTTTGATAAGCTTGATTAGGATTTTATTGGAGGACTCTGCCAGTCCATTTCCCCGAGGATAGTAGGGAGTGGAGTGAATCAACGAAATTCCAAATTGTTCACAAAACTTGACCAAAGGCTCAGACCAAAATGGGGAAGCATTGTCAGTGACAATTTTGCTAGGGCAGCCAAATCTAGCTATGATGTCTTCCAGGAAGCTGATGATTACTTTGTGAGAAGTGCTTCTGGTAGGGACAACTTCTATCCATTTAGTGAAGTAGTCGGTTGTTGTCGGAATCCATGGGTGCTGGCCACTCGAGGGGGGATGAATTTCCCCGATGAAGTCCAATCCCCACTGCTGAAAGGGTGTTGAGACCACCACAGGTTTCAATGGCAGGGATTTGAGCTGTTGCTTCCATGAGAATTTCTGGCATTTGATGCAAGCTCTAATTTCCCTGCAGACACCAGGAAATAAGGTGGGCCAGTAATATCCGGCTCGGAGGATCTTGTGACTCGTGGTCTTCCAGAAATGATGGCCTCCACAGAGACCGCTATGGAAGTCGTTCATAACCTTCTGGGCCTGTTGCGGGTATAGACACCTTAGTAATATCCCCTGGGTGTCTTTCCAATACAAGGTATGGTCAATGAGGCAAAATTTGACAGCTTTGAGCCTTAATGCTCTGGATTTACTTTTTTCCATCCCATCAGGAGGCCTCAATTCTTGCAAAAAATACAAGATATCTTTATACCAAGGGCATGTTGCTAGTGGTACAGTGCTTTGGGAACCCATGTTGGATGACTCATCTTGCTCATTGATGAAATTGATTCCCAAGGCCCTGCGATTTGATTCAGCCAACAACTTGGCCAAACCTTGCCCCTTTATCAGCTTGGTGGGCTTGATTTCCAGATCAAACTCTAGGATCTTGGCGATCCATTTACCTCTTCTTCTGTCTATGTGAGGCTGTATGAGGATGTCCTTCACAGAAGCTGAAGGGACATATGCAGTGATATTTGAATGCAATACATAGACTCTGAAAGCTTTGAGAGCTTTCACCAAGGCATAAGCCTGCTTCTCCATGATCTCGTATCGAAGCTCTGCATCCCTTAGTGCCTTTCTGAAAAAGGAAATAGGTTGTTCTTTCCCTTGATCATTTTTCTACAGTAAGACTGCTACTACTGTGTCACAGGAAGCGAAAGAAAATATCAGAAAGTCTTTGGAATAATCGGGACTGACTAGCACAGGTGCTTCAGTCAACGCCCTCTTTATTTGGACAAAAGACTCTCTGGGCTCGGTAGATCATTTCACTTCATTCCCCTTCCTGAGCATAGCTGTAATGTGTTTCACCAATTCAGCAAAATTTGAAACAAACCTCCTCAGGAAATTAATCCTTCCCAAAAATGCCTGGACCTCTTTTTTAGATCTGGGAAGCGACAGGGCCTGGATTGCTTCTACTCTGTCAGGATCGATTCTCACTCCCTCTGCTGAGACTATATGGCCTAACAACTTCGCTTCGTGCATAGAAAACAATGATTTCTTGGGGTTCAAGGAAAGGCCAAACCTATGACACTTCAGGAAAACCTCCTTCAAGTGGTAGCGGTGCTCTTTATTAGTCTTGGAAAAGACTTTTATGTCATCTAGGTAAATCACCACAAACTTATCTTTCTCCCCGATGAAGGCTATGTCAATGGCTCACTGAAATGTTGCTCCCACGTTCATCAGTCCGAAAGGCATCTTGGCATACATGAATGTACCCCAAGGAGTGGTGAAGGCTGTCTTTTCTCTGTCTTCAGGCATGAATGATATCTGATTATAGCCAGAAAATCCATCAATCATAGATATCCTAGATGCACCAATGACCTTCTGCAATATATTTTCCATGTTGGGCAGGGGATAATTGTCCTTCCTTGAGCTTTGGTTCAGGTTCTTGAAATCGACACAGAGTCTGATTTCTCCGCTCTTCTTTCTTACCGGGACCAAATTGGCTACCCAGTTAGAATATCTCAAGGGGACAATGATCTGGGAATCCAACAACTTTTTCACCTCCCTCTCCATGACAGGTAGCAGCGTAGGATTTATCTGTCTCAGCTTCTGCTTGAATGGTCTAGCCTCCTCTTTCAGTGGGATCTTGTGCTCAATGACTGACGTGTCATATGTCTTGAGGTCTTCGTAGGTCCATGCAAACACATCAGCAAATTTCTTCAACAGCTTAGTATATCTGATCCTCTACTCCTCGGTCAGACTCTTTGACAGTTTGACCATATTGGGCTCCTCTGGTGTGCCTATGTTGCATTCAACTGTATCAATATCATCACCAGAAACTCTCCCCTTTACTGCCACATCATTTCCATCAAACAACCTTTCTAGCGGGATGAGTCCTTTCGGAATGTGGTTGCTCGGCAATTGTCTAATCTAGTGGTTAGAAATTTTATTTACAAACTCCCCAGGGTGATGGTCAGGTTCCCCCTCAATGTAAGGATCCTCATCTATGTGTGACGTAGAAAAGTCATCAATGGATTGGAGGAATTTCTCGATCTCCGGATCGTCTTCAAATACCTTTCAATGTTTGACATTGTCCGGTACAGAGGGTCTGTATCTTATTTCCACCTTTGATCTATCAGCGGGCAGCGCAGGAACTTCGAACAAACTAGTTGAGAAAGATAAAAAATCGGCTGGAGCATTTTCTTCCCTTGGAATGAAAGAGATGTTGAAAGCCAGGAAGAAACTGTCAATTAGATCCCATACCTCGTTCCTATAATTCTTGAGACGAGGGTGCTTGGCCTGATAGACATTTTTGACCTGCTGGACAATTAATTCTGCATCCCCAAACACAGCTATCTCCCTGATTTCCATTTTTTTCGCAGCTCTCAATCCCAGAACCAGAGCTTCATACTCTACCACATTGTTAGTGACTTCAAATTCTAGCTTGTAGGACAGGGATATGGTCTCTAGAGAAGGGGATATGAATACTACCCCAGCACCTGCACCTATATTGGAAGAAGCTCCATCAAAGAACATCTTCCAAACAGAGGTGGCTGGAGGAGGCATCTCCTGATTGAGAATGGACTGCTTTCTGATCTGCAAAGGGGGCTGAGGAGGCTCAGTGAGCTGTAGTAAACTGGAGCCTAAATCAGTGTCCAAGGCATAGATGGGATGATTAGTGGGGTTTTCTTCATCACTGACAATGTAGGCTAGCTGGGATTCTCTGTATAATCGCCTATGTTCCCCTCCAAACACTGGAATGGTGGCTTATGTAAGATCCATCTGCAAGGTTCCCCCAATCTCTTAATCCAAGACCTCGACAACAACATGCCAAACTTGGGGGGGACGTCAGCTACCACAATATCCATGACCATACTCTTCATGGGCAGCTGAAACAGGGAAACTAACAGGTCCTTGATGACTCCCAAACATTGTACCCTCCTGGAGTCAAAGGAATAGAGGTCATGATAGGCTCTGGTGACTTCTAATCCTAGCTATTCCATGACGGCTTTAGGCATGAGGTTGTGGGAGGCCCCTGAATCCATTAAGCAATTGTGCAACACTTTGTCATGTATGTTCAGGGAGGTGTAGAAGGGAGGGGATGAATCATCTCTGTCTTCTACCATGGGACCTAGGACAACTACAGGCCTTTCATCTTGGAAGTTTATGAAGTCTGTGGAAGGGCTTAAGGTTTATGATTTCAACAGGTCAGAAAAACGCCTTTTGAATTCATCTTGTTTGATAAGCTCGGTGAGGGGCACAGGAATTCTGATCTTTTGAAACTCATGCTCGAAATTAAAAGAAGATGAAGGCTTTGGAATTTATCTAATTTCAGGAACATGATTTTGGACAATGGGAGAGAGAGGTTGGGTCTTCTTACCTCTATGGGCATCTGCTACTTCATTAGCAGGTTTCTCTGTTCTAGCAGACCGCTCTGGAACATCAGGTACTGCTGTTCTTTTGTCGGATCTCAGGTTATATCTGCCTCGACCACCACTGGCTTTGTCTCCTTTGCTCAACTCATTCAGCTGACCATCCATGAGAGACTCTTCGTAGGCTGTCTAGGTCAGATGAGGGAAAGGAGGAGTGACTTCTATAGAGTGGATTTTAGGTTCAAGCTTGTCTATTTCCCCTTCTTCATCAGCCACAAAATTGTTCTGAAAGGGAGCCTGAATTCTTTGGTCTTCTCCGTCTCTTCCTCTTTCTCTGTGCATAGTTGGGGGAGCAATATTATTTGGCCTTCTGAAACCCCCTTTATTTTCGGTGTTATGAGGGCCCTTATACATTTTCTTCCTTTCTACCTTCAATCTCTCCACCTCTTCTTTAAGGAGGTTCATTACTTGGGTCAACTCATTTACTTGAGGGTTGGGCAATGATGGGTTGGAAGTTGAGGCTTCCGACTTTTCCTTTCTTTTGTCTGTGTCGGCCTGGCTTCTCAGCCTGTCAGCTACCAATATGTTGGATTCCACTTCTATAGCTGCATCTTGCATCTGAGCTAAAGAGGTGGCTCTTCTTTCTCTTAATACGAGACAGAAATCAGGGTCAAATGCACTAGCATATGAAATTTGAGCAGAGGCTTCTGAAGGCTTTACCTCTGCAGGAATATTGTTATACATCTTATTGAATCTTTTGGAGAAGTCAGAGACAGGATCTCCTTCCATTTTCTTTAGGGACCTAAACTCAGTCATGTAATATATGTAATCTTTCCTATCTCCCCACTGCCTCAGAAAAACGGTATCCAGGGCTTCAATACTAGCAATAGATCCAGGGGCCAGTCCCCTAAACCACTTTCTAACCTCACCATCCAAACTCTGGACAAAGACTCTCATCTAGACATCTTCATTCTCAATATTGAGGTTGTCTGCATAACTGTAAAAAGAAGCCAAGTGCTCTTCAGCAGTTATGTATCCCTCCCCACTGAACTTGGGCATGTACTTTAAGTAGTCTCCAGCAGGGAGAGGATTCATAGGATGGGGTAGGACTAAAGGAGCATACCTGGTAGTGACTATGGCATCCATTCTATTCGGAAGGGGATTAACACCAGCCATAGGGATAGTAGGTAGAGGAGAACTCGAAGGAGAAGGAGTATGGACAGGAGATGTAGGAAAAGTGGTCCTCAAAGGGGACGACGGGAAAAACAAAGAGAGGTCTAAGGGACCCGAATGTGTAGATGTTTCTCTCTATGCAGCAATAGTAATAAAAGAAGGAGTAGTGAAATCTTCTAAGGTCTGAGGATTGTGTGGAGGCACAACTTCCAGGGAAGGGGGAGTGACAAGGATATCTCCCTCTGATACTAGAGTAGGAGGAGAAAACTCAGCAGGAACACTCCCGAAATTCAGAAAATGGTAAACCTCAGAGGAAGGATGACTAGGAAGCTGAGGATAAGACAATGGAGTTCTCACAGAAGGGGAAGGCGCATTACCTGTTTCGGTGATGGAAACTTCTTTTGTAGAGCTCTTTCCCTTTCTGCACACCGCTTCCGAGTCAACTTCTGATGTAGCTAAAGGCAGGTGTGGATTAGACCTCGTGTGTCTGCCTCTCGAAGCCACATTTGATAGAGCAGGTTCTCCCCAGGGGAGTCGTCACATTGGATTCGCCAGTTGCACAGTAGCAATCTTCAAGTTCTGATATTTGATGCACCTTAGGAATCAGTTGATCTTTGTCGTTCAATCCCGGGGAAAATATTCAACTTCGTCCCCGACAACGGAGCCAGAAATGTTGGCGACGGAGGTCACTCCTGGATTTCTAGTAGGAGCAGAGCCCGATGCCCATCAGTTTAATGTCACGATTTGTTTGAAGGGTGATCAGATGGAGGAAAACTCAGGACAACATCGCATCAACTCAGAAACCAGACCAGGTATGCATGAACGAGTGAGGTCTTGATAAACTCCAAACAGTGAGTTGCAGTTAAAGGGTGAATAGGTGGAAGACTTGCATGGGAAGAATGCATAGGTCTATCACAGACATCAATTTCATGACAGACTGGAGGAGAAATCATTCAAACACAAAGTCACTTTATATTCAAATACAGAAAACCAGAGAATACAAAAATATCACGACAAATCCTTTATCATAACATAACTGTAACAATCCACTTGAATCATTCAACTGTGAACTCTCCGGCATGAGATGAAAGATAGATGGAAAGGAGAGAGTTGTTTGTTATAAACCAAGAAATATCAAACACAGAGGCATAACCAGGAAACTAGAATATTTGCTGAAACTTTATGCTCGGGAGCTTAGCTCTACCATCGATAGATACAAAAATGGAAAAATGCCTACATATACTCAAAACTACAACAACAGCGGAACCAAGAAACTGCATTGAAAGATTTGCGTCTGCATGGATTCTGACAAATATGCAGCCGTAATCTTTGAATGGTCGTGCAACTTATGGCAGACACGATCGATCTTCTGATAGTTTCATCGGCGAATCAACGTGCCTTTAATTTACTGCAGGACGTCCCCATTATGGCGGAGACGATGTCTAACCACCACCAACCGCCTCAATCACTGCTTTCTTGGGATCGAGGAAGATCTGTCCAACTTAGCGCTTTGGGATGTGGAGGACTTCTCATGCTACCACCTGGAATAACTGAATGGCTTGAGGGATAGGCATGGCGGCCAGCGCGGAGAATGGGACACATGATAGGAGTGATGGCGTCGGACTATGAGGGCGTGGAAGAAGTGGTGAGGTGTGAGAGAGGGTGATCCATGGCGGAAGACACCGGGTGGAAGGGAAGAAGGCGGGAGATAATGAACTCACCTCTTGGTTAGAGTTTGACGTGGAACGGAGTGGGACACATGGGAAGCAACAAGTGGATGATGAGAAGGAGGGGGGACCATGTGGACCAAGAGGGGAGGCGGATGGATGACACAAGGTAGAAAGAGAGCAGAAGCTATGGAGGATGACATGACGGGAGTGGGGTCCACACTAGCTAAACATGGGGTAGCTGAAAATGATGAGGATGCGCAAGCGCCGTTGATCCGGGCCCTAAAATATTGGCCGTCAAAAAGTTGCATCTGCGATTCCGGACACCCCCCCCCACTTAAAGGTAGAAAGGAAAGGGGGGTCCAGAATGGTCTTTATCGCCGTTGATCCGGGCGAACTAATTTGGGCCGTTGGAGAGGTGCGCCCCCGATTCCGGACCCCCCCCCTGCTTAAAGGTAGAAAGGCAGGGGGGGTCCGGAATTCAATATGCGCCGTTGATCTGGGCACACGAATCTGGACCACTCGAACTTTCTCGTGACTTATCTTGGGCGCATTACCATACGAAACTTTGGACAAGTGGGTTTTTAAACCATTCTTTTGCGTTCTAACCCCCTCTACAAGAAATATTGCTAACATTTGGCTCCATGGGGGATAGAGTCATCCCTGTGATGCTCTAAGAACTCTTTTTGCAGATTCAGTGCCTTTGCTGTTGGGCTATGGAGTCCTTTATTAGTCCGAAAGACAAAAACAAAAACAATATTTACAAAACAAAACAAAAAGAGCCTACTGCGGCTCATAGAAAACATTTTTTTAAGAAATGCCCATTGACTGGGCCACTAAAAACTTCATTGCCTTCCAGATCCTGCAACCTGTAAGTGTTGTTTGAGAATACTTCAAGGATCTTGAAAGGCCCGAACCAGAGGGCATCGAATTTACTGTGTTTTCCCTTTTCCTGCCTGGGTGCATCCCATTTGAGCACTAGATCACCCTGCTCAAATTCCTTCTTTTTTCTCTTCCTGTCAAAAGCCTGCTTGATCTTTTGCTGAAGATTGTAAGCTTTGTCCAGGACTTGTTCTTTGACCTGCTGCAGTTCCACCATCTGATGAATTCTCCTGAGCACATAGTTAGGTTCTCCTTCATAGTCCTAGAGGATATTGGCTATAGGCAAGGCAAGCTGAGTGGGGAAAACGACCTCAATTCCGTAAACCAGTTGGAAGGGTGAGAGGCCCAGGGATTTCTTGGTTGTCACCCGAACGGCCCAAAGAGCAAATTTGAGCTTTGAGTCCCAGGCCCTTTTATTGTTCTCCAATAGCTTTTTGATAAGCTTGATTATGCTTTTATTGGAGGACTCTGCCAGTCCATTTCCCTGAGGATAGTAGGGAGTGGAGTGAATCAGTGAAATTCCAAATTGTTCACAAAACATGACCAAAGGCTCAGACCGAAATGGGGAAGCATTGTCAGTGACATTTTGCTAGGGCAGCCAAATCTAGCTATGATGTCTTCTAGGAAGCTGATGATTACTTTGTGAGAAGTGATTCTCGTAGGGACAGCTTCTATCCATTTAGTGAAGTAGTCGGTTGCTGTCAAAATCCATGGGTGCTGGCCACTAGAGGGGGGATGAATTTCCCCGTTGAAGTCCAATCCCCACTGTTGAAAGGGTGTTGAGACCACCACAGGTTTCAATGGCAGGGATTTGAGTTGTTGCTTCCTTGAGAATTTCTGGCATTTGATGCAAGCTCTAATTTCCCTGCAGACATCAGGAAATAAGGTGGGCCAGTAATATCCAGCTCGGAGGATCTTGTGAGTCTTAGTCTTCCAGAAATGATGGCCTCCATAGAGACCGCTATAGAAGTCGTTCATAACCTTCTGGGCCTGTTGCGTGTACAGACACCTTAGTAATATCCCCGGGGGGTCTTTCCAATACAAGGTTTGGTCAATGAGGCAAAATCTGACAGCTTTGAGCCTTAATGCTCTGGATTTACTTTTTTCCATCCCATCAGGAGGCCTCAACTCTTGCAAAAAATACAAGATATCTTTATACCAGGGGCATGCTGCCAGTTGTACAGTGCTTTGGGAACCCATGTTGGATGACTCAACTTGCTCATTAATGAAATTGATTCCCAAGGCCCTGCGATTTGATTCAGCCAACAACTTGGCTAAACCTTACCCCTTTATCAGCTTGGTGGGCTTGATTTCCAGATCAAAATCTAGGATCTTGGCGATCCATTTACCTGTTCTTCCGTCTATGTGAGGCTGTATGAGGATGTCCTTCACATAAGTTGAAGGGACATATGCAGTGATCTTTGAATGCAATACATAGACTCTGAAAGCTTTGAGAGATTTCACCAAGGCATAAGCCTGCTTCTCCATGATCTCGTATCGGAGCTCTGCATCCCTCAGTGCCTTGCTAAAAAAGGAAATAGGCTGTTCTTGCCCTTGATCATTTTTTTGCAGTAAGACTGCTGCTACTGTGTCACAGGAAGTGAAAGAAAATATCAGAAATTCTTTGGAATAATCGGGACTGACTAGCACAGGTGCTTCAGTCAACACCCTCTTTATTTGGACAAAAGACTCTCTGGGCTCGGTAGTCCATTTCACTTCATTCCCCTTCCTGAGCATAGCTGTAATATGTTACACCAATTCAGCAAAATTTGAAACAAACCTCCTCAGGAAATTAATCCTTCCCAAAAATGCCTGGACCTCTTTTTTAGATCTGAGAAGCGACAGGGCCTGGATTGCTTCTACTCTGTCAGGATCGATTCTCACTCCCTCTGCTGAGACTATATGGCCTAACAGGTTCCCTTCTTGCATAACAAACAATGATTTCTTGGGGTTCAAGGAAAGGCCAAACCTACGACACTTCAGGAAAACCTCCTTCAAGTGGTAGCGGTGCTCTTTATTAGTCTTGGAAAAGACTTTTATGTCATCTAGGTAAATCACCACAAACTTATATTTCTCCCCAATGAAGGCTATGTCCATGGCTCGTTGAAATGTTTCTCCCACGTTCATCAGTCCGAAAGGCATCTTGGCATACATGAATGTACCCCAAGGAGTGGTGAAGGCTATCTTTTCTCTGTCTTCAGGCATGACTGATATATGATTATAGCCAGAAAAGCCATCAATCATAGATATCCTAGATGCACCAGTGACATTCTACAATATATGTTCCATGTTGGGCAGGGGATAATTGTCCTTCCTTGAGCTCCAGTTCAGGTTCCTGAAATCGACACAGAGTCTAATTTCTCTGCTCTTCTTTCTTACCAGGACCAAATTGGCTACCCATTCTGAATATCTCAAGGGGACAATGATCTGGGTATCCAACAACTTTTTCACCTCCCTCTCCATGACAGGTAGCAACGTAGGATTTATCTGTCTCAGCTTCTGCTTGAATGGTCTAGCCTCCTCTTTCAGTGGGATCTTGTGCTCAATGACTGACGTGTCATATGTCTTGAGGTCTTCGTAGGTCCATGCAAACACATCAGCAAATTCCTTCAACAGCTTAGTATATCTGATCCTCTACTCCTCGATCAGACTCTTTGACAGTTTGACCATCTTGGGCTCCTCTGGTGTGCCTATGTTGCATTCAACTGTATCAACATCATCACCAGAAACTCTCCCCTTTACTGCCACATCATTTCCATCAAACAACCTTTCTAGCAGGATGAGTCCTTTTGGAATGTGGTTGCTCGGCAGTTGTATAATCTGGTGGTCAACAATTTTATTTACAAACTCCCCAAGGTGATGGTCAGGTTCCCCCTCAATGTCAGGATCCTCATCTATGTGTGACACAGAAAATTCATCAATGGATTGGAGGAATTTCTCGATCTCCGGATTGTCTTCAAATACCTTCCAATATTTGACATTTTCTGGTACAGAGGGTCTGTATCTTATTTCCACCTTTGATCTGTCAGCAGGCAACGCAAGAACTTCGAACAAACTAGCTGAGAAAGCTAAAAAATCGGCTGGAGCATTTTCTTCCCTTGGAATGAAAGAGATGTTGAAAGCCAGGAAGAAACTGTCAATTAGATCCCATACCTCGTTCCTATAATTCTTGAGATGAGGGTGCTTGGCCTGATAGACATTTTTGACCTGCTGGACAATTAATTTTGCATCCCCGAACACAACTATCTCCCTGATTTCCATTTTTTTCGCAGCTCTCAATCCCAAAACCAGAGCTTCATACTCTGCCACATTGTTAGTGACTTCAAATTCCAGCTTGTAGGACAGGGATATGGTCTCTAGAGAAGGGGATATGAATACTACCCCAGAACCTGCACCTATACTGGAAGAAGCTCCATCAAAGAACATCTTCCAAACAGAGGTGGATGGAGGAGGCATCTCCTGATTGAGAATGGAATGCTTTCTGATCTACAAAGGGGGCTCAAGAGGCTCAATGAGCTGTAGTAAACTGGAGCCTAAATAAATGTCCAAGGCATAGATGAGATGATTAGTGGGGTTTGCTTCATCACTGACAATGTAGGCTAGCTGGGATTCTCTGTATAATCGCCTATGTTCCCCTCCAAACACTGTAATGGTGGCATATGTAAGATCCATCTGCAAGGTTCCCCCCAGTCTCTTAATCCAAGACCTCAACAACATCATGCCAAACTTGGGGGGGACGTCAGCTACCACAATATCCATGACCATACTCTTCATGGGCAGCTGAAACAGGGAAACTACCAGGTCCTTGATGACTCCCAAACATTGTACCCTCCTGGAGTCAAAGGAATAAAGGTCATGATAGGCTATGGTCACTTCTAATCCTAGCTCTTCCATGATGGATTTAGGCATGAGGTTGTGGGAGGTCCCTGAATCCATTAAGCAATTGTGCAGCACTTTGTCATGTATGTTCAGGGAGGTGTAGAAGGGAGGGGTTGAATCATCTCTGTCTTCTACCATGGGACCTAGGACAACTGCAGGCCTTTCATCTTGGAGTTTTATGAAGTCTGTGGAAGGGCTTGAGGTTTCTGATTTCAACAGGTCAGAAAAACGCCTTTTGAATTCATCATGTTTGATAAGCTCAGTGAGGGGCACAGGAATTCTGATCTTTTGAATCTCATGCTCGAAATTAAAAGAAGATGAAGGATTTGGAATTTCTCTAATTTCAGGAACATGATTTTGGGCAATGGGAGAGAGAGGCTGGGTCTTCTTACCTCTGTGGGCATCTCGTACTTCATTAGCAGGTTTCTCTGTTCTAGCAGATCGCTCTGGAACATCAGGTACTGCTTTTCTTTTGTCGGATCTCAGGTTATATCTGCCTCGACCACCACTGGCTTTGTCTCCTTTTCTCAACTCATTCAGCTGACCATCCATGAGAGACTCTTCATAGGTTGACTGGGTTAGATGAGGGAAAGGAGGAGTGACTTCTACATAGTGGATTTTAGGTTCAAGCTCGTCTGTTTTCGCTTCTTCATTAGCCACAAAATTGTTCTGAAAGGGAGCCTGAATTCTTTGGTCTTCTTCGTCTCTTCCTCTTTCTCTGTGCATAGTTGGGGGAGCAATATTATTTGGCCTTATGAAACCCCCTTTATTTTCAGTGTTCTGAGGGCCCTTATACATTTGCTTCTTTTCTACCTTCAATCTCTCCACCTCTTCTTTAAGGAATTTCATTACTTGGGTCAGCTCATTTACTTGAGGGTGGGGCAATGATGTGTTGGAAGTTGAGGCTTCCGACTTTTCCTTTCTTCTGTCTGTGTCAACCTGGCTTCTCAGCCTGTCAGCTGCCAATATATTGGATTCCACTTCTATAGCTGCATCTTGCATATGAGCTAAAGAGGTGGCTCTTCTTTCTCTTAATACGAGACATAAATCAGGGTCAAATGCACTAGCATATGAAATTTGAGTAGAGGCTTCTGAAGGATTTACCTCTGTAGGAATCTTGTTATACATCTTATTGAATCTTTTGGAGAAGTCAGAGACAAACTCTCCTTCCATTTTCTTCAGGGACCCAAACTCAGTCATGTAATATATGTAATCTTTCCTATCTCCCCACTGCCTCAGAAAAACGGTATCCAGGGCTTCAATACCAGCAATAGATCCAGGGGCCAGTCCCCTAAACCACTTTCTAACCTCACCATCCAAAATCTGGACAAAGACTCTCATCCAGACATCTTCATTCTCAATATTGAGGTTGTCTGCATAACTGTAAAAAGCAGCCAAGTGCTCTTCAGCAGTTATGTCTCCCTCCCCACTGAACTTGGGCATGTACTTTAAGTAGTCTCTAGCAGGGAGAGGATTCATAGGATGGGGTAGGACTAAAGGAGCATATTTGGCAGTGACTCTAGCATCCATTCTATTCGGAGGGGGATTAGCACCAGCCATAGGGATAGTAGGTAGAGGAGAACTCAGAGGAGAAGGAGTATGGATAGGAGATGTAGGAAAAGAGGTCCTTAAAGGGGACGACAGTAAAAACAGAGAGAGGTCTAAGGGACCCGAATGTGTAGATGTTTCTCTCTGTGCAACAGTAGTAATAAAAGGAGGAGTAGTGAAATATTTTGAGGTCTGAGGATTGTGTGGAGGCACAGCTTCCAGGGAAGGGGGAGTGACAAGGATCTCTCCCTCTGATACTAGACTAGGAGAATAAAACTTAGCAGAAACACTCCCGAAATTTAGAAAATGGGAAACCTCAAAGGAAGGACGACTAGGAAGCTGAGGATAAGACAATGGAGTTCTCACAGAAGGGGAAGGCGCATTACCTGTTTCAGCGATGGACACTTCTTTTGAAGAGCTCTTTCCCTTTCTGCACATCACTTCCGAGTCAACTTCTGATGTAGCTAAAGGAAGGTGTGGATTAGACCTCGTGTGTCTGCCTCTCGAAGCCACAGTTGATAGAGCAGGTTCTCCTCAGTGGAGTCATCACAGTGGAGTCGCGAGGTGCACAGTAGCAATCTTCAAGTTTTGATATCTGATGCACCTTTAGAATCAGTTGATCTTTGTCGTTCAATCCCGGGGAAAATATTCAACTTCATCCTCGGCAACGACGCCAGAAATGTTGGCGACGGAGGTCACTCCTGGATTGCTAGCAGGAGCAGAGCCCGACGCCCATCAGTTTAATGTCATGATTTGTTTTAAGGGTGATCAAATGGAGGAAAACTCAGGACAACATCGCATCAACTCAGAAAACAGACCAAGCATGCATGAGCGAGTGACGTCTTGATAAACTCCAAATAGTGAGTTGCAGTTAAAGGGTGAACAGGTGGAAGAATTGCATGAGAAGAATGCATAGGTCTATCACAGACATCAAGTTCATGACAGACTGGAGGAGAAATCATTCGAACACAAAGTCACTTTATAGTCAAATATAGAAAACCAGAGAATACAAAAATATCACGACAAATCCTTTATCATAACATAACTGTAACAATCCACTTGAATCATTCAACTGTGAACTCTCCGGCATGAGATGAAAGATAGATGTAAAGGGGAGAACTGTTTGTTATAAACCAAGAAATATCAAACACAGAGGCATAACTAGGAAACCAGAATATTTGCTGAAACTTTACGCTCGGGAGCTTATCTCTACCATCGATAGATACAAAAATGGAAAAATGCCTACATATACTCAAAACTACAATAGAAGCGGAACCAAGAAACTGCATTGAAAGCTTTGCGTCTGCATGGCTTCTGAAAAATCTACAGCCGCAATCTTTGAATGGTCATGCAACTTATGGCAGATGCGATCGATCTTCTGACAGTTTCATCGACGAATCGACGTGCCTTTAATTTACTGCAGGACATCCCCATTATGGCGGAGACGATGTCTAACCACCACCAACCGCCTCAATAACTTCTTTGTTAGGATCGAGGACGATCTGGCCAACTCAACGCTTTGGGATGTGGATGACTTCTCGCGCTGCCACCTTGAATAACTGAATGGCTTGAGGGATAGGCATGGCGGCCAGTGCGAAGAATGGGACGCATGATAGGAGTGATGGCGTCGGACTATGAGGGCGTGGAAGAAGTGGCAAGGTGTGAGAGAGGGTGATCCATGGCGGAAGACACTGGGTGGAAGGGAAGAAGGCAGGAGATAATGAACTCGCCTCTTGGTTAGAGGTTGACATGGAACGAAGTGGGACACATGGCAAGCAACAAGTGGATGATGAGAAGGAGGGGGGACCATGTGGACCAAGAGGGGAGGCGGATGGATGACACAAGGCAGTAAGAGAGAGGAAGGAGGATGACATGACGAGAGCGGGGTCCACACTGGCTAAACATGGGGTAGCTGAAAATGATGAGGATGCGCAAGCGCCGTTGATCCGGGCCCTAAAATCTTGGCCGTTGAAAAGTTGCATCTGTGATTCGGGACCCGATAGGTGCGCCCCCGATTCCGGACCCCCCCCCCGCTTAAAGGTAGAAAGGCAGGGGGGTCCGGAATTCAATATGCGTCGTTGATCTGGGCGTGTGAATCTAGACCACTCGAACTTTCTTGTGACTTATCTTGGTCGCATTACCATCCGAAACTTTGGACAAGTGGGTTTTTAACCCATTCTTTTGCATTCTAACCCCCTCTACAAGAAATATTGCTAACAATGTGCTTGATTAACGATGTTAATAATCAATGTGTTGGTTTGTTCCTGCCAATGGAGGTCAACAAATATTACAAACTCAAGGACCTCGAAGTTAGTCTTAAAATGAAATTCATGGCCGAGTTCTATGAATATCATAACAATAATCAATTGTTGGCTTCCTCATGGAAGGAAGATAGGAAATTTGTGAATAGAGCCTCTGGGTGGTACAATACTATAAACATTAGTGAACCATATATGTTCCATGTGGCCCTGATATGTAGATTGTATGGAGAAAAATATTTCTCGAAATTTTTGGGATCCTAGATGCCCTTGGAATATACAGTAGCCACATATGGAATTTTTTTAAATTGGGGTCCCATAAATTCAAATAAATTGAGTATTAAAATTGAGAAAGCACAACAACCAACATCAAGAGAAGTTTGCACCTGACCACTAAAGGAAAGAGCTAGGCCACCTCAAGTTTAGAATGATTGGTTTTCTAATTTTGTTGGTCAGTTAGAGGGTTGGTTTTACCATGACAAGAGCATGGGTGGGTTGGAAAAATTATATAGATGAGGGTTCCCCTTGGTTAGTGGCACACAAATGATAGACAAGTGAAAAAATGGAGGTAAAAACAAAGGGAAACAACAAACCACTCAGTGAATAATCTGCTGCAACAAGTTTAATACTTAAATTATCATTTCAAGACATTAAACATGTATCAAAAACAAAATTTCTCCCACGGGTTGCACTAAAAACAAATCTTCACCAAAGCATTAGTTGTTTTACTAGTTGCATATTAGTAAAGATAAGTTATACAATAGTTGAAGGAAATGAAATGTACTTTGCACACATCAGAAACTGCATTCAAGATACGATACAAAACACATGAAGATTTGGACCAAAATATTGTCATCAAAAGTATATTCACCAGGTAGAGAGCTTTAATCCATGCATAGAACATGTTCAATCAATTGATGTATTGATATTCTTTCCCCAAAAACTGAACCCTCAAAACATACAAAATATTTATCAAAGTTGCAAAGGCTCTCATCCATCTGGGACCGAGGATTAACTCTACACTACCAGTTGTAAAAAAACTTATTAACTTAGTTAAAAAAACTGCTAGAGTATATTAAGGTATACTTCGAACTTGAATTAATAAAAAATAAGTGTTTCATATCACACACAAATGACCACTTATGATTTCTTAATATAAAAGAGTCTTGAACTTAAATAACTAAAATTGCTGCTAATCATAAACCAAAATGATGCATATGTTGAATTGAACTGAGTCTTTGAAAGAACTAAATAGGATTGATATAATTGGATTCCGAGTTGAGTACATGTGTACATGTGCGTTCTTGCAGGCCACTGGGAGATAACTAGATGTGTTGAAAATGTTCTTCTTCAACTTATCTATTTGAGGAAGAGGCAAGTCTTTTGGTGCTTCTTCTGGAGATTGGAGTACAACTTCTCCAATTTTGGGTTTTGGTGTTGTAGGGTGCAGATATGAAGCTTCAGTTCTATACTTGTCGACTATCATCGAGCTATTGCTAGACGAGAAATATGATGTTGTAGACTTGCTCGATGTTCCCTTTATTTTGCGTCGTTTAAAAACTTCAAAACATGCAATTAATAAGGATAACCCCCTTCGAAAATTTTGTGTTCGGGATCTTTTGACTATAGAGTATGAATATCTCCCAAATGAATGAACTCGTGAAGTCATTAACCAATGATTTTTGCTAATTAACCTGAGATTATCTTTATCATTAAATATTTTGGGACTTCGGGACTCTGACTCTTCGAAGTTCAGTATCTTTTGACTGTAGAGTTTGAGAATCTCCCAGAGGACAATATCCCAGAGTGACATGGCTGCATGATGTCATAGTCAGTGAAATGTCATAAAAAGAAGAGTGACACATGTCACTTGAAATAGAGCAGATGACGTAACCAAAGGTGCCTGAAATGAGTGCCACATGTTGTCGAAAAATGAATGCCATGCATCAACGATACTTCGGTGTTCAGGAGCTTTGCATTGTAGAGTATGAATATATCCTGAATGACTGATCTCCCATAATGACGTGGTAGTTCGGGGCTCTGACACTTCGACAAATCAACACTTTGGAGCTTTAGAGTTCCGGAGAACTTGTTTGATCTGGATTGAAATATCCCAAAGTGATAATATCCTAGTGTGACGTGGAAACATGTCGTCACAATCGATAACATGTCATAAAATGAGAGTGACAAGTGTCGCCATAAATACCATAGATGACCTAGAGAAAATGATTGAAATGAGTGACACATATCATATGGAATCAATCGAAAATTGGCATATGATATGTTAGCTAGAGAAGAACTTATGAGAAAGGGGCTCCGACGCTTCCACACTCCAACATTTGGGATATTTTCACTTGTTCTGGATTGAAATCTCCCGGAGTGACGTGGCAGTTTGGTGCTCCGGCACTTCATGGATTCTTGAATGTAGAGTATGAATATCTTCCAAATGACTGGACTCGCAAAGTGACATGGTAGTTTGGGGATTCGATACTTCAGGGCTCCGGTACTTCGAAGGTTCGCAGTTGTTTTGGACTAAAATCTCTTGGATTGACAAAGTTCTAGAGTGAGGCTTCATATGCTTTATTTTTAAACCTCGTGCAATTTTGAAACCCCAAATGCAAGAGAGTATTTGATCTTAATTGACCGTTGGATCTCCATCGTCGAAAATTTAACATGTATATTTTCTCAAAATGTAAGCCCAAAATCCATTGCTTTGAATTGTTGTGTTTTTCTTTTGGATGTTTTCTATGTAAACAAAGGACTTAGTCGACCTATTGCATGCTCATTCAATGGTAAACATGTTGAAAAATATTTTGAACCCAAACCACGACATGCAATTATCTTTCAAGAAAATATAAATATTTGGTGCAAAGAATCAATCAAGAAAGATAATGATAAAAAACCAAGTCATTTAGTAATGGGAAACTGACTTAACCAACCAGAAGAGGAATGATTTTGATGAAGGAATAGGGAAATGAGAGAGGAGGGGTAGGGGTGCAGACTTAGGTCTCAACATTGGCTCCAAATTAGGACAGACCCCCCCTGTAGGGTGATGAGAACAACATACCAATTCCTTGGAACTTAATAACTTGATCCCACCTTCCTTCTCTTACCTCTGTTTCTGTCTGCCAACCATGTAGATCTGCTACTGTCTCTGATCCATGCATCTTATTGAATCCAAAACTGTAACTACACCCTAGTGCCTTTATTGAACTATGGAGTCTTTATTCACACACAAACTAACTAATCAAATGAAAACCAAAAGGGAAATAAGATATGGTACAAGAGGGGCCTTCCCTCAGTATTTCAAGGAAAATAATGTTTCAGGAAGTGCCCATTTACTGGGCCTCCAAAAATTTATGCATCATCTAGATTGTGTAGAACAAATGTATTATTTTCCAGAACCGCAACCACCTTAAAAGGACCAAAACATAGGTTATCAAACTTACCATGCTTATACTTTTCTTCCCTTTTGTCATCCCACCTCAAGACCAGGTCACCTTTTTGAAAGATCTCCTTCTTGGTTTTCTTGTCAAAAGATAATTTGATCTTTCTATGGTATGCCTCATTTATTTGATTAAATGCTTCTCTCTTTTGTTGAACTTCTATAATCTGAAAGATTCTCCTCTGGATTTCATTTGGCTCCTCCATTTCTTCCTGTAGGAATTTTAGAACTGGTAGACCGAGTTGAGTAGGGAAGAAAATATATATCCCATAGACTAGCTGAAATGGTGAGGTTCCCAAGGATCTCTTGGTGCTGATCCCGTCATCCCACAAGGAATACTTAAGTCTAGAGTCCCATGATTTCTTGTTTTCGGTCAACAACTTCTTGATGATCCTGATGAGAGTCTTGTTTGATGACTCAACCATCCCATTCCCTTAAGGATAATAGGGTGTGGAACGTGTCAAGGCAATGTTATGGCTGTCACAAAAGTCAATAATGGATTTGGATTTGAATGCCTGGTCATTTTCTCTTATAATATTTCTAGGGCAGCCAAATCTGGAAAATATATCGGTTTCCCAAAAGTTTATAATCAACTTGTCAGTAGGATTCCTAGTGGGCACAACCTCGATCCATTTGGTAAAGTATTCAGTGGCAGTGAGAATCCATTTTTTCTACCCATTGGAGTGTGTATTTATCTCACCTATGAAATCTAATCCCCATTACTGAAAGGGGCCACTGGTAGTGATAGGTTTTAAGGGAAGTGAAAGTAATTTCTATTTTCTTGCAAATTTTTGACATTCATTACAGACCCTTACTATATTAAATACATCCGAGGGAAGGGTGGGCCAGTAGTACCTTGCCCTTATGACCTTGAGGGTTGCATCTTTCCAATGCTGGTGTCCTCCACAAAATCCCATGTGTATATCTTTTGTGACTTGTTTAGATTCATTTTCATCAAGACACTTTAATAGGATGGTAGTAGGATCCCTCCAATACATGTTCCAATTAAAAATACATAATTTTATATCCTTTAATTTGAGAGACCTGGCCCTTGTCTTTTTCAAATCTGGTGGGCATTCTAGATGTTGCATAAATTAAATAACATCTCTGTACCAAGGTTAAGAGGAGTAGTTTTCAAATACTTGCATGATGTCTTGCCCAGACTGTGTCATGGGTGCATCAGATTGGGTGAATTTCTAATGCAATTCCAACACCTTACAATTTTATTATGATAACAACTTGGCAAGTCCCTATCCCTTGATCATATTGGTGGGTTTTATGTGCAATTCTTACTCCAATACTTTGGAAATCCACTTCCCTCTTTTCCCTTCACTATCTAGCTGGACCAGAATATCTTTGACACTACTTCTAGGAACATAGGTTTTTATGCTAGATTGTAACACATACACCCTGAAGGCTTTCAACACTTTAACCAACTCATAGACATGATTTTCTAATATGTTGTTGGCCCTCAGGTATGGATTAACAAAGAAAGTGAAGAAAAAGGAAAAGAAAAAACGAAGTGCGAACTGCGCATAAGACACATTGACTGAGATTGGGTCGAAGTGGTCAAAGAAGTAGAAAAGGAGAGAAGTAAGGGAAACAAATTCGTTGGAAAAGAAGATCGAGGAGAACATATCAACAAGGAGGACAGATCATGGACAACTCAACAAGTAGAAAAATCCACCAATAGATGCTTTGGAGCACCTTGTGGGAAAGAAGGAAAGACAGGCTGGCAAAGCCCGGAAAATGCTGGTCAAAGTGGACCTAGGGTTTTGACACCTAGGTGTTAGCCTAAGGTTGTCTGAGAGTCATTGTAATGTATAAATAAAGGTCTAGAGTACCTGTGATAGGTTTGTGTGAGTTCTTCATTAGTATTATGGTTGAGTTATTATTGTTGTGAGAGAGAGAAGTGATACATGTGAGAGCACTCTGGTATTGTAAGATATTCAACTGGGTGTGAAGATCAACCCTGCAGTTGGGTGTGTAGGGAGGGGAGAGAAAGAGAGAGATAAAGAGAGAGATATATGCAAGCTAAGTGCGCAGATAGAACTATATGTTTTCCTATAATATCAAGAAACATAGTTATGTGGACGTAGCCCTAGGGAGAGGGTGAACCATGTATATCTTGTTGTTCTATGGGATTGTTGTTGTGTTCTTTTTCCTTTTGTTATTCTTTTTATGCATCATTGTGTTAGATCTAAGATATAACTGTGCGAAGTAGGTTTAAGTTGGTAAATGATATCTAGCTGCTGTGTTGCTATTTTTTTGGATCCACTTTGTATTTCCTCTGGTTGTAGACACATGTGTCATGCAACCCCCTATTTCTACTTCGGGTGAGACTGCATCTGGTTCGCAGGTGTTTCCAAAAGGTCCAATAGTTAGGGTGTGTTGGTGCACTATTAGAGATGAACCCTGGGTCTGCCCCTGTGCCAACAAATGGTTCCATTGCTGGGACCATGATCTTCTTGATGGAATGTCAAGGTGGCTTCCATCGAATACAGAGATTCATAGGTGGATAGAAGAATAAGAAAAGTACTTTGCTGAATCCCATAACAAGAACCCTAATATTGGTATACAATATTGGTTGGGAAAGTATATATTTACTGATATACATGAGATTTTCTTTGAAGGAATTCATAAGGAGCTGTACGAGTGGTTAGCCATATTAGCAGATACCGAATTTGAGATCAGATCTAGACCATTTGTGGTTTTGACGTCGGTGCTGATAAAGAAGGTCAAGGGATTTGATAACACCGTATCAAGAGTAGTAGATCACTGGTTTGATATCACCATTGGAGGGTACATTATCGAGTTTTCTATTGACAGAGTAGAGTCATATAGCCAAGCAAAAAGATATTTCTTTAAGGGGTCAAGAGGAAATTTTTTACACTTTTTGAAGTTGAAGATCAAGATGCTATTGCATGAGAAGAACATATTGAAGATACAGTATTTGGTCAGATTAAAAATCTAATGTTCAAGAACTCAAACAGTGACAAAAACACAGAGGTTGTACATACACGTAGTGGGAGAACCTTCAGAGAGGTTCCTTTGGCGAACTTGTTTGAGTATACTCATGAACCATTAACACAAAACGAAGGGTTATATAGTGGAGAAGAGGAAGAGTTAGTGAATGAGGAACATTTAGAGTCCACTAGGGCAAAGAAAGGGAAGACTGAAGAACCTCACCAGGAAGAATTAGAAACTTCAGGAACTGTGTCGACTGTCGAAGTAAGTATTATTGCTCCTCTTGTTGTTTTAGCAGTATTAAGTAACTTATTAGAGCACTCAAAGAACTATTACAAGAAGTTCAGTACATACTCAGTCATGAAACCTAGGAATATCTATGGAAGATGATATAAGGTTACCCATGTTTAGGGGAGACAGATTTGAAGATCCTGATCAACATTGGTTCCTATGTGAATCCGTATGGAGTATTAAGCAAGTCAATGATGAAGCTGTTAAAAGAGATTAGTTTAGTACTACCTTGAGAGACCACGCACTGAGCTGGTACATGAAGTTTGTTAAAGGAGTCACACAACCTAAACCACTGAACGAGATCAAGAATGCGTTGAGTGAAGAGTTCAAGAAACCTAAGTCAGAGTCATAGTGCATTACAGAGCTAAAAGAAATCAAGAAGAAAGTAGTTGAACCTGTTTGGGATTTTGATCAGAGGTTTAAGACCTTAATAGGCCAGTTGAGTTTTCAGATTCTAGATGAGCAGAACAAGGAATGGTTCATTGCTGCCCTCCTACCACACATCAGAGTCCCTTTGATGTAGCAGAAGGTTTCTTCGCAGGCTGAGGTGTTGGAGATTTCCATGAAGCTATAATCAACACCTATGGGATAATCCAACTTAGGTATGAGTCAAATTTTGAGTCAGCTAACTAGCTTATCTCTACAAGTTGAAGATATGAAGAAAGACAAGGGAAGAGATAAAAGAGAAGACATCTGGTGTATCAGATGCAAGTTAGAAGGCCATGATAAGGAGAAATTCCCCCTATTTCATGAATACTTGGCCTTTGGATCTACGAGACCTTTGAAGCAGGTTACTCTACCTTGGTGTGAGGTATGCAGAAATAGACAACACCCTGGTGAATGCTATTACATGAAAAAATATGTTCAGAAACCTACAAATATTTACTACACATTCTATAAATCTATGGGGCATGATGAGAAGGACTGTAGGGATTATGATCTCTTGCATGAAAGGTCAAGGGATACATATAGGATTCAAGGAGAGATGCAATAAGAGGGAAATACTACGTAGTTTAATTCCCCAGGAAGAGGAAACTTCAACCCTCATGGTGGATTCAGAGGAAGAGGACGAGGAGGAGGCATGGGTCAAGGTTGAGGTCAGATCATTTGTTATAACTGTGCACATCCAGGTCACTTGGAAATGGACTTCCAGAACCCTTGTACCACTTGTAGCTATTGTAACTCATTTGAACATGTCATTTAAGATTGTCCCATGCTATTACCCAAAATTTAGAAGAGACGAGGAGGAAACTAGAAAGTACAACTAATATCAGCAGAACCTTACGGAGAGGATCCCAGAGTCATTGTTATCAATAGAGGAGGCGTTGTTACAGGAAAAGATAGAGTGTCCCTAGGAAAAAATATAGAATAATCAAGGGTCAAAAGAGATACAAAAAAGACATAAGAGTTTGTTCCAAGAAAAGAGAATCAGATATTTGAGGAGGCACGAAAAGAATTTGGAAGAGATCAAGCTTCTTCATCAAAGACACAACCAGAAGTAACAGAAAGTGGAATGCCTTTGGCATTTGATCAGTCTGGTTCTCCCAAAGAAGGAAAAGAGCTAAGAAAGATTATGGAATTCTTATGTACTTGCATTAACTTGATTAAGGATGAAAGAGTTGTACAAGAGCTACAAAATTTGATCATACAGTATGAGCTAGGGAAGGTAGATCCCTTACTGAATAGAGAAGTACATCGAGTATACAGAAAGAAAAGGACAAATAAGGAACTACAACTTAATGCTCATATTGGAGATTATGATATAGAATATGTGGTCCTCAACTTAGGGTTGGAAGTTAATGTTATAACAAAGCAGACCTGGGCACTGATGGGAAAACCTAAGTTGATTTATTCCCCTATCAGGCTTAGGATGACTAACTAGCAAGAAGTAAGCCCCTTCAGAGGGTTGGATCATGTCCCTGTGGACATCGATGGGGTAAGAATGTTTGTAGACTTCGAACTAATCAAGATAGTTGACGATAGATGTCCTTATCCTACACTGTTAGGAATTGATTAGGCCTTCAATAATTCTACTATTGTTGACTTAAAGAAAAGAAGAATGAAATTTGAAGGTGATGGCCTTAGGGTCATTGCACCTCTGGATCTGACGAAGGTCACAGATACATAGAGCCCATCAAAGAAGAAGACCGTGCATATGATCTAGAGAATATATATAAATTGACTGCAAGACAACATGATTACATTAATCCTACAATAGATGGGAATTTAAGATGGTGAAGTGACAACGCATGCTCATCAGATTCAAAAGAATCATTAGAGAACTGGCAGAACAAAATGTATGAATTTTCTATGCGGAGATGTGCTAGATTGACTAGGGACATTCACTGGAATGGCATAGAACTCAATAATTTTCTCACATTTGATGGTTTAAATAATTTAGAAACTTTCTTATTGGAATTTGAAGAAATTGTACTAGTAAAAAAAATACTATTGGCACTGGATGAGGCCTTGAAATCAACGCCAGTGAGATGGTGGGGAACACACAAGAAGAACATCGTGAACTAGGTGCAATGTCGCACTTTAATGACAATATGCTTTTTATAACAAGTAGAAGGGTGCGAAGTTAGACACATAGGTCAAATCTATCCGAAGGACCATGTGCAAAGTTGTGAGGAAGCCTGGAGAAACATCCCTCAAGAGCAGTGGGTGCATAAATTCATTAACACTTTGGACACAACCCCTATCATTTGGTATCTTCAAGCAAAACTATGCCTCACCATTGCAGATCAGCAAGGTATGAATCATATTTTTGTAGCTACATTTTAATTTGAAATTCAGTACCCAACAGTAGATAAGGATGTACAAGTGGTAAAACAAAAAGTATTTGAGGAGGCATCTAACCTCCCTGTTGATAAAGAAGAGGATGAATGGAACACACCTCTTCAGAAATTGCAAGGATGTTACAATATAAATGCTGATGAAGACGATGATCCTAGGAATGTGAACATCGCAGAAACATAAGCATAGAGAGACGTAGAAGGACCAGGCGTTGAACTACCTATTATTGAATAGCCAATTAAAATCAAGAAAGTTAATATTGGGAAAAATAAAGCACCTAAGCTCGCAAACATTGGAGATTATTGGGATGATGCCACTATTGATAAGATCACATAATTATTGCATGAATATCAGGACTTGTTTCCAACCAAGTTCACTAACATGAAGGGCATTAAAGGGCCCATGGGAGAAATGAAGATCCCCTTGAAACCATATGCAAGGCCAGTCAAGCAGAGACCCTACAGACTGAACCCCAAGTATAAGAATAAAGTCAAGATTGAATTAGATAGAATGTTGGAAGCAGGAATTATAGAACCTGTTGAAGAGTCAGAATGGATTAGCCCTATGGTGGTTCAACATAAGAAGAAAAGAGATATCAGAATATGTGTAGAATTGAGGAAACTGAATGATGAATGTTTACATGATCCATCCCTACATCATTTATTGATGAAGTGTTAGATAATGTGGGAGGACAAGAAGTTTACTCCTTCATAGATGGATTTTCAGGGTATCACTAGATTAGGATTATCAAGGAAGATCACCATAAGACCACATTTGCAATAGAATGGGGATCCTACCAGTACATAGTGATGAATTTTGGATTGAATAATGCACCATCAATCTTTTCTAGGGTGGTGGTTGAAGAAATCAAGGAATTTCTACATAAATTTATGGAAGCATATTTTGATGATTGAATTGTTTTTAGCTTATTGAAAAATCATATTGAATGTTTAAGACTAATGTTGGATAAGTGCAGGCAATGTTAAAATGCCCTGAACATAAAGAATTGCATCTTCTTTTCATCCTTTGGAGTTCTACTAGGCCATATTGTGTGTAAGCAGGGGTTGCTGGTAGATCCTTCCAAGATTGCCATCATTGTTGATCTACCCCTCCTACTTCAGTTAAACAATTGCGCACTACACTGGGACATACTAGATACTAAAGAAAGTTCATCAAGGGCTATGCATAGATAACATCACCCATGGAGAATATTTTGAAGAAATATTGTCAGTTTCAATGGTCAGAAGAATGTCAGCAGAGCTTCGACACACTGAAACAGAAAATGGTTGCTGTGCCTATTCTGGTTTTCCCAGATTGGAGTAAGGAATTTCATGTGCATGTCAATGCATCATCTATTGCATTAGGAGCACAACCAGGAGCATGATATATTGACCATCCATTAGCCTTTTCTAGAATAAATTTCTCAAAAGTTGAGATAAATTACACTACCACTGAGAGAGAAGGCATAGCCATGGTGTATACACTACAAAAGTTTTGTCACTACTTGTTGGGAGGACACTTTAAGATGTTCACTGATCACTCTAAGTTGAAATACCTAGTCAACATGCCAGTGTTGGGGGGAATAATATGTATATGGATTCTATTATTCTAGGAATATGATTTTGAGATTATGGTCAAGCCAGGGAGAATGAACAAGGGACCTGACCACTTGTCCAGGTTAGAACATGGAGAGGAACCTACTAGTTTGGAGGATATAGTACCAGATTCACAGTTGATGGACATCGGGAAGTTTGATGATCACTTCACTGATATAGTTCAATTCTCATCAACAGGAATGGAACTTCACAAATATACAATCATTCATAAGAAACAATTGTTAGTTCATGCTGCATATTTTTCACTTATAGCTGGACAGCTATATAAGATGGGACCTGATGAGATCTTGAGGAGATGTGTTATGGAGGCATAACAACCACTGATTCTAGCATAATCACATGAAGGCATCGTAGGAGGACACTACGCAGGGAAAGAAACAATGCAAAAGGTTCTTAGAGTTGGCCTTTGGTGGCCCACTTTACATAGAGATGCTAAAGAATACTATAGAGCTTGCGATGCATGCCAAAGAGTTGGGAAACCTTCCATAAGATATGAGATGCCTTTAACACCTTAGCATAACTTACATGCATTCGAAAATGGGCAATTGATTTTGTGGGACCTATCAACCCACCATGAAAGTGCATAGGAGCTCACTACATAATCACTGTGACATAATATTTGACAAGATGAGCATAAGCAAGAGACGTTAAGGACTGTAGTGCAGCTACAACTGTGTAATTCATATTTGATGATATAATAACCAGGTTTGGATGCCAGAATATCCTTATGAGTGATCAAGGTAAACATTTTATTAATAAGACTATTGAAGCCTTGACTCAGGAATTTGAAGTTCACCACCAGAAGAGAACTCCATACCACCCTCAAGAGAATGGTACATTTGAAGCTTTCAACAAGATATTGGAGACAATGCTGATGAAGATTTGCAGTGTGAACATAGATGATTGGGATTTGTGAGTACCAAAAGTGTTATGGGCCTATAGAACCACTTGGAAGAAGCTGACAATGCAGACCCCCTTTAAGTTGGTTTATGGTATATAAGAAGTAGTACCTATGGAATACTTGGCTCCTAGCTTAAGAATTGCAACATTCACAGACATGGATGACACTGGTGTTTTTCAAGAGAGGATCGCGCAATTGGTAGAACTAGAGGAAGATAGATTTATTGTAGGATTCCATTAGTAGGTACAGAAGGAACGAGAGAAGGCTTACCATGACAGACACATAAAGAATAAATCCTTTAAGCAAGGAAATCTGGTATTGGTATATGACAGCAAGTTCATGGAGCATCTAGGGATGTTTAGGACACATTGGTTGGGGCCATATGAGGTTGCCTATGTTACAGAAGGAGGATCTACGTAGTTGAATACTTTGAATGGAGAATGAAAGGAAGGTTTAGTGAATGGGAGCCAGTTGAAATTATACTATGACAACCAGTTGCCTCGCAGCTCTCAGTAAAAGAAGAAGGAAGAGGGTCAAGTACCAGGTGCAATTGAAATTGGGTACCAGACAAAGAAAAGACAATCTTCACACACTGGGGAGGGATAGAGCAGAAAGCACAGGTTGCTCCTCGCAGTCTGAATTCAAAGTAAAATATAAGCTTCAGATCTATAGTGCTTCGAGACGAGTCACATCTGAGTGTTGGGGGCATGTTGGCGCTCAGGTATGGATTAAGAAAGAAAGTGAAGAAAAAGGAAAAGAAAAGATGAAGTGCGAACTACGCAGAAGACACATTTACTGAGATTGGGTCGAAGTGGTCAAAGAAGAAGAAAAGAAGGAGAGAAGTAAGGGAAAACAAGTCATTAGACAAGAAGATCGAGGAGAATATATCATCAAGGAGGACAGATCATGGACAACTAAACAAGCAGAAAAGCCACCAATATATGCTTTGGAGCACCTCATGGGAAAGAAGGAAAGATAGGCTGGTGAAGCCCAAAAAATGCAGGTCAAAGTGGACCTAGGGTTTTAGACACCTAGGGTTTTGACACCTAGGTTTCAGCCTAAGGTTGTTTGAGAGTCATTGTAATGTATAAATAAAGGTCTAGAAGACCTGGGATGGGTTTGTGTGAGTTCATCATTAGTATTATGGTTGAGTGATTATTGTTGTGAGAGAGATAAGTGCTATGTGTGAGAGCACTCTGGTATTGTAAGATATTCAACTAGGTGCAAAGATCAACCCTACAACTGGGTGTGTAGGGAGGAGAGAGAAAGAGAGAGAGAAGGAGAGAGAGATTTGCAAGCTAAGTGTGCATATAGAACTGTATGTTTTCCTATAATATCAAGAAGCATAGTTCTGTGGATGTAGCCCTAGGGAGAGGGTGAACCACGTATATCTTGTTGTTCTGTGGGATTGATGTTGTGTTCTTTTGCCTTCTATTATTATGTTATTGCATCATTGTGTTAGATATTATAACTGTGCGAAGTAGGTTTAAGTTGGTAAAATATATCTAGCTTTTGTTTTGCTATTGTTTTGGATTCACTTTGTATTTCCTCTGGCTATAGACACATGTGTCATGTAACTCCCTATTGTTACTTCAGGTGAGACTGCATCTGCTTCGCACGTGTTTCCGAAAGGGCCAGTAGTTAGGGATTTTTGGTGCACTGTTGGAGATGAACCCTGGGTCTTCCCCTTTGCCAAAATATGTCATAATTCATCTTGTTGAAATGGATACTTAACACTGAGAGGGAGGGGGGGGGTGAATCAGTGTCACAAAACTTTGGACAATTTTCACTTTTCACAAATAAACTGAACAAGACATATTTATTTCATTTTCTCAATGAATATATAAAAGAATAAATATTTTATTTATTAATTTAAATTGAATGAATACATAAAATAAATCTTTGAATATCTTAAACTTCAAACAATTATGAGAGACCCATCTCTCTGTTACTAGACCCGACTTGTAGTTCTTAGATCCAACCGAGAAATGAGGAATCCAACCCTCATAACAAGTCCCAACTTTTTGATCTCAGATCCAACTGAGATGTGAGGAATCCAATCCTCATGCAAGACCCAACTTGTAAACAAGAACCAACCTGATAGAATGAACTTTCATTCAATCCATTATATATATATATATATATATATTCAACAAATTTAGCTACACTTTTTGTTCACCATACATATTTGTTTATATAATCTTCCAATTGGTGTGAACTTGAACGATTGTGTCTTTTGACAATGAATCATTTCACCCTTCCATTTATTTTAATAATAAATTTTATTATTACTTGTATTAATAGTTTGTTAAAGACTTCAAACTCTTTGTAAATTGTTTCAATATTTAACCCATCACTACTTATTCCAAACATATGCTTCCTTCAAACCATTATTTTTCAAATGACTGTGGTCTCGTTACTACGAACTTAATCTCCATTTTGTGCTTCCTTTATTATTATTCATATAATATTATGACGGGGTTAATTTGTCATCATATATATGTCGATCAACCTTTAAGAGTCGATCACAGTCATGGATCAAATTCATTATTTCGTTCCCACACTTTCACGGCATCCTTAGTTCTCAATAGATATGAATCAAGTTGTTACTTCATTCTCTGGTGCATTTTCCTGTACTTGGAATTGACAAGTGCTTAGCTTGTAACTCCCCTTTCTTTTTCATATGACCAAAATGTTGTGACCGAGGGTGGTGTCTAAGTGCTAACCCAAGCTAGTGATTTTCTTTTCAATATCAACGGTCACATTTTAATCACATGATGAGATGGACGACTGTCATTTACTTCTGAGCTTCTTCGTTTAGAACTTTCAACCTTTGCAGTCTTTTAACCTTCTAGAATATCTTTCTCTGAAATAGATCGGACGATCAATATTTGTTCTTCTGTTAGTCGGATGGTCATGGCTTGTCTAGAGGTTTCGAACAAATTAAAAACCATGATTTAATCTATAGGTGAGTGAACTGTTCTCGTTTACTTCGAGAATTCAAAATTTTTTCCTTCGTGACTTCCATGCTTTGCGACCTTCCAAACCTCCTAGAGTATCTTTCATCGAAGTGCGTATCGTAACTTTCCCTATTCAATAACCTTCACAAGTCTAAGAGCTAGGACCATGGGTTTAGGCACAAAAGAGCTCCGGCTCTTCGGTTATTCATCTATTTGTAACTTCGAGACTTCAGGATACTTGAACTATGAAGTAGGTCAATCCTTCCAAATTTTTACCTACCGAATAAGTCATAGGGCTATGGTGAAAGATTGTTGTCATTTGTTAGTGTAACTTACACTATCCTTCCACTATACTCGATCCAACGGTCAAGAATGATTCTTGAGGTTATTAGATCAACAATCAGTGTTGAATTCATCCTTCGACGCTTCGAGTAGTTTACTAATGGTAGAATATATTTTCCCCCAAAGTGAATACTCCCGAAGTGATGTGACTTGATGATGTCACTGCTGACTTGGCATTGGCCAAGTGACTACCATGTGTGACTTAGATTCATGACTTACATAAAATAAAGTTCCATCTGGACCTAGACACTTATAATCATCTGATTGGGCCACATGTCCTTACTGATGTAATCTTGTTGACATGGACTATGATGACATGATCTGTCAATGTGTGTGCAATGTGTCTTACTTCTCATTTTACCCATAGTGTAACTTCCTCACAACTTTTAACGTGAAATGAATGTTGTTCGTTGATTGTGATCTTAGATCAACGACTCGATCTATCTGTGATGCTGATTTGCCTTGGTTTAAATCCAACGACTCTTCTTTATCCCAAAAAGTTACCTACGATCAAACAGTTGGTGTGGATTGCAGAACCATAACTTGTGCCTGGTTTATCCCATCGCCCAAAATCCATAATTTGAAGTTGTGTGATTGTTTGTGGATCAACCATAGTCATCGATCTTTGAATCGATGAGATCTGATAGTCTAGACTAATTGCGGGATTGGAAATAATGTGTAGCTTAATTCTCCCTTCGTGCTCTACAATAAATCCTCCTCCTTGATATGACGCTTGCATATCCAATGGTCAAAACTTGATCTGATCATTGACTAGTCCTGCAACAATCCTTCTCTTGTAATCTGACAATACTGCTTTGACCCAAAATCTACATCAGTGGACAAGATCCTTCCTCGATTCTTTTGTAGTTTTATTGTGGGTATTTCAATCCTGATCATGTTTATACAATGTGATTTCCCTTCTTAGCTTCATGTGTGTCATCTCTTATGAGCTTCGTTCATACCAACTCATAATTATAATGTAATGACATCAACCGTTGAAATCAATGACAATACATCAATGACAATATGTCCAAGAATCTCCCCCTTTTTCATTAAGGGAAACACTCTAAATTCATACACAAACTCCCCCTATGATGATGCTTTTGTCTATGAAGTTACTTTTCCCCTTTAACATCAATGGAAAAGGGTTGCCCCCCCTATGATTAATCATTTTCTGTCTGTATGCTGCTAGACAAGAATCTAAACTTGGGTAACTCCCCCTGCAATCATTCTCTCTCTGCTTCTAACTTGTCTTCCCCTTTGTTTCTGAAGGGGTAGTTCTTCTTGACAAGATCTCTCCTCATGTCATTTCTAAAGGATGCGATGTATACCATTATATACATCCTATTGTTTCCACGGTGGATACTGTTTTCCTACTGGAACACTATGCAACTGAATCTTATACTTTTCAAATGACCTTCTGACCTATCCATTTCCTCTCATTTATCTCTAACCAGATGTATCCATCTTTATCCTAGATGCTTCTTTACTGTACACTTCTCTTAAATTCATCTGATAGACTTTATACTTTTCTTGCCACATGACTTGGCTTTCTGATAGAATGTGATCTGTTCAACTAGAATTGATCTAGTTATCCAACCAATTGAGGCACACATCGACCAACCCATACATCTTTCATATTTTCTTTGTCACAATAACTGTCTTTGAATTTTCAGTTTCCAGTCTTTTCATTTTCATAATTGTACTCAATCTATTTTCATCATCACCTCATTGCTGCAGAATTTTCCATTCATTCCATTTCTTTCTCACATAGTAACTTCCATTTAGGGCTTGTACTTATAAAAATTATGAGACCAATACATAACCTATATTGTTCCTCGAAAGATGAACACCTGCAATAAACTATGTCAGATCTTGCATAGAGTTATGTCATCACTCAATTATTCTGGTTGTTCTACTATTGCAAATTCATCATCAACGCCACTATTATGTGCACTAGAAGCTTCTTTATCATTGTTTTGAGAATATTCCTCTATTAATTTCCATTTATTGGCTAATGGATAATCTTCTTGTATGACCTTATCAAGTTTTGGAATTGTGTCAGATTTTTCTTTAGGAGTTTTCATGTCTTGAGTTGATCTACCTTATATGAATATCTTTGATTATTATATTCCTTATTAGAAGTTTTACCCACCAATCTCCTATTATTAATTTCATCAATTTTAGGAGTAATATCATCTTTCTTGCTTTCTCCTTTAGATTTTCTTCTCCATATCTTTCTAAGAGTTATTCAACCTTTTTGATCTTCTCTTTCTAATTGTGTTTTTGTATATTTGTCAACTCCTTGATTCTTCCAAATTTTTGAACTCATGTAGCTTTGGGATTTGTGCCCAAACCTATCACAATTGTAACATCTTATTGTATGACAAAATTTTACCGTGTGTCCAAAAAATTTGCATCTCCAACATCTAATTGTGCTTTTGGATTTTCCTGCATATCCATTCTCTAGTTTCTTGTAGTCCATTGCTTTATGCCAAAGCTATGACAAGATAAGCAATACCAATTGAAGGTGTTTCCATTCTTGAATTTATTTTGCCTTGAGAGATTTATCTTTTGATTTTCTTCTTCCTTTTTACTTCTATAGATTCCTTCCTTAACAAAATTCATTACTTGTAACTACTTTGTAATTGCACCTTTTCTTTCTAAGAAGGATGATCCTTTCTCATGTTTATAAATGGTGCTACACTTGTTATTGTATTCTTTTTTATTGTATCCAAGACTAGTTTTTTCATCAGCTGATCTTTGGCTCTTCCAAATATTATTTAGGATAACTGAGCTATTATGAAAATTGACAATCTTATTTGTCTTTTCATTCATCATTTTAAGATTGACTATTTCTCATTTCAACATGTGACATGTCTCTTCTTTTTTAGTCAACAAAATATTCAAGGCTTCTTCCATTTTCTTAGCTTCCTTAAGTTTAGTGTTTAAACTGTTAACTAATTATTTTGTTTCATTTAGTACTTCTTTTCTTTTTTTATCATGTTTTTTCAATTCTTCTATTTCCTTTATCAGATGATCAACTTCAATATTCAATCTTCTGATCTCTTTTTATTTGTTTTATTGCTGAAAATTTTGTTCATGCTCTTCATGGTTAGATTGATCTAATTGTTGAAGTAGCAACACATCTTTTTGTTGAAGTTTCTCCAAGTCTTCAAGAGTGCATATAATTGTATACTTAATATTTTCAATAGCCTCCATATGAACTTTAATATGTATACCATTTCCTAGCTCCATGTGAATATCTTCTATTGAAATTGTAAAAATAGTCTTAAGATTATGTACTTTTTGTTTATTGATTACTGAGGTATGCCTCAATTCATTGATGAGGTTGTATTCTTGATTTATGAATGAGGATTGAATTAAATCCTTCATTTCATTCCGATTAGAAATGTCTTTCAATGTATTATGTTCTTTGATCTTATTGAAATTTACTTTTTCTTTATCTTGTTCCTTATTTTGATAATAATTCTCTTCTATTGAGTTTTGTTCTTTATTCTGATAGGAATATTATTCATTAGAGTTTTGTCCTTTATTCTAATAGGAATATTCTTCATTAGATTCTTGTTCGTCACTTTGATAGGATTTCTCTTCTTCTTGTGTTTTATTCTGATAACAATTTTCTAGTTGGAGCCATAATTCTTTAGCATATTTGTAGTGTTTCATATTTTCTTTGACTTGGTCTGACAATCCATCCTAGATTTCTTTTAAGGCTAATGAATTTTTTCTCCTTGCCTCCTTTGCAGTTTTGGTTTTTCTCTTCGAAGTGTTTAAGTGTCATGGATTACTTACTACCGAATTCCAAATTCCAGATCCTCTTGACTTCATATATCTTTTCATATTTTCCCTCCATGATGAATAATTTGTTCCATCAAATAAGGGAGCTTCATTTGTGGAGATAGCAAATTTTCCACCCATTTCCTCTGAATCAACGTTCAATGTTTAAAATGTGCTGAAGGAACCTTCTTTGATACCAATTTTTGAAATGGATACTTGACACTGAGAGGGGGGGGTGAATCAGTGTCATAGAACTTTGGACAATTTTAGAATTTTCACAAATAAATTGAACAACACATATTTATTTCATTTTCTGAATCAATATATAAAAGAATAAATATTTTATTTATTAATTTAACTTGAATGAATACATAAAATCAATCTTTGAATATCTTCAACTTCAAACAATTATGAGAGACCCAACTCTCTGTTACAAGACCCAACTTGTGGTTCTCAGATCCAACTGAGAAATGAGGAATCCAACCCTCATAACAAGTCCCAACTTGTTGATCTTAGATCCAACTGAGATGTGAGGAATCCAATCCTCATACAAGACCCAGCTTGTAAACAGGCACCAACCTGATAGAATGAACTTTCATTGAATCCATTATATATAAATATATATATATATACTTCAACAAATTTAACTACACTTTTTGTTCACCATACTTCATTGTTTATATATTCTTCCAATTGGTGTGAACTTGAACGATTGTGTCTTTTGACAATGATTCATTACACCCTTTCATTTATTTTAATAATAGATTCTATTATTACTTTTATTAATAGTTTATTAAAGAATTCAAACTCTTTGTAAATTTTTTCAGCATTTAACCCATCACTACTTATTCCAAGAAGACACTTCCTTCAAACCATTCTTTTTCAAATGACTGTGGGGTCGTTACTGTGGACTTAATATCATTTTGTGGTGCCTTTATTATTATTCATATAATATCATGACAGGGTTAATTCGTCATTGTTGGGCCCTTCGTTTTTGGATTTGAAGCTATGCAAGGACTATAGTCCCAGTTTTGGCTTAGCACGAGTTATGCAAGCTACAGAAGAATTTGGACAGTGGAGCAAGGAAAAGTAATAGAAATCAGTTGCATGAAAGGACAACACAACATCAGCAAGGCAAAATCAGTTACAACAAAACAAGAAATCATGCGAGCCCAAAGTCAGCAGATCCTAATGAGCTTAGATATATGAGATGTATATGATTGTAAAAGGGCTCTTTGTTCTCTCATTTTTGGGTTCTTCTTCTTGATAGGTTGAGTTTTGTTGTTGTTAAGAAAATGTTGTACATGTAATATATATTCAATTTTGGTTAGATAGAGCTCTACGACTTGAGTCCAGGGTAAGAATTCTGTAATAGAGTACCAAGCTGTATCTCTGAGATTATGTTCGATGAGTTCTAGAGATAATAGAAGAATAAGAACCCAAAATTTTAAAATATAATGTGTCATACTGTGTTTACGATTATGCATTGTATCTTTACATTACTTATTTATGCTTGATAAGCGCAATAGGATGTCTCTGTGTATAAATTATTTTCACAACTTAAGTATCTTTTGTTCTTGTATGCATGAGTTTGGAACCCACCCAAGTATTCTCCTTTCCCTTCCCTATCCTTCTATCTTGGTTGCACTTTGGGTGATACTTCTTCTCTTCAGAGGAGATGAAAATTCCAGCGCTCTAGACTACATGGTACCTTTTGTTGGTAACCTGAGAAGGACCCTGGTATGATTGATTCGAAGCCAAAAAAATGGTTCCATTGTCATGACCTGTGTTGAAAGGGAACCTGTAGGGTGGATGCATCCTAGGATTCACAAAATATAATATTCACTAATGGTGGGAAATAAATTTGGATGCCTTCATATGGAAAGAAGTGAATTTGAGAGGAATATCTGTGAAAGATACACGGGAGGTAATATTTTACTCAGTATGAGATATTCTGAGATATTCTGGGTTAAGTTCTCAGAATAAATTTTCCACTGGATAGATAGGCTCCAAGAAGCTCTATAATTCCAAGAATGAGTCAAGAGGACATGTACTTGGGATACATAAAATATTGTAGCACTTCACTGAATGGATCACTCAATAACGCGAGAAATCTATTTATAGTTCAATACCACATTATAAGGATACATTATTGAGTTTGCAACTAAGAAGCACCAATATTTTTCACGAGAAGAAGCAGATTTCAAGAAAGACGCAAGGGGAATACTGTTGAGAGAAATCTCCCTATGAATTAAGGTTTTCTTTATGGAAGAGGGGATGTTGGCTATGTCCCCAATCGAGATGGCAATGAAAGCACGCTCGCTTTGGGTTGGGTGAGGTTGGGGTGGAGTCATGGCTTGAGAGAGGGAAGAGGGTTCTTTGAAAAATGAGGGCAACATTAAGAAATGGACTCAAGAGACGAGTGAGCATTGAAAAGAGCTGCCATAGTTGAGAAGTGGTGGCACAGTGAGATAAATAAAGCAAAAAAACAATCCAAGAAATTGTGAAAAGATGTTGGACCAGGAGAAGTAGAAGACATACATATGGAAGAGTTGTGGAAGATGAGAAGAAAGGAAAGACTGGTCAGTCAAAGATTAAGTGAGAGAGAAGCACAGAGAGAAAGAAGTCCCCAGGAGGGTGGAAAAGAAAGAGAAGGTGTAGAAGCAAGGGAGAAGGAAGTCAACATGGATCTTGAAGAGGAAAGAGTAGATTCAGCCCCGATGCCAGGAAATATCTAGAATCTGGTTGAAGAGACCGCTCTAGAGGAAGAGAATGAGACCCCCTAGATCAAATAAACCCACCCCGAAGCCAGTTGTGCTAGCCCCGAATCACCCATACCCCAAGTGTCTTCTATACCAGTGGTAAATTTGATACTACCTTCTTATGCTAATTTTGTTCCAGTACAACTAGTTAGTTAGTCACAACCAGGAAGTGCGAGTACAAGGAGGACATTGGGATCCCCTGGTAGGTCAGAACCAGGACCGTTAGGTTTTATTTTGATAGGAGAAACAAGATCAACAATGGTTGGTAATGTGGGAGGTTCTATTGCTCGATACCCAAAATTATGGGGTAAAGGAGATGAAGATGTTGAGCAGTATTGTTTCTTGTGTGAAGCAATATGGAGTTCTAGAGGGACTCTGGATGAGAATAAATTGGTTGAAATCCAGAATAAATTGAGAGTTTGTGCTCTCAAATGGTACATGAAGGTTATTGAGCTAGGAGTTCCAGTAATGGAAGGTCAATCGTTTACACTTAACCAGGTACAAACAAAGTTCATAGCAGAGTTTAAGCTACCTCAGTCAGAACAACAAGCTCTTTTTGAGGTGCACACGATTCAACAAAGGGAAGGTGAATCATTTTGGGAATATATCCAAAAGTTTAAAGATGCTATAGGGAGGTTAGTGCATCAAATTCTTGAGGAACATAAAAGATAATGGTATATTAATGTATTGATACCTCTGACACAGATTTCATTAATGCAACAATGGATAGCCACTTTGACAGATGCCTTGGAACAATCAATGAAGATTGAAGCCATGGAAAGATATTTGGGGAGCCTGAAAGTGACCAGACCCATAACAGATGCAAATTTGGCGCAACTACAAGGGAAAATATCAGCGCTTACATAAAATATTCAAGAATTGACGATACCTAGACTAGGATGATCGCAGGTCCGGTGTACCAGATGTTACATGGAAGGACATATGGTGAAAAAATGTCCATGAATGAGGGGAATGGAACCTCCTCAGTATCCGATGGGACCCTCACTAGGAACCATGGGAGGAGTTGCGTAAGTATTTGTGAATTTACCATTCCATAAACCCACCCCATATCATGCTTTTCTAGGTATCCAAGCAGCACCACTAGTCGAGTATTGCGAGATTTTCCGAATCCATGGGCATGGGATAATACAATGGCTCATTATTTAGAAGTATTCAACAGTGTCGAATACTGTATATTGCGAGTTTTGCACATCTACCACACATACTACTAATCAATGTAGAGTGTTGGATGCACTTGCAGACAAGTTGGATTGAACAACATTCAGGGTGAATGAAACCCCTCAAGGACCGGGATGAGGTCAAGAAGGTGAAGCTAGAGGAGACTTCAGAGGAGGAAGAATCAAGGGAAGAGGACCAAGTATATGCTACAACTATTATGAGAAAGGCTATATGGGTAGAGATTGTCCTCATCCAAGGTGGCCATGGTGCTCTCATTGCAGAGCCAATGGGCATGCAATTGAAGACTGCCCAGAACTAATTGAAAAATGGGAAGATCGGGTACGTCAATGAGGAACTAACCTCTTTAGTTCAGACATCAAGAGATTTATTAGGGGACAACTAATCAATATTAATATCATCATTCTAGGAGGGGAAAAGACTGGCGCAGATGCTGATAATTTACCTCAGATCCAGAAAGCAGCACCTAAGGAAGATAGGTGTGATCGTCTGAAATAGAAGTTGTTCCTTAAAAAAACTATAGAAGTATTTTAGAATATCCCTAGCCCTGAGATGTAAGAGATACCCCCTCAACTTATTTTTTACCCTAATATTTCACAAGTCCCTACTTCAACTCTTGCACCCAGAAACCATGTAGTCACGCTGAGACAACCTGAGCAACCACAAAATGTAGTCGACCTTTGGTTTCAATTATTTTCTAATATTCTTGGGGATGACTAGTTAATAGAAAAGTTGCACAATGTTCTATAAGTAGTTCTAGGGAATGAAGAATCCACATAAGAAAGAATAAGGACTAATCTTTCTTAGAAGAGTATTTAGAGAGTGTAGAGGATGAAAGTACAAATTGGAAAAGAGTTTAGATTAGTAGCCCAACTAGATGAGTTTGAGATTAAGGATGTTATGTTAGATCTAGGATATGATGTTAATATACTTCCTAAAAATACTTGGGAAGTCCTAGGAAAACCCCAATTGACATATGCCCCAATCCTGATAATAATGGCCAACCAATATTGTATTTTCCAAATAGGAACACTGGAGAATGTGGAAATAGATGTTGCGGGAGTGAAGACTATAGCTAATTTTGAGGTGATTGAAATCATGGGGGATAAGGACCCTTATCCTGCACTAGTTTTTATTGATTGGGCTTATGGAAACTATGCAGTGATTGACCTAAAGAAAGACACTATGACATTCGGGGTAGATGAAATCAAAGTAGTTCAACCCTTGGATCCGTATGTAGGCCCTCGATACACTGAGCCAATAGAAAACAATATGGAAGGATAAGACTTGGATCAGTTATACACTATATAAAAAAGAAAAATATAAGATTACATAAATCCTACTACCGATGGATCAATAAGTTGGAGGAGTATATGATCAATAAAAGAAGATTTAGAACTAACATTTGATAGTTGGCAGCAAGTCTCATATGAAATATTTTCAGGAAGATGCATAATTGTTAGGGAAATTAGATGGGTTGGAACTAAGTTCAGAGAACACCCAATATATGATGGTACCTCAATACTTAACAGTTTTTTGGTCAGCATGGAAGAAAAGGTAATAGAGGAACAAAGGATCTCAGTGTTGGATTTATCCCTCCAGGACATCTCTGCTAGATGGTGGGCCAATCACAAAGCCTTCGTTGGAAATTGGAACGATGTGAAGCAAACTATCAGATATAGATTTCAAGAGAAGGAGAAGTTGGAATCAGAAATGTGGAGGAATTTCTAGGTTACACAACTGTTCAACAGACAGTATGATCCTAACACACATATCGAACAATGCGTGACATAGTGACAAGTTGTTGAAATACCATCTCTCTTCTGGGTTCAAGTATTTCCCCATTCACTAGGTCCAATTTTGAAAGCTTGGTTCATGCATGAAGAAACTAGAAGGCAGACCGACGACTATACAATGTTGAAATATCACTTTTGCAAGGACTTCTCATTTACAAGTAAGTACCCTAAGCTTAAAGTAGTCTTGCAAAGAATTAAGGAATTCCTTTTTACAGACACTAGTAAATATAAATCATACCTAGTGGTATGTGAAAAATATATCCAAGAACTTCAGTCTAATATTCACTTAAACTTGGACAAGAGAAATATAGAATGCTATAATATTGAGAAGGATTTGGAAAGACCAGATGATTTAGAAGAATTGAGAAACTTAGCCATTAAGGAGATAGAAGGGAACAGAGAAATCGAAAACATCATACCCAACGAGACTGATGATTCTTATAACCACCCATTGAAGTTGCAAAAATTCAATATAGGGACCACAGAGCAACCTAAGATAACTATGGTGGGAGATTACTGGGATGATCAAACTAGCCAAGAAATATAGAGTTGGTTGCGAGTATGAAGATTTCTTACCAAATACATTTTCAGAGTTAAAAGGGATTAAAGGAGTTATGGGAGAGATGAAAATTGAATTAAAACTAGGATCAAATCCTGTGAGGCATAGACCATATCACCTTAACACCATGGTGAAAGATAAGTTTAAGAGGGAAATAAACAAGATGTTGGAAGCTGTATTTATTTTTACAGTGGAAGAAGAAGAATGGGTCATCCCAATAGTCATCCAGAGCAAGAAAGGCACATAGGATATTAGGGTCTGTGTAGACTATATAAGCCTTAACTCTACCTGTGTGCATGACCCTTTCCCAACAACTTTTACTAATGAGGTGCTAGAACAGGTTGCGGGAAAATAATCTTACTCATTTACAGATGGATTTTTCGGGTATCACCAAGTAAGTATTGTTGAAGAAGAAAAAAATAATACCACATTCATAACATAATGGGGGTCATTTTGGTACAATTTGATGCCATTCGGCCTAAAGAATTCCCCTACAATTTTATCCAGGATTTTAATAGCATGTTTCCGAGAATTTATTCACAAGTTTATAGAAGTTTATATGGATGATTGGACAGTATACAATCTGCTCAAGGAACATGTAGCGCTACTACATATGATTTTTAATAGATGTAGAGAATTACATATATCGTTGAACCTCAGGAAGGGTATCTTCTGTGTGCCACATGGAATTTTTTTAGGTCACATAGTATGCCGAGAGGGAGTACTGGTCAACCCAGCCAAAGTTGTAGTCATTGTGAACATGCTGCCATCTACGAGTGCTAAGAAGTTGCACTCAATGATGGGGAACACTGGGTACTATTGCAGGTTTATCAGAAGACATGCAAATATCACTGCACCTTTGGAAAACATACTAAATAAGGAAGATGTGTTCCAATGGAGTCCATAATGTGATAAACCGTTCGAGACCCTAAAGGAGAATCTCAAAACAACACTTATTTTGATATTTCCAAATTGGGAGAACGAATTCCACATCCATGTATAGGCTTCAGGTATTTCTTTGGGAGCCATCTTGGCGCAACCAAGATATAGAGCCATGGATCATCCTATCTATTTTGTGAGCAGGAAGTTGTTGCAAGATGAGAGAAACTATACAAGGACAGAAAGGGAGGGTTTAGATCTGATTTACGCTGTGCAGAAGTTTAAAAATTATTTGTTAGGTTATAATTTTTAGTTCTTTACTGATCATTCTGCATTAAAATGTTTAGTTAACAAACCTGAGTTGGAAGGGAGAATTTGTCGATCGTTGCTACTATTTCAATATTTTTCTTATGAAGTGATCATTAAGTATGGAATATGCAACGTAGGGTATGATCACTTGTCTAGATTAGAGTCAGTGGAATGTGGCAGATCATTCGATGATCAAATCCTAGATGTATACTTTTTCCAGGTTGACGCCATACTAGAAAACCTGGAAGACATAGAAGTCTTCCTAAGTACAGGGGCCTACCCAAAAACATACTCCACAATCTATAAATTCCATATGGTGGTTAGAGCAACGGATTATCAATTGATTGCAGGCCAATTGTATAAATTGGGACTAGATAGTATACTTAGGAGATGTGTCTTAGATCATGAAAGAAAATATATACTATGGGAGTGCCACAATGGAGTTGTGAGAGGTCATGTTGGAGGAAAGGCCACTGCACAGAAATTCCTCCAAGCTGGACTATGGCGGGCCATGCTCTTCAAGGATGAAAAATCATATTCTAGATCATGAAATGTTTGTCAAAGAGTGGTTAAGCCATCATGATGAGATGAATTACCACTTCAACCATTTTGAGATTTACAAGAATTTGAGAAGCGGGAGGTTGATTTCATTGTGCTGATCAACCCCACAACTAAGAATTCAAAGGATAGGTACATTATTAATGCAATTGACTACCTTAAACATTGGGCCGAGGCAATAGTTTTTTAGGATTGTTCGACTAATACTATTGATAGGTTCATTTTTTAAAATATTATCACTCAGTTTGGATGTCCTAGGAGTCTGTCCAATGATTAGGGAGCTCATTTTATCAGTAGTACAATAGAAAATTTTACAACAAAGTTCTTGATCCAAAATCATAAAAGTAGTCCCTACCATCCACAGGCCAATGGAATAATGGAAGTGTTTAACAAGATTCTAGAGAGAGGATTAATGAAGGTCTGTTGCACAAACATGGAATATTGGGATGACAGATCTCCAAAAATACTATGGGATTATAGGAAAACCACAAAGAAACTCCACAAGTACACTCCATTTCATCTTGTTTATGGGAAAGAGGCTATGGTACATGTGGAATTAATTACTCCAAGTTTGTATATTGCACATATTACACACATGTCAGAGGATGAATCAGTTGTGCAAAGGATCATGGACTTACAAGAACCTGAAGAGACCAGGTTTTTAGTAGAATTCCATAAGATAGTTGAGAAAGAAAGGCAGAAAGCTTGGAATGACAGACACATTAATACCAAAGTATTTTCTCGGGGAGACATGGTCCTACTTTATGGCAGTCGATACCAAAAACATCCAGGCAAGTTGTGCATGCATTGGTTGGGGCCATTTATAGTTGCGGAGATCTGACCATCTAGAGTAGTCAGACTTGCGCAACTGGATGGTATGTTGTGGCCAGGATGGGTGAACAATGCTCGCTTGAAACCTTATATATCTCTGAACTGAGCAAAAGAACTATTTCTATAGTCCGAAGGAGCATGTATAGTAGTTAGATTTGAATTTTCTTGCAAATTATTGTGAATTCAGTTAATAAAGTTGAAGAGTGCCTTGTTGCATCATGACACATAGTTCAATTTTATGTTTAAGTGTTGTTTTGATGCAAAACTACTTAATCAACAGCATGGGATTAGAAGCATCAAGAACCTATTAATGACAATCATTAATATGATGGGGACCCCTTTTTGGTCAAAGCGAGATCAAATCCAGACGCAATCTGAGTCCATGTGCAACACAAACCTAGTCCAGTCATAGCCTTTATTACTACTATGGTACCCCATATCAATTCAGTTAATCCATAAAGCCACGATACATGAAGATTCCATTGGTATCTGTGCCAAGATTCTCATCTGTCAAATAGTAAGGTCTGAAATTGGCCACATCTCTGACCAAATTTCACAGTAAATCTTGAGATCACCCAAGAGATTTACCCCGTTAACCAATCCCATTGGACAACTCAGATCCAAGCTACTTCTATAGGGTAATGATCAATATCAGTTATTACAGAACTTTCTAGCTCAACATGGGTATAAGGGTCTGAGAAATTGGTGTAGGACGCATTGTTTCCCAAAAAGAACTCAGAAATTTATGAATTCTGAAGAGTGAGAAAGCCTGTGTAATCCCTCGATATATTGTCACGATCCCCAATCCATGTTTCACCTATCCAAATTGCTGATAGTTCAGACTGACCATGCTGAGAGCTATAGGGAGATGAAGCATTATTTCCAAGGATGTATTGCCAGATGAGCCCTGTGACTCCCGGGTTGAGGTCATGGGTGATCTTAAGGGGAAGGTGGACCAAGTCCAACTCCTTGACCTTGAGTTAACAGACTAGGTATTGTACCCTCAAATAAACATAGATGTTTTCTAGAGTATCACTCCAAACGAGTTGGGAGGCATGCAGTTTGTTCCCAAGCCCAACTTTATCAATTTGTTCAATTAGACTATCATGAACCTCAAGGAATTACCAGTTCTCAACACCACCGGGGAAGTTGCGAGGTGTACCAATTTTCTTATCAAGAGGGTGCATGATACAAGTTTGTGGTTGGATAGGAGATATCCAATCCATGTAGAATACATCCACCAACTTACTGGACTGTCCCTCAAGGGTGAGGACATGTCCAAAGGTTTTGAGGGTCCCAACAAGCATGAAAAGAAGAAAGGGGAGCCCAACCTACTGGAACACTGTGCAACTAAATATTATACTTTCCAAACAAACTTTTGACCTGTCCATTTCTTCTCATTTATCTCTAACCAGATGTATCCATCTTTATCCTAGATGCTTCTTTACGATACACTTCTCTTAAATTCATCTGATAGACTTTATACTTTTCTTTCCACATGACTTGGCTTTCTGATAGAATGTAATCTATTCAACTAGAATTGATCTAGCTATCCAACCAACTGAGGCACACATCGACCAACTCATACATCTTTCATATTTTTTCTGTCACAACCATTGTCTCTGAATTTTCAGTTACCAGTCTTTTCATTTTCAGAATTATACTCAGTCTATCTTCATCATCACCTCACTGTTGCGGAATTTTCCATTCATTCCATTTATTTCTCACATAGTAACTTCCATTTAGGGATTTTCCACTTATAACAATTATGAGACCAATACATAACATATATCGTTCCTTGAAAGATGAACACCTGCAATAAACTATGTCAGATCTTGCATAGAGTTATATCATCACTCAATTATTCTGGTTGTTCTCCTGTTGCATATTCATCATCAATGTCACTATTATGTGCACCATAAGCTTCTTTATCATTTTTTTAAGAATTTTCCTCTATTAGTTTCCATTTATTGGCTAATGGATAATCTTCTTGTATGACCTTATCAAGTTTTGGAATTGTGTCAGATTTTTCTTTAGGAGTTTTCATGTCTTGAGTTTGATCTACTTTATATGAATAGATTTGATTATTATATTCCTTATTAGAAGTTTTACCCACCAAACTCCTATTATTAATTTCATCAATTTTAGGAATAATATCATCTTTCTTTATTTCTCCTTCATATTTTCTTCTCCATATCTTTCTAAGAGTTATTCGACTTTTTGGATCTTCTCTTTCTAATTGTGTTTTTGGAAATTTGTGAACTCCTTGATTCTTCCAACTTTTTGAACTCATGTAGCTTTGGGATTTGTGCCCAAACCTATCACAGTTGTAACATCTTATTGTATGACAAAATTTTGTTGTGTGTCCAACAAAATTGCATCTCCAACATCTAATTGTGTTTTTTGATTTTCTTGGATATCCATTCTCTAGTTTCTTCCAGTCCATTTCTTTATGACCAAAGATATGACAAGAGAAGCAATACCCATTGAAGGTGTTTCCATTCTTGAATTTATTTTGTCTTGAGAGATTTATCTTTTGATTTTCTTCTTCCTTTTTACTTCTATAGCTTCCTTCCTTAACAAAGTTCATTACTTGTAACTACTTTGTTATTGCACCTTTCCTTTTTTAGAAGGATGATCCTTTATCATGTTTATAAATGGTGCTACACTTGTTATTGTCTTCTTTTTTATTGTATCCAAGACCAGTTTTTTCATCAGATGATCTTTGGCTCTTCCAAATATTATTTAGGATAACTGAGCTATTATGAAAATTGACAATCTTATTTGTATTTTCATTCATCATTTTAAGATTGACTATTTCTCATGCAACATGTGACATGTCTCTTCCTTTTTAGTCAACAAAATCTTCAGGGCTTCTTCCATTTTATTAGCTTCCTTAAGTTGAGTGTTTAGACTGTTAACTAATTATTCTGTTTCATTTAGTACTTCTTTTCTTTTGTTATCATGTTTTTTCAATTCTTCTATTTCCTTTATCAGATGATCAACTTCAATCTTCAATCTTCTGATCTCTTTTTTATTTGTTTCATTGCTGAAACTTTTGTTTATGCTCTTCATGGTTAGATTGATCTAATTGTTGAAGTAGCAACATATATTTTTGTTGAAGTTTCTCCAAGTCTTCTAGAGTGCATATAATTGTATACTTAATATTTTCAATAGCCTCCATATGAACTTTAATATGTATACCATTTCCTGGCTCCATGTGAATCTCTTCTATTGCAATTGTAAAAATAGTCTTAAGATTATGTACTTTTTGTTTATTGATTACTGCGGTATGCCTCAATTCATTGATGAGGTTGTATTATTCATTTATGACCGCGGATTGAATTAAATCCTTCATTTCATTCTGATTAGAAATGTCTTTCAATGTATTATGTTCTTCAATATTATTGCAATTTTCTTTTTCTTTATCTTGTTCCTTATTTTGATAAGAATTCTCTTCTATTGAATTTTGTTCTTTATTCGGATAGGAATCTTCTTCATTAGAGTTTTGTTATTTATTATGATAGGATTATTCTTCATTAGAGTCTTGTTCCTCACTTTGATATGATTTCTCTTCTTCTTGTGTTTTATTCTGATAACAATTTTCTAGTTGGAGCCATAATTCTTTAGCATATTTGTAGTGTTTCATATTTTCTTTAAATTGGTCTGATAATTCATCCTGGATTGCTTTGAAGGCTACTGAATTATTTCTCCCTGCCTCCTTTGCAGTTTTGGTTTTTCTCTTCGAAGTGTTTAAGTGTCAGGGATTAATTACTACCGAATCCCAAATTCCATATCCTCTTGACTTTAGATATCTTTTCATATTTTCCCTCCATGATGAATAATTTGTTCCATCAAATAAGGGAGCTTCATTTGTGGAGATAGCAAATTGTCCACCCATTTCTTCTGAATCCACATTCAGTGTTTAAACCGTGCTGAAGACACCTTCTTTGATACCAATTGTTGAAATGGATACTTGACACTGAGAGGGGGGGTGAATCAGTGTCATGGAACTTTGGACAATTTTAGAATTTTCACAAATAAAATGAACAACACACATTTATTTCATTTTATCAATCAATATATAAAAGAATAAATATTTTATTTATTAATTTAACTTGAATGAATACACAAAACCAATCTTTGAATATATTCAACTTCAAACAATTATGAGAGACCCAACTCTCTGTTACAAGACCCAGCTTGTGGTTCTAAGATCCAACTGAGAAATGAGGAATCCAACCCTCATAACAAGTCCCAACTTGTTGATCTCAGATCCAACTAAGATGTGAAGAATCCAATCCTTATATAAGACCCATCTTGTAAACATGCACCAACCTAATAGAATGATTTTTTTTTTTTTTTAAATAAAAAAGTGGAACTTGCTATATTAGATAGACAAAAAACTTTTACAAAATATACAAAAGTGTAGGTCTGATGTCACCAAAAATGCTGTCGATTACTGGAAACCAGCATAGGTGGAGGGAAAATAGCAGTAGCATGATAAAACATAAAATAGAGTAGCATATGTCTTGCCCGGAGGAAACCAGGACATATGTCTATAGTCCTAATGCACATAAAACAGTAACATAATAAAACTAGGAACCAAGAGAGCATAAAAACCTAGGTTCCTGGTGACCTGTCGTCCTCGCCAGTCTGCCACGTGGACCCAATCGGGATGGCAAATGCTTGCGCACAGAGGGGGCACTTTCGCTGAGCTGGAGCATTGGAAAATGCATCGAGGAGCATGTCCATGCGCTGGCCCATGATGAGGGCCCGATGCTCCAGGTCAGACAAGTGGCCACGAAGGTCGAACACTAGAGCCAGGTGCTCTTCCCAGAGGAGAGAGCCATGCATGTTTCCACCCACGTCGCTGAGGGGAACATTCCTTGAGTCCACCACCACTCCAGAACCAGCGTCGAACACCCTCTACTCTGCATCAACCTCTGCACCCTTCGTTCCTGCTTCATTCACCTGTATGTCATGGCTGCTGAAATTGTCTTCTCCGGGCCAGGGGATTTCTTCCACAATGTATCCGGGGGTATCGTCTTCCTATGCTAGAATGGGTCTGTGTTCCTCCCGATGAGTCACCTCAGTGGCGCAGGTCTTCTCTGCAATCGACAGGTCCTCCATGAACGGGTCTTCCACCACTATACAGGGGGGAAACTCCTTCTCAATACCATCTTCATGTCGGTCTCCCAGTGTATTAGCCTTGACATCTCAGCTACAGCTAGCTCCCAGCTCAGAAATGGTGGTGAGAAGCACCAATTTCTCTGCCCTGGCTTTCTTCTGAAGAATGGAGGTCGCCAGAGCCAAGGCGCGTTCCAATTTCTCTTTTCGTCACCGCTGCGCCTTATGTGCATCCCAGGTCGTGCCACGACGAGGTCTACCTCTCTTTCAAGCCATGGTGAAAGAACAGAGCGATTGCAGAGAAAGGCAGATGAGCCAGGACGAGAGCAGTTGCAGGTTCAAAGCACGAGCAAGCCAACTTTGCCTCGTTACACACAAAGAAAAATACAATGAAAATGTAGAGAGCTGGGGCGTGAGGAATGATGGACTGCACCAGAGCGTCCAAGCAAAAAGCAGAGCTGAGGTAGTTGCAGTCCCGCTCTGTCCAGGCATATAAAAAATCAAATAACCAGGAGCCGAGGTCACCTGCCTGCACTTAACCCCTCCCATCCCGAGTATGTTGTGGGCGTAAATGATCACGCGAGGGAGGAGTCCCTTCGTCCTATGGCTGCAGCTATGGCCGTCTCCCATCATTAATGCAGACTTGTGGGTGGCGGCCATCAGCATTTATGCCCAGGCTGAGTGCAATTCCAACTGTCACCGTGGAGCTACGTGTCACCCCATCGGGGGCTAGGAAGTCTCTACAAGCAAGGTCTCTGCAACACCTTGAGAGGTCTATTTCTTCAGAGATGTGGGCTTGCCAATATATGAGTTCTTCTTTTGCGTCAATCCCTGTATTTGCCAGGTGATCCGCAACCTTGTTGGCTTCTCGTTTAACATGAGAAGGGATTAGAGTGAGATTGGAGTTGGTAAGATCGCCAAAGTCCTCCAGAAGTCCAGAGAGTCTCCAGCTGGGGGAGATCCGCCATGGGGGCTTGCCGTGAAGGATTTTGGAGATAAGTTGGATTATTACTTGGGAGTCTCCTTCAATAACCAACCGATGATACTGATGTTGAACAACGGCTTGGAGGCCTCTTACTAGACTTGTGAGCTCCTCCATGTTGTTCGTATTTTCACCCAAAAAGCCAGCGATCATATGAATAATCTTTCCCATGTGGTTCCAAAGGACGACCCCAAAACCAGCTGGTCCAGGGTTACCCCTGGAGGCCCCATCGAAGTTGAGCTTGAGAAAATTAGGGGGGGGTGGGGTCCAATCCGTGGGACTGTTGACCCTCCTGTTTTTGGTCTTCCCCTGTGGCTGCATGTGCATTTGCAAGTTCCAACCTTCCAGAATGATCTTCTCCTCGGGATTACACTACGTGTCTTCGTGGAGCCAGGACTTGCTGTGGACAGTTTCACGGATGAGCCATTTAACCCTTTCCCAAGTAATGGTAGAGGGGGACTGTTTGGAGTTGAAGATTCTCTTATTTCTTTCTTTCCAGATTGACCATAGTGTGAAGCCCGAGAGCAGTTGCTAGATGCACTGGAGAATTGGGTTGTGGAAGGATATTGTTTCCCAATTTACTAGAGTGTCCCGTATGCTACCTCGATTCCACTGGGATCCTCGCATGGCTTGGGCTCCCCAATCCCAAATCTGTTGACTGTAGTGGCAATTGTTGAGGAGGTGTTCCATGGTTTCCTCGCTTTGCTAACAGAGGGTACACATAGAGGGGCCTGTGAAGCCTCTCTTTTGGAGGTTGTCCCAAGTGAGGATGCGATTTTGAGCTATGAGCCATAGAAAAAAGGAGACCATGGTCCAGAGAAAAGGTTGCCAGACTTTGCTCCAGATTGTATCGGGGATCTGGTTTGGAGGATTTCCTTGTAAATGGTAAGCCTCTTTGACCGAGAAGATGCCAGAGGTGGAGTGGCCCCATCTAAGTACGTCCGGTCCTTATTTACTTGGAGTTTTTCAGTATTGCATGCATTCTTGCCATGATAGAAGGTTGATCTCCTCCGTAATCTGTAGATCTGTTCTGCTGGTTTTCCATTTCCTCCAGGGTTGCCTTTCTTGAGTTGGGATCCAAAAATCCTTAACATTTTTGAAGATGTTTTGCTGTAACTTAAGCTTGATTGTGTGGAGGCTTTCCATATCATCAAGAGGGGGTAACTGTTGCCATGAGTCTTGCCAGAAGAGTGCACTTTCACCATTTCTTACCTCCCAGAAGGCGTGTTGCTGTATCAGGGGGTGATTTCGCCAGACGGTGTTCCAAATATTGGAACCTTGCGTCTGTTCATTGAATCTTATTAGTTGGTTAGATTGTGCGTTCGATGCATACTTTTGCTTCCAGATCTACACCCAGATTTCTTGCAGGTGTTGTAGCCACCGCCACCACATCTTGGCTCCCATGAATTGGTTCATCTTCCCCGGGTCTCGGATTCCCAGCCCTCCGATCTTTTTGGGTTTGCAAAGTTTGTCCCATCCAACTAAAGCCCATTTCTTGTTGTTCTAGTTTCCCTTCCACAAGAAATTATGTTGGAGGCTCCTAATAGCCTTGATAACCGAGATGGGCACGACCAATGCTGTAAAAAGATATGTGGGCAGAGCTTGAAGAATTGACTTGAGCAGGACCAGTCTAGAAACAATATTCAATGGTATGAAGGTCCAGTTGTTTAGCCTGTTGGCTATGGATAATAGCAAGCTGTCCCAAGAGATAGATTTCACTGACTCTCCGGTTAAGGGAATGCCTAAATAAGTGGAAGGGAGGGAGCTTCTAGAAATGCCTAGAAGTCTTGAGAGGTGAGATTGAACCGAGGCTAGCGTGTTAAAGAAATAAAGTTTTGATTTGTCCAGGTCAAGCAACATGCCAGAAGCGTCCGAGAAGTTAGAGAGGATTGAATTGAGCTTGGTGGATTCTCTAACTGTGGGGGTGTTCATGAGGAGTGTATCATCGACAAATTGGCTATGTGAGGGTGCCGGGTGAAGGTTGTGGAGTGGCAGCCCAGTGAGTGAGCCTTCAAGGACCGCCGCTTTGAGATAATGACCCAAGCCCTTTGCCATGATAACAAAGAGGAAAGGAGAAAGGGGATCTCCTTTCCTGATACCCCTGGTGGAGCGAAAAGGTCGGGAGGGTGTGCCATTAACAAGAATTGAAAAGAAGGGAGAAGAGGTGAGCTTGAGAATCCAATCGACCCAGTGATTAGAGAAGCCAAAGGATTCCAAAATCGACCGCAGATATTGCCATCTTAATCTGTCAAAAGATTTTAAGAGATCAAGTTTGATAAGCATACCTGGTATTTTTCTCGTCTTTAAGGAGTGGATAACCTCATTGGCCAGTATGACACTGTCCATGATTTGTCTGCCCTCCACATAGCCAGATTGCTCATTAGAGATAATGGTCGGCAGGAGCGGTTTGAGGCGATTGGCAATAAACTTTAATTGAATCCATTATATATATATATATATATATATATATATATATACACACACACACACACATACTTCAACAAATTTAACTACACTTTTTGTTCACCATACTTCTTTGTTTATAGAGTATTCCAATTGGTGTGAACTTGAACGATTGTGTCTTTTGACAATGATTCATTACACCCTTTCATTTATTTTAATAATAACTTATATTATTACTTTTATTAATAGTTTTTTAAAGAATTCAAACTCTTTGTAATTTTTTTCAGCATTTAACCCATCACTACTTATTCCAAGAAGACGCTTCCTTCAAACCATTCTTTTTCAAATGATCGTGGGCTCGTTACTACGGACTTAATATCCATTTTGTGGTTCCTTTATTATTATCCATATAATATCATGACAGGGTTAATTAGTCATTGTTGGGCCCTTCATTTTTGGATTTGATGCTGTGAAAGAAGGACTACAATCCCAGTTTTGGCTTAGCACGAGTTGCACAAGCTACACAATAATTTGGACAATGGAGCAAGGAAAAGTAATAGAAATCAGTTGCGAAAAAGGACAACGCAACGCCAAGAAGGAAAAAGTAGTTACAACAAAACAAGAAATCATGCGAGCCCAAAGTCAGAAGGTCCCAATGAGCTTAGATATATGAGATGTATATGATTGTAAAAGGGCTCTTTGTTCTCTCAGTTTTGGGTTCTTCTTTTTGATAGGTTGAGTTTTGTTGTTGTTAAGAAAATGTTGTACATGTAATCTACAATCAATTTTGGTTAGATAGAGCTCTACGACATGAGTCCAAGGTCAAAATTCTATAACAGAGTACTAAGCTATATCTCTAAGATTGTGTTCGATGAGTTCTGGAGATAATAGAAGAATAAGGACCCAAAATTTTAAAATATAATATGTCATACCATTTTTACGATTATGCATTGTATCTTTACATTAATTATTTATGCTTGATAAGCGTAATATGATGTCTCTGTGTATAAATTATTTTCACAACTTAAGTATCTTCTATTCTTGTATGCACGAGTTTGGAACCCACCCAAGTATTCTCCTTTCCCTTCCCTATCCTTCTATCTTGGTTGTGATTTGGGTGATACTTATTCTCTTCAGAGGAGATGAAAATTCCAACGCTCTAGACTACATGGTACCTTTTATTGGTAAACTGAGAAGGACCCTGGTATGATCAATTCCAAGCCAACAAAATGGTTCCATTGTCAGGACCTATGTTGAAAGGGAACCTGTAGGGAGGTTTCTTCCTCGGTTTCACAGATATAATATTCACTAATGGTGGGAGAGAAATTTGGACGCCTTCATATGGAAAGAAGTGAAGCTAAGAGGAAAATTTGTGAAAGATACACAGGAGGTAATCTTTTACTCAGTATGAGATATTTTGAGATATTTTGGGTTAAGTTCTCAGAATAAATTTTCAACTGGATAGATAGGCTCCAAGAAGCTCTATAATTCCAAGAATGAGTCAAGAGGACATGTACTTGGGATACATAAAATATTGCATCACTTCACCGATTGGATCGCCCAATAACGTGAGAAATCTATTTCTGGGTCAATACCACATTATAAGGATACATTATTGAGTTTGCAGCTAAGAATCACCGATATTTTCCATGAGAAGAAGCAGATTTCAAGAAAGACGTAAGGGGAATACCGTTGAGAGAAATCTCCATGTGGATTAAGGTTTTCTTGATGGAAGAGGGGATGCTTACTTTGTCCCCAATCGATATGGCAACAAAAACACCCTCACTTTGGGTGGGGTGAGGTTGGGGTGGAGTCACGGCCTAAGAGAGGGAAGAGGGTTCTTTGAAAAACTAGGGAAACACCAAGAAATGAACTCAAGAGATGAGAGAGCCTTGAAAAAAGATACCATAGTTGAGAAGTGGTGGCATAGTGAGATAAATAAAACAACAAAACAATCCAAGAATTTGCGAAAATACGTTGGACTAGGAGAAGTAGAAGACAATCATATGGAAGAGTTGCGGAAGATGAGAAGAAAGGAAAGACTAGCCAATCAAAGATTAAGTGAGAGAGAAGCGTAGAGAGAAAGAAGTCCCTAGGAGGGTGGATAAGAAAGAGAAGGTGTATAAGCAAGGGAGAAGGATTATCAATTTGTTCAATTCGACTATCATGAACCTCAAGGACTTACCATTTTTTGACACCACTGGGGAATTTGCGAGGTGTACCAATTTTCTTATCAGGAGGGTGCATGATAGAAGTTTGTGGTTGGATAGGTGATATCCAATCCATGCAGAATACATCCACCAACTTACTGGATTATCCCTCAAGGGTGAGGACATGTCCAAAGGTTTCGAGGGTCCCAAAAAGCATGAAAAGAAGAAAGGGGAGCCCAATCTATATGAGAGGTTTCACACACAGAGGGGGGGGGGTGCATAGCCAATATTAAGCCCATGCTACCCGAGACGGTTAGGACTGGTTGCTAAATCATATCTAGCAAAGTTATGAGGTCCTACTACAAGGGTGAATGCACATTGGATGCTTTATCAGTGGTGGATTTTTGCGCCAATGGAGTTGTCTTTAAATGGTGCAACTACCTATTGGAGGAACTCCTTGTGGCCTACGAGGAAGCTCAAGAGAAAGGTGGTGATTTCACCTATGGATACTTGTTTCTTGCATTCACAATGCTCAAGTGGATGCCACCCATCAGAAGACCATTGGAGCCATCAAATAAGGGGCGATTGGAGAAAATGTTTGAGCCCTGACAAGGGTGGAATCAGAGAACACCACCTTCAACAACACGATGTTCTCCAAGTGGTACAATAGATTAATCGAATCAACAAAGAGGTTGTGCATTTTGCAGGAGATGCTTAACTACAATACACAGAATAAAGAATTCAACATGAACCGGCAACATACATTTGTTTGGCTAAGGTATACCAACAGAGAGGACTTCGATTCGTGCATGTTTCCATTCTATTTGGATGAAGAGGCCTTCGACAAGGAGGTGATGTTGTGGCATGGAGTCAAATGCAAACCGCGCACGTCGGGGATGCATTATATTTTTCCCATTGAGTTGTTGAAGAAGAAAGGTCAATAAGCAGGGGTAGGACTAAGCTTAGTCCTATGGGTCTAAGCTTAGTCCTCTGGTCCTCTGGTGAGGAGAAATCATTGAGGAGAAACCAGAGGACCAGAATGAAACACACACGATTTCAAGGAAAAGCGCAATGTCAATGCAGGAGAAAATGGAGCTAATCCTCCAAAACCCTCAGTAGTGTGCAGAATTTCTACAACTCTGCCTGACCAGAACGAATGTTTTAACGTTCCTTCTGGTGGAATTGAGATTGAGTTTGGTGCCAGGACCATCTACAGGAGAGGAGGAGGTAGAGACTCCCTCAAAGAACTCAATGGCCAGTGGTTTTCCACTGCAGGTTCGAGCACCTAGGGACACCACCCCTTCTCCTGCTAAATTAGCATAGTGGCTAGCAATGCAACTAGTCGGAGTGATCAGGGCCTCAACTGATCAACTGGAGAAGAAGCTCCAGTAGACTGAAAGAACTACAATGTTCATAAGGGAGGAAACACTCATTTCTCAAGAACTTAAGATGCAGGAAGAATTCTCCAATATTCAGGCGGAATAGAAACAGGAAAACATCTAGGGGAGGGTTGTTGAATCCTGGCCGAAAATAAGGAAGGCTGCACCTCAACTACCAGAGTCCAGTGATGAAAAAGAGTTCGAGCACAAGATATAATTACTCCAAGGAGCATGATCATAGTTGGCCATTCACATAGAGCATCTGGAAGTGTAGTTGTGGTAGATTCAACAAGAAGTAGAGTATCAACCTCATAAGTTGTAAGAATAGATGGAGAAGGTAGTGTTGCAAGGAAACAATGCTCGAGCAACACTACACAAGCACATGGCTGAGTGCACAAGGATATTTCGAGAACTTAGTGACTGGATGGGCATCATCACTAGGTGCAACCAGACTCTAGAGGACGTGTGCATGAGAATACAGTTTCTGAATGAGGATGTTGTGGTCACTATGGGTCCACTTGAGAAACAAGAGAAATTTGACCAAATCCAATAAGTGGATAATGAGATGAATTCTTTGTTCGAGGCACAATTTATAGCCAAAGAGTTGTGTGACTTTTGACCTATCCTTCAAACAACATACATGAAAATTCATCAAGTGGATGCCACAAAAGACTTCGAATGGAACTCTTTGGTCACATCCAAGCCCAAGGGATGTATCACAGATGCGACCCAACAGTTTGTAGTCGAGGCCTCACTCCTTGCCAGGAAGTGGCAGGATAAAATTGGGAGTTTCCAACAAGTCATAAAGTGAGCTTTAGCATTGGTCCCAGAGTTGGGCCCTTCATTTGAAGAGGCAAAGAAAGAGGAAGTGAAAGTAGAAGAGGAAGGTAAATTGGAGAAGGAGGATAAGGGAGAGAAACAATTACTCCTAGAAGTTGTGAAAGAGCCAAGTACTTGACTCAAGGGTGAGTCAAGGCTTGTGGTCGGAGCCTGTTAGGCCCTTCATTTTTGGATTTGAAGCTACGCAAGAAGGAATACAGTCCCAGTTTTGGTTTAGCCCAAGTTGCGCAAGATATAGAAGAAGTTGGACATTGGAGCAAGGAAAAGTAATAGAGATCGGTTGTGGAAAAGGATAGTGGAATTCCAACAAGGAAAAAGTAGTTACAACAGAACAAGAAATCATGCAAAACCAAATACAAAAGATCTCAATCAGGTTAGACATATGAGATGTATACAATTTTAAAAGGGCTCTTTGTTCTCTCTTAGTTCTGGGTTCTTGTTCTTGATAGGTTGAGTGTTGTTGTTGTTAAGAAAATGTTGTACATGTAATTTGTATTCATTTTTGGTTATATAGAGCTCTACGACATGAGTCTAGAGTCAGAATTCTATAACATAGTACAAAGTTGTATCTATGAGATTGTGTTCGATGAGTTCTGGAGGTAATATAAGAAGAAGGACTCAAAATTTTAAAATATAATTTGTCATACTATGTTTATGATTATGCATTGTATCTTTGTAGTACTTATTTATGCTTGATAATCTCAACATGATGTCTCTGTGTATAAATGATTTTTCACAACTTAAGTATCTTTTGTTCTTGTATGCATGAGTTTAGATCTAGTATGTAAGTTGTTTATATTGTGCAAGATCATGGTGAGTCTTGAAGGTTCTGGGAACCCACCCAAGTATTCTCCTTTCCCTTCCCTATCCTTTTGTATTGGTTTCACTTTGGGTGAGACTTCTTATCTTCGGAGGAGATGAAAATGCCAATGCTCTAGACTACACTGTACCTTTTGTTGGTAACTTGAGAAGGACCCTAGTCTGATCAATTCCATGACAAAAATAATCATATATATGTTGATCAACCTTTAAGAGTCGATCACAGTCATGGATCGAATTCGTTATTTCATTCCACACTTTCGCTGCACCCTTAGTTCTCAATAGATATGAGTCAAGTTGTTACTTCTCTCTCTGGTGCATATTCCTGTACCTAGAATTGATAGGTGCTTAGGCTGTAACTCCCCTTTGTTTTTCATATGACCAAACTGATGTGATCGATGGGGGTGTCTAAGTGCTAACCCAAACTAGTGCTTAATGATTTTCAATATTGACAGTCACATTTTAATCAAACGATGAGATGGACGACTGTCATTTACTTTAGAGATTTGTCGTTCAAAACTTTCAATCTTTACAGTCTTTCAACCTTCGAGAGTATCTTTCCCTAAAACAAATTGGATGGTAAATATTCATTCTTCCATTAGTAGGATGATCTTGTATTTTCCATAGGTTTCAAAAAAATCAACTACCATGTCTTAATCTACAGGTGAGTGGACAGTTCTCATTTACTTCGAGAATTTAGAATTTCATCCTTCATGAATTCTGGGCTTTGTGACCTTCCAAACCTCCGAGATTTTCTTTCGATGAAGTGAATATCATCACTTTCCCTTCTCAATAAACTTCATAAGTCCAAGAGATAGGACCATGGGTTTAGGCACAAAATATCTCCCTCTCTTTGGGTATTCGTTTATTTGTAACTTCGGGACTTCGGGCTACTCGAGATATGAAGTAGGTCAATTATTCAGAATTTTTACCTACCAGATAAGTCATAGGGCTATGGTGACAACTTTCTTTCAGTTGTTAGTTTACCTTACACTATCCTTCCATTGTACTCGATCCAAAGGTTGAGAACGATTCTTAAAGTTCTTAGATTAATGATCAGTGTTGACTTCGACCTTCGATGCCTTGGGCGGTTTACCAGTGGTAGAATCTGGATTCCCTCAAATTGCATACTCTTGAAGTGACCTGAATTATTGATGTCACTACTGACTTGACAATGACCGAGTGGATGCCACGTGTCACTTAGATTCATGACTTATGTAACCTAAAGTTCCTTCTGGACCTAGACACTTATCATCATCTGATTGTGCCAAGTGTCCTTGCTGACATGGACTATGATGACATGATCTTTAAATGTGTGTGCAATGTGTCTAACTTCTCATTTTACCCGAAGTGTAACCTCCTCACAACTTTTAAGTCGAAATGAAATTTGTTCGTTGATCGTGATCTTAGAACAACGACTCAATCTATCTGTGATGCTTCTTTGCCTTGTTTTAAATCCAACGAATCTTATTTCTCCCAAAATGTTACCTATTATTGGACGGTCGATGTGGATTTTGGAACCGTAAGTGTTTTAGCCTATCACCGAAACTCCACAATTTGAATTTGTGTGATTGTTGGTGGATCAACCACAGTCATTGATCTTTAAATAACATGTAGCTTATTTTTCCCTTCATTCTCCACAATCAATCCTTTCCCTTGATATGGTGCTTGCGTATCCAATGGTCATGACTTGATATGATCATTGACTAGTCCTCCAACGATCCTTCTCTTGTAATATGATGATCCTAGTTTGTCCCAAAATCTACATCAGTGGACAAGATCCTTCGTCGATTATTTTGTAGTTTTACTATGGGGATTTCAATATTGATCATGTTTCTGCAATGTGCTTTCCCTTCTGAGCTTCATGTGTGTCATCTATTCTAAGCTTCATTCATACCAACTCATCATTATGATGTAATGACATCAGTTGTTGACATCAATGACAATACCTCAATCACAATATGCCCAAGAATATCCCCCTCTATCATTGAGGGAAACACTCTAACTTCATACACAAAATCCCCTTGTGATGATTCTTTTGTCTATGAAGTTACTCTTCCCCTTTGACATCAATGTAAAAGGGTTTCTCCCTTTGTGATTAATCTATGTCTATATATATAGTTCTTTCCCAGAATCTAAAATCGGGTAACTCCCCCTGCAATCATTCTCTCTCTACTTCTAACTTCTCTTCCCCTTTGTTTCTGAAGGGGTAGTTCTTCTTGACAATATCTCTCCCCATGTAATTTCTACAAGATTCCATGTATACCACTATATACATCCTACCATTTTCGCTGCGAATACTCTTGTCCTACTAGAAGACTGTGCAATTGAAGATTATACTTTTCAAATGACCTTTTGACCTATCCATTGCTTCTCATTGATCTCTAACGAGATGCATACATATTTATCCTAGATGCTTCTTTACTATACACTTCTCTTAAATTCATCCGATAGACTTTATACTTTTCTTGACACATGACTTGGCTTGCTGATAGAATGTAATATATTCAACTAGAATTGATCTAGTTATCCAACCAACTCAGGAACACGTCGACCATCCCATACATCTTTCATATTTTCTTTGTCACAACCACTGTCTCTGAATTTTCAGTTTCCATACTTTTCATTTTCATACTTGTACTCAGTCTATCTTCATCATCACCTCACTGCTGCATAATTTTCCATTCATTCCATTTATTTCTCACATATTAACTTCCATTTAGGGTTTCTCCACTTATAACAATTATGAGACCAATACATAACCTGTACTGTTCCTAGGAAAATGAAGACCTGCAATCAACTATGTCAGATCTTTCATAGAGTTATATCATCACTCAATTCTTCTGGTTGTTCTCTTGTTGAAGATTCATCATCAATGTCACTATTATATGCACCATAAGTTTCTTTATCATTGTTTTGAGAATATTCCTCTATTAATTTCCATTTATTGGCTAATGTATAAACTTCTTGTATGACTTTATCAAGTTTTGGAATTGTGTTGGATTTTTCTTTAGGAGTTTTGATGTCTTGAGTTTGATCTACTTTATATGCATAGATTTGATTATTATATTCCTTATTATAATTTTTACCCAGCAATCTCCTTTTATTAATTTCATCAATTTTAGGAGTAATATCATCTTTCTTGGTTTCTCCTTCAAATTTTCTTCTCCATGTCTTTCTAAGAGATATTTCGCTTTTTGGATCTTCTCTTTCTAATTGTGTTTTTGGATATTCGTCATCTCCTTTATTCTTCCAACTTTTTGAACTCATGTAGCTTTGGGATTTGATCCCAACCCTCACAGTTGTAACATCTTATTGTATGACAAAATTTTGTTGTGTATCCAACAAAATTGGATCTCCAACATCTAATTGAGTTTTTGGATTTTCCTGCATATCCATTCTCTAGTTTCTTGCAGTCCATTTCTTTATGACCAAAACTATGACAAGATAAGAAATACCCATTGAAGGTGTTTCCGTTCTTGAATTTATTTGTCTTGAAAGATTTATCTTTTGATTTTATTCTTCCTTGTTACTTCTATAGATTCCTTCCTTAACAAAGTTCATGACTTGTAATTGCTTTGTAATTACACCTTTCATTTTTGAGAAGGATGATCCTTTCTCATGTTTATAAATGGTGCTACACTTGTTATTATATTATTTTTTATTGTATCCAAGTCCATTTTTTTCATTAGTTGATCTTTGGCTCTTCGAAATATTATCTAGGATAGTTGATCTATTCTAAAAATTGACAATCTTAGTTTTCTTTTCATTCATCATTTTAAGATTGACTATTTATGATTTCAACATGTGACACACCTCTTCCTTTTTAGTCAACTAAATCTTTAAGGCTTCTTCCATTTTCTTAGCTTCCTTAAGTTGAGTGTTTAGAATGTTAAATAATTCTTTTGTTTCATTTAGTACTTCTTTTCTTTTGTTATCATGTTTTTTCAATTCTTGTATTTCCTTTATTAGATGATTAGCTTCAATCTTCAATCTTCTGATCTCTTTTTCTTTGTTTTCTAGATGAAACTTTTGTTCATGCTCTTCATGGTTAGATTGATCTAATTGTTGATGTAGAAACATATCTTTCTATCAAAGTTTCTCCAAGTCTTCTAGAGTGCACATAATTGTATAATCAATATTGTCAATAGCCTCCATATGAACTTTAATATGTATAGCATTTCTTGGTTCCACGCGAATCTCTTCTATTGCAATTGTAACATCAATCTTAAGATTATGTAATTTTTCTTTAATGATTACAAAGGTATGCCTCAATTCATTGATGAGGTTCTCTTCTTCATGTATGATTGAGTATTGAATTAAATCCTTCATTTCATTCTGATTATAAATGTATTTCAATGTATTATGTTTTTCAATCTCATTGCAATTTCCTTTTTCTTTTGTAAAGACCGTGGTTTAATTTAAACTACCATATAATTAAAACAGAACAGTAAATTTGAAATTTACTCAAATTTCACTTAATCCAGCACAATCAATCCAATATTACAATAAATAAAATTTGGTAACCATATACATACCTCACTTTGATGCTATCTGCCTTGCTCCCTTCACTTGAACCTATCCGCAGCAGCCTGCTCCTTAAGACACCCCAAAACCAGCCACCCTACCGACTAGTACGCCTAGCCCTAGGACATCTATGGACGTCCTAGCCCTCCGAGCCCAAAACCCCTCAGCCCCGATGCACTGTAAATCCCACTATCAACTAACTCTGTCCCAATACTCTAAATTCTCCTCTCTCGTCGAATGCATGAATGAATATCCCCCTCTCCATAATCCTTCTCCTTCCCTTATGCCTCCTTCACCGCCCTCGCAC
>JZKD02S1673117.1:707048-726706 GCA_000966675.3 Picea glauca | reverse complement strand
TAATTAATTAATAACATATATTTAATTAAGGTTATATAATAATTAATTATAATTTAGCTAATCTTTAGGATTATTTATGAAATTATTCATATTAATAAGTAAAGGGTCATTACATCTTTATCTTGTTCTTTATTTTGATAAGAATTCTCTTCTATTGAGTTGTGTTGTTTATTCTGATAGGAATCTTCTGCATTAGACTCTTGGTTCCTCACTTTGATAGGATTTATCTTCTTCTTTTGTTTTATTCTGATAACAATTTTCTAGTTGGAACCATAATTCTTTAGCATATTTGTAGTGTTTGATCTTTTCTTTGACTTGGTCTGACAATCCATCCTGGATTGCTTTTAAGGCTACTGAATTGTTTCTCCTTGCCTCCTTTGCAGTTTTGGTTTTTCTCTTTGAAGTAGTTAAGTTCTAGGGATTAATTACTACCGAATCCCAAATTCCATATCCTCCTAACTTCAAATATATTTTCATATTTTCCCTCCATGATGAATAATTTGTTCCATCAAATAAGAGAGATTCATTTGTGGAGATAGAAAATTGTCCACCCATTTCTTCTGAATCTATCTTCAGTGTTTAAACTGTGCTGAAGGAACCTTCTCTGATACCAATTGTTGAAATGGATACTTGACATTGAGAGGGGGGGAGGGGGTGAATCAATGTCACAGAACTTTAGACAATTTTCACTTTTCACAAATAAACTGAACAACACATATTTATTTCATTTTCTCAATCAATATATAAAAGAATAAATATTTTATTTATTAATTTAGCTTGAATGAATACATAAAATCAATCTTTGAATATCTTCAACTTCAAACAATTTGTTAGAAAATCAGGATCACAGAACAATAAAATAAAAAAAATGTAGAAATAAAACACATAAGTTACACAATACATTAGAGACACAGATATACGTGGTTCACCCAGTGTGGGATGTGCCAACCAGAGAAATTGTCGAGTTCTTCCTTTATTATTATCTAGAAAATGAAGGGATACAACCTACAATAAACCCGCTGTAACTTCCTTTTCTTTCTCTCATAGTCTCCTATCTCAGAATACAACATTCACAATGATCCATAGCCGCAATAAATTTAACTCATAAAAGAGGTTTTCCTTATAGGGAAAAAAACCCTAACATAATTTCTATTGCCAGATCAGTGACCTTATAATGAATGGTCCATATTTATAATGAAATTACAATATACATTTACACAACAATTTTTCCTTTGGGATTTCCCATAGACCCCGTAGAGGGAGTAACCCCCCTCTCCACTCCCTCATTTAGAAGACTGTACATTCTTCTGGGGTATAAAGTCTTCATGGGGTATAAACATGAATGAACACAAATACCTATGAATCAGGAAGATAATCAGGCTCCACAACCAACAATCTCCCACTTGGAGATTGATCTCAACAACTCCATCATTGTTGTATATGATGAACTATGATCCTTCTTGGACTTGGAGAATTTGTAATCTCGATATTCATTCTTGAAGACCAACTGAAACTGAGTAGGAAATCAGTTTCTCCCTGGTTACTCCCTTTGTGAACATGTTTGCATGATTTTGGCTAGCGTGTATCATTTCCAACTTCAAATGTCCATCTTCCAAGACAAATTGTATGAAATGGTACCTTAGTTGTATATGATTATTCTTTGAATGGAAGGATTATTTCTTTGAACGATGAATGGAACTCTCACCGTCACAATACAACCTGTTATTCTCCTACTTATTTTCCAATTCCTCCATAAACCTCTATAACCAAATCATTTCTTTACTAGCCTCTGTAGAAACAACATACTCTACCTCTATTGTTGAAAGTGAAAAAACCTTTTATAGTTTCCAAATCCAACTTATTGATGTTCCACCTACAGTAAAAACATACCCCGTGGTGCTCCTCCTGCTATCTTTATCACCTTCCATATTTGAATCAACATATCCATGTAGAACAATGTATGAACCTCCAAAAAAAATGTGTGAGTAGAAGTACCTCTCAAATACCTAAGAATCCACTTTACTACCTCCTAATTTTATTTACATGGATTGTTCATATACATTCTCACAACTCCCACTGCATGAGCAATATCTGGTATTGTGCAAACTATCACATACATCAAACTGCCAACTGTTGATGAATAAGGGACCCTAGACATGTATTCTATCTCCTCATGTGTTCGGGGACACATTTCCTTAGTTAATTTGGAATGGCTGGCCAAAGGTGTACTAATTGGTTTTTCATTCTACAATCTAAACCTCTCCAACACCTTCTCTATGTACTCACCCTGAGACAATGTCAATTTGTGATTTTTCCTATCTCTTGTTATTCTCATACCAAGGAGTTTTTTGCAACACCCAAATCCTTCATTGAAAATGAGTTATCTAATTTCCTCTTGAGCACATTTATATCCTGCATATTAGATCATGCAACAAGCTTGTCATCTACATACAATAACAAGATAATATAGCTTCCATTTTCTATCTTTTTAAAATAAACACAATGATCAAAATGAAATCTACTATAACCATGTTATGTCATAAACCTTTCAAACTTCAAATATCACTGCCTTGGATATTGATTTAGGCCATACAATCTCTTCTTCAACCCGCATACCAAATTCTCCTTCCCTTTGACCTCGTGCCCCTGTGGCTACTGCATATAAATCTCTTTTGCCAAATCCCCATGGATATTTTTATTTTTACATCTAACTGTTCAAGATGCAAATATTCTATTCCCACAAGACTTAAAATAGTCCTAATTGAAGTCATTTTAACAACATTATAAAATATTTCATCAAAATATATACCTTTGTTTTTTGCAAACCCCTTTACAACAAGTCTAGCCTTGTACCACTTTTTTCCTCCATCTTCTTCCTTCAACTTGTAAACCCATTTATTTTGTAATTCTCTTTTTCCTACAGGAAATTGAACCAAATCCCAAGTCTGGTTATTTACGAGGGAATCCATTTCCTCTTTCATTCCTTGCTCCCACTTCTTTTTGGTGTATATCTGCATTGCCTCTTCATAACATTTTGGTTCACCAAAATCAATCAACAATAAATAATACAATGAAGGAGAGTATCATTCAAGGGGTCTACTTAACCTAGTAGATATTATAACAACACTTGCAGGAGTTTGAGGTACCTGTCCATCATGTTGTTGTACATTTTGATTTTCTAGTACCTTTGGAGTTTCTTTTCCAGTGATCTCATCAAGCACTATGTATTTTGTTTTTTGTTTTTCCTGTTTCTTTCCCTGCAACTGATCTTTGTAGATGAACTTCTCATTGAATATGACATCTATACTCCTAATGATTTTTTTTTATTTTTATAATCCCATAAGCGATAACCAAAATAATTAACATCGTATCCAATAAAGGTACACTTCTTGGAGTTTTCCTCAAGATTTGTTCTATTTTCTTTATCAATATGGACAAATGATTCACAACCGAAAGTATTCAAAAAATAATAGTTTACCTTTTTACCTATCCATGCCTCCTATGGAATTCTACCATCCAAAGAGATGGAACATCCTTTATTTATTAAGTAAACATCAATATCTACAACATCTACCCATAACTGTAAGGGAAAACCAGCATGCAATCTCATACTCCTTGCACGCTCCATGATTGTCTTATTCATCCTTTCTGGCACACCATTTTCCTGTGGTGTTCCTCGAACTGTCTTCTCTATACGAATCCCATGGTATGAACAATAATCATCAAACTCCTTTCTGCAATACTCACCTCCATTTTATGATTTGAGACACTTCAAACTTTTTCTTGTCTCATTCTCAACCAAATCTTTCCATTTCTTAAAAGTATCAAAAACATTAGATTTTTGTCGAATGTAATAAACCCAAGTTTTTCTAGTTGAATCATCAATAAAATTAACATAATAACGAGAGCCACCAAGAGATGATACCTGAGCTATTCCCCATACATATGTATGCATAAGCTCTAACCTGTCACTCTTCTTTTCTTTTCTGACTTTGATAAATCTGTCTCTCTTATGTTTTCCATAAACACAATGCTCACAGAAATCCAAATCAATTTGTTTAATATCTGGAAACAAATTTCTTTTGTGAAGTATCTGCATCCCCTTCTCACTCGTGTGTCCAAGCCTGTGATGCCATAGTGTTGTATCCACTCTTGTAGAAGCTAAAGAGATAGAAGAGTTAGTATTACCAGTACATAAATACAATGTACATACCTTCTCTCCTTTTGCTATCACCAATGATCCTTTGGTGAAATTCCACACCTTATCTGTAAATATTGATATACAACCTTCACTTTCCAACTACCCTGTTGAAATTAGAATTTTCCTTAGATCTAGAACATGTCTTATCTCTTTCAACAACCATTGGTTTCCATTACTTTGTTTTATTTTTACCTTTCCCAACAATTTTGCATGGTGCATCATCACCCAAATGAACCTATCCAAAATCACCTTGAAAATAATCTAGAAAATGTTTCCTATGGGGTGTGGTATGAAAAGAAGCCCCTAAATCTACTACCCAAGATTCAGAAATATTATCCACAAAAAGAATCAAAGAATCTTGTAACACATCACCTGTTACATTTGCTTCCTGATTTTTCCCATGATGTCCATCTCTTTGTTTCTTTGGAGCTCTGCAATATTTCTTCAAATTTCCTTTCTTCCCACAATTCTAGCACTGTATCTTTTCAAATCTAGATTTGGATCTTCCCTTCCTAGAATTCCCGTGGTTCCCTGAGCCCTTTCCTCTATCATTTTGTCTTCCCCTATTTTCCATGTTTAACGCATTACCTGATGTCTCACCTGTGATTTTTTGTCGCATTTCCTCGCTAAGGATAACACCAACAACATCATCAAATTTTAAAGTCTTTGAACCAGAGAAAGAGTTACTTACAACCATGACCAAGATGTTCCATCTTTCTGGCAATGAGCACAAGATTAGAAGAGCCCTGACCTCATCATCAAAGTCCACTTTTATATAACTTAATTGATTAGTAACCGTATTAAATTAATTTAAATGATCTACAATAGACCCACCTTCTGACATGTTCATATTAAATAATATATTCATTATAAATACCTTATTGGACATCGAGGTTTTTTCATACAGTTTAGCCAATGCATCCATCAGATCTTGTGTTGTATTTTCTTTCAAAATATTGAAAGCCATCGACGCTTCCAGGCTCGGTCGTATCATTCCTAGTGCCTTCCTGTTAAGAACCTCCCATTCTTCCTCCTTCATGGCTGTCGGTTTCTTTTCTATTCCACCCAATGGTAGGAATATATCCTCATGATAAAAATAATCCTCCATATGCATCTTCCATAACTGGTAGTTTTTTCCATTAAATTTCTCGACCCTAAACTTTCCATATTCTGCCATTTCTACCACTCGAACTAGGAACCCTCTTTTCCTGCGAGTTACCTTTTTCTCTGATACTAGTTGTTATAAATACACGATCGTGGAGAAATAAAATAAAACAAATGTGGAAATAGAACACATCGGATACACAATGAAATAAAGACACAGATATACATGGTTCACCCAGTATGGGCTACGTCCACTAGAGAAATTGCTAGGTCCTTCCTTTATTATTATCCAACAAATGAAGGGATACAAACTACAAAAAATCCATTGTAACTTACTCTTCTTTCTCTCACAGTCTCTTATCTCATAATACAATATTCACAATGATCCATAGCCGTAATACATTTCTATAATAAAAGAGGGTTTCCTTCTAGGGAAAAAAAAACTAACATAACTTCTACTGTCATATCTGTGACCTTATAATGAACGATCCAGATTTACAATGAAATTACAATATGCATTTACAAGGAAATTTTTCCTTTGGGGGCTTCGCTCTCGAAACCCTGTCAAGGGCCTGCTTTCCCTTAGACCATGTATAGGGGGTAACCCCCCTTTTCACTCCCCCACATGGAAGAGTGTACATTCTTTTGGGGTGTAAAGTCTTCATGAGGTATAAACACGGCTGAAAATAAAGACCTCTGAATCAGGAAGATAATTAGGCTCCACAACCAACACAATTATGAGAGACCCAGTTGTATGTTACAAGATCTAGCTTGTAGTTCTCAGATCCCACTGAGAAATGAGGAATCCAACCCTCATAACAATTCCCAACTTGTTTATCTCAAATCCAATTGAGATGAGAGGAATCCAATCCTCATACAAGACCCAGCTTGTAAACAAACATGAACCAGATAGAATGAACTTTCATTCAATCCATTATATATATATATATATATATATATATATATATATATATATATATATATATATATATATATATATATATATATATATATACATATACTTCAACAAATTTAACTACACTTTTTGTTCACCATACTTCTTTGTTTATATAATCTTCCAATTGGTGTGAACTTGAATGACTGTGTCTTTTGACAATGAATCATTGCACCCTTTCATTTATTTTAATAATAACTTCTATTATTACTTTTATTAATAGTTTGTTAAAGACTTCAAAGTCTTTGTAAATTGTTTCAGCATTTAAACCATCACTACTTATTCCAAATAGACGCTTCCTTCAAACCATTCTTTTTCAAATGACCGTGGGTTCATTACTACAGACTTAATCTCCATTTTGGGCTTCCTTTATTATTATTCATATAATATCGTGACAGGGTTAATTCGTCATCATATATATGTTGATCAACCTTTATGAGTCGATCATAGTCATGGATCGACTTCATTATTTCATTCCCACACTTTTGCTTCATCCTTAGTTCTCAATAGATCTGAATCAAGTTGTTACTTCTCTCTCTAGTGCATTTTCCTGTACTTGGAATTGACAGATTCTTAGCTTGTAACTCCCCTTTGTTTTCATATGACCAAACTGTTGTGACCAAGGGCGGTGTCTAAGTGCTAACCCAATCTAATGATTAATTATTTTCAAGATCAACAATCACATTTTAATCACACGATGAGATGGACGACTCTCATTTACTTCAGAGCTTCATCGTTCAGAACTTTCAACCTCTACAGTCTTTTAACCTTCTGGAGTATCTTTCTCTGAAACAGATTGGACAATCAATATTTGTTCGTCTATTAGTCGGATGATTATGGATTGTCCAAAAGTTTCTAACAAATCGATAACCATGACTTAATATACAAGTGAGTGAACAGTTCTCATTTACTTCGAGAATTCATAATTTCTTCCTTCGCGACTTCCGGGCTTTGCGACCTTCAAAACCTCCCAGAGTATCTTTCACCGAAGTGCATATCGTCACTTTCCCTTCTCAATAACAGTCATAAGTCCAAGAGCTAGGACCATGGATTTAGGCACAAAAGAGCTCTGACTCTTTGGGTATTCGTCTATTTGTAACTTTGGGACTGTTATCACATGCTAATTTGCATTAATTTTTCCAAAGCATCTTGTCCTTATGCTATCTTTCCACTTAGATTTTAAAACTTTTTCACCAGCTCCATCAAGATACCATCACCTAACTCCTTCACTTGACTGGTCATCCAAAATAGTCATGCCCTCCATGCGTAAAAAATTGGCAAATATCCCAAACCTATATCTAGCTTTAATACTTATCTAAATCCATTGGTTCCATCACTTCATTCATTTTTACCCTTATTATCATATTCTCGTTGAAAATTAAAAATATTCCTTTTATTAAGCTTAAGCACCCTTATCCTATCCACAAAGTCATGTGATAAGCCTCATATTCCCAAAGTCCTTAGAAAATGGGAAAATGGTTTATTGTTATTAATATAAATATTTTTATATTAAAATATTTATATTAATATTTAATTCAATATTTAATTCATGACCTCACGTCAAATCATGGGAACGAATATCAATTTTTAATGTGGAAAAGTCAAAGGGTGGATGGAGGGCGCACATACATTTCGGGGCTTGAAAATATACAAAGGTTCATTATTTGGATCATGGTTTTTGGTCGGGGAGACGTGTTCTTACATGATGCATTTCGGGGGTAAAAGTGGTGTGGGTTAAACCACTCCTCCCAAGCCTGAAATACTATGACAATCATTTAATGTATGATTTGTTTTCATAAACATGCGACATATGATGATAGTTTTCTAGGAATGCATTTCAAAACAAATCATGGAGTTTCCAATGCCATAAAATATTTCTTCCTCACGGTGAAAATGTTTTACAGTGGTAAAATTTAAATTTTACAGAGAAAAGAGATTAATGTTTATTTCCATGGAAAATAATTAAATGGGAAGATGCAAGTGAAAGGAAGATTTGGATAATTGTTTATCCAAAGGTTTTACAGAAGTAAAAGAAGAGGATTAAAAATATTTTACCAAAGAGGGTAACCAAGACATGGTTTTCAAAACCATGAGAAACAAACCAGTAAACGGTTTTCACAGTGAAATGGTAAATTGGGAAAAAAAAGACATGGTTTTTAGTGAAATGGTAAATTGGGAAAAACAAGACATGGTTTTCAAAACCACGGGTATGAGTTAAAATAAGGAAATTTAATTCTACATGATAAAAAATATTTGTGAATTATTTTTATTCAAATATATTATTCCCAAATATTTAAGGAGAATATGGATAAATGAAATTATATTTGAAAAAATACAAGCGACATTTCAAAGAGAATGTGGCATAGGAAGGAGCTAAAGCGTCAGAGGAATCGACAGTTGGATCATGAAACATTTTTCTGTTAATCATTATAGTCGGTTCTCATACCAAAACTATCATTTGTAATCATTGTACTCAGTTTTAGAAGCTGGAACATTTCAGTTCAGCTATTGTAATCGATTTCTAACTAAAGGAACTCAAATTGTATAAGTATTAGAAGTTCCCAATGTATTAATGGTTGGCAGAAGTGCAAGGGCACAATTTTAGTTGCTCTGAACTCTATTGTAATTTTTTGAAGCTAAATTGAATACATATGCAGAAGTCTTTGAAGTCTCTATGAAAATATTCTAATGGTGGTGATATGAGCTTTGTCTTCTCTCTTTGTATGTATTTCATGTGTTTCTAATTCCATTTACATTGTCTTATTCTTGAATTGGATAGTTCAAAGGCCCAAAATTCATCTTGTGATGTTCTTGGCTCAAGCAATTTAAACTGTGTAAATTTCTTCCTAACTAATTCAGAATTCATTTCATCAATGCTCTGATGCAGTTACTTTTTTTCTCCTTTCTCCTTACACTCTGCAAATTTCAATTTACAACTCAGACTCATCACCTCATTTAGCCTTTATCCTATGGAGAGTTATATAGACAAGTCAACGTCTTCATTCATTTTCATAATTTTGACTCCATAGCCCTGAATGTCTCTCCCCTTCCTTGCCAACAAATTTATACAAAAAACCCCCAAAACAAACTAAAACTAGCCATTGATTGCCAAAGAAATACCAAGTGACACGAGAGATCCCTCTCTGAGCTGAGAAGGCTAGTACCCAGCTCTAAATTTGGTTTGTAGGTTACCTCTGTCGTTTGTTTTATCAGCTAAACAAATTTACATAATGCTAACATTCTGGCACCATTGTCGGGAAGTGAAGGTGGAATCTTCCCTGGGAGAAATGACAAAGTTCATATCTGAGTATTGATGGTGAAAAGTATTCAGACACAAAAAGGTTTTACATCATTCACCTAGCGACTCCATTTTCAAGAATCTAGAATTCAAAAATTTCATGGCGACTCCACTGTCCAAAGACTCAGTAGCATGAAGATTGTATTGGTGACTCAAATCAAGCTTCAAATGTGATTTAGAGACTCCACTGGAATATGAGATCCCTTGAAAGAGGTATGAAAGGACATCATGGGAGAAAAAAAGTACCTAAACTTGAGTTTTTTCCAAGACATAATATTTTTTGTTATTAATTACCTTTTGTCCTTTCTTGAACATGCTAAACAAATTTTTCTTTACCTTCTGCATTCAAATGATGATAATGAGAATCTTGCAACTGTATATCCTCCTCTTAAAGTTGTACATACATATCCTCATTGTATCACTGATTTTGATCAAAATTTTCCATCTGAGCCATGTGATCACCATAGCAAAGTTGATGAGACTCATGAAACCAAGTATGATATTTCACCTCCTATACTTGATCCAACACCCTCCAAGATTCAACATAGATACAAACCCTTAAAATTACCTCACATCCTTCATGATTTTCCTCCAAAGAAATATAAGTACGTACCTATGTTTGATGGAGAACTTGATGCCATCACATCTGAAAAACACATCCAAGATTTTGAACATTTTATAGATTTGTTTGAGATTGATCATGATGATGTTTGTATGAGGGCCTTCTCTCAATCCTTGAAATGGGATACCAAAGACTGGTTTAAACACTTGCAGCCAAAGACAATTAGCTCATGGGAGGAATTGAAGAATGTATTTTTGAAGTTTTGGGGCAAGAAGAAATCTTTGGATCTACAACTTACATAGTTCTATGCCTTGAAAAGTCATAGAAATGAAACTATTTCTACATTCAGTAGAAGGTTTTCAAGTATTTATTACAATTCGCCCAAAGAAATTCAATCCACTGAAGCTGCTTCCATGCTCCATTATGCAACAACTCTTCATCCATATTTGTCTTTCCTCATGATAGAAAGAAGACCTAAGTCCTTAAATCAAATGTTTAATGATGCATAGGATATTCAACACAATATCAAAGAATGTAAACAGATTCAAAATGAGGATTTGGATGCTAAAGAGCATGACAATGAATATGAACAGAAAACATTGAGCAGAGAGTTAATAATATCTTATTCCCTCTTGAAGTTTTAAATGCTAATGATTTTGCAAAATATTATATTCCACTTATTGAAAGAGAAGGTGCTAATTTTTCTTTTGATCCATCCCATGATAAGCATGGGGTTGATTGTTTTATGTATTCATTTGTAGACAGTCAAGAAGATGAATTTGCAAATCAACTTGTTGAATAACATATTGATGTTCCAAGCTTTTCCTTGTTAGATGACATTGCAGATGTTGTTGATTTTCCTATATATGATAAATATGATGATGATTATGATGTTGACTTCCTAGAACAAACAATTGCATGTTATGTATCCGAAAATGTTCCTTTTCAGTAGTGTAATGAGAGCGATCAACCTACATATCATTGTTACAAAGAAGAAAGTACTAAATCAGCTGAAGGAAATTCTTTACCTTTATGTTTTTATTTATTTAAATTGTTGAAAGAAAATTATAAGACCATCACTAAAGAAAAGGAATGTGTGTTGATGCCAAATCACACTGATTCACTGGAAAAATTGACCAGAAATTGTGGCAATATTCTCATGTGTTTGATGACCCTGTTACTTGTTATGTAGAAGATCTCGTCAGTTCAAAATTGCAGCCATTGGTCGAAGATGAATCTAAAAATGAGTGTGTTCAACAATCCAAAGAATTTCAAAAATGTGCATATGACAACAGTGAAGAAAATGAAGAAGGTTTTGAATCAGGTGAAAGAACCTTGCCATTGTGTTTTGTTTCTTTCAAATTTATGAAACAAACTGTTTATAATGTTTCAAATCAGAAATCCTCCAGGAATGATGTTGAATATGAAGAAAATAGTGGACTTGAAAATGAAAACTATCTTCCATTATGTTTTTCTTCCTTTGAATTGTTGAAAGAAAATCATGAGATAACAGAGGAAGCAAGGAAGTCTGATTGCATTCACAATGACACTATTTTACATGAGAAAATTGTTATCAGTGAGGAATACCAACAACTTTCTCGTGCATTTGATGACCGTGTTGCTGATTACATGGAAGGTTATTTTAGTTCAGATTTGCAGGTTGTGCTCAACTACCAGCTTGGAAATAAAGATTATGGTCAATCAACATCAGTGTTAGATATGGATTTCTTTCCACCAGGGATTTCATTTCAACCAACACTATCTTTTGATTCAGAAGATTTTTATTTCCAGTAGTCTCAACAGATTTTTCATCCTCTTGGTGGAAATCAACAAGTTAAATCACATGAAAACAAGAATGCAATGGAAGGGGTGAAACATGATTGTTGTTTTTTGCATGTTTTAGAGGATCCATTTGTAGTTTTGTTGGAGGCAGTAAACAATCCCAATGTTTTTAATTTTTTGAGATTTGAATTTATAGGTAAATTCTTTAATGAATTACTAGTTAATAGAATTTGGAGGAAGCATGTGCAAAGAAAACAAACAGTGGATAAAATTCTTGCATGGTTTCATTGTCATTATTATTTCACTTGATTGGCAGTTCATTTCAACAATTAGGGTAGGTAGGTGTGAATAATATTGTTGGTCAATCATTTTTCATTTTGGATTTTCAGTAGTGTGTATAGTAATATTTTAATGGTGTATTCAACGTTCACTCTCAAGATGAGAGCAGTGTGCAGACTTTGGTTTTCAGCAGACACTTGTGATAGGTCAGAGTAGGGTACACACACATGTTTTAGGAGCATCCCAATGGATGAGGAAATGAGTCTACAATTTCTTTGCTACCTCACTAGAAGGATAACATCCCCATTGGAGCCAATGTTATCACATGATAATTTGCATTAATTTTTCCAAATCATATTATCCTTGTGCTATCTTTCCACTCGGATTTTAAAATTTTTTCACCAGCTCCATCAAGCTCCCATCACCTAAATCCTTCGCTCGATTAATCATCCAAAATAGTCATGTCCTCCATGATTCAAAAATTGGCAAATATCCCAAACCTATATCTATCCTTAATACTTATCTAAATCCCTCAGTTCCATCACTTCATTCATTTTAACCCTTATTATCATATTCCCATTGAAAATTAAAATATTCCTTTTATTAAGCTTAAGCACTCTTATCCTATCCACAAAGTCATGTGATAAGACTCATATGCCCAAAGTCCTTAGAAAATGGAAAAAGGGTTTATTATTATTAATATAAATATTTTTATATTAAAATATTTATATTAATATTTAATTCATGATCTCACATCAAATAATAGGCACGAATATCAATTTTTAATGTGAAAAAGTCAAAGGGTGGATGGAGGGTGCACATACATTTCGGGGGTTGAAAGTAAACGAAGGTTAATTATTTGAAGGCGAGCCAAAATTTAGACTGTATTTTTTGGTCAGGGAGACATGTTATTACATGATGCATTTCGAGGGTAAAAGTGGTGTGGGTTAAAACCACTCCTCCCAAGCCCAAAATACTATGACAATCATTTAATGTATGATTTGTTTTCATAAACCCGCGACATATGATGATAGTTTTCCAAGAATGCATTTCAAAACAAATCATGGAGTTTCCAATGCCATAAAAAATTTCTTCCTCACGGTGAAAATTTTTTATAGAGGTAAAATTTAAATTTTATAGAGAAAAGAGATTAATGTTTATTTCCATGGAAAATAATTAAATGGGAAGATGCATGTGAAGGGAAGATTTGGATAATTGTTTATCCAAAGGTTTTACAGAAGTTAAAGAAGAGGATTAAAAATATTTTACCAAAAGAGGGTAACCAAGACATGGTTTTCAAAACCATGGGAAACAAACTAGTAAATGGTTTTCATAGTGAAATGGTAAATTGGGAAAAACAAGACATGGTTTTCAGTGAAATGGTAAATTGGGAAAAACAAGACATGGTTTTCAAAACCACGGGCATGAGTTAAAATATGAAAATTTAACTCCACAAGATAAAAAATATTTGGGAATTATTTTTATTCAAATATATTATTCCCAAATATTTAAGGAGAGTATGGATAAATGAAATTAGATTTGAAATAGGAAAAGTGACATTTCAAAGAGAACGTGGCAGAGGAAGGAGAAAAGTGTCAAATGAATATGCAGTTGGATCATGAAACATTTTTCTGTTAATCATTATAGTCGGTTCTCATACCAAAACTGTCATTTGTAATCATTGTACTCAGTTTTAGAAGATGAAACGTTTCAATTCAGCTATTGTAATCGGTTTCTAACTAAAGGAACTCAAATTGTATAAGTATTATAAGTTCCCAATGTATTAATGGTTGGAAGAAGTGCAAGGGCACAATTCTAGTTGTTTTGAACTCTATTTTAATTTTCTAAAGCTGAATTGAATACATATGCAAAAGTCTTTGAAGTCTCTATGAAAAGATTTTAATGGTGGTGATATGAGTTTTGTCTTCTCTCTTTGTGTGTATTTCTTATATTTCTAATTCCATTTACATTGTCTTCTATTTGAATTGGATAGTTCAAAGGACTGGAATTCATCTTGTGATGCTCTTGGATTAAGAAATTTAAACTGTGTAAATTTCTTCCTAACTAATTCATAATTCATTTCATCAATGCTCTGATGCAATTACTTGTTTTCTCCTTTCTCCTTACACTCTGCAAATTTCAATTTACAACTCAGACTCATCACCTCATTTAGCCTTTATCCTCTGGAGAGTTATATAGACAATTCAGTGTCTTCATTCATTTCATAATTTTGACTCTATAGCCCTGAATAACCCTCCCCTTCCTTACCAACAAATTTATACAAAACACCCCCCAAAAAAACTAAAACTAGCCATTGATTGCCAAAGAAACACCAAGTGACATGAGAGAGCCCTCTTTGAGATGAGAAGGCTAGTACCCAGCTCTAAAGTTGGTTTTTAGGTTACCTATGTCATTTGTTTTATCAGTCGAACAAATTTATAGAGTGCTAACAAGGACTTCATGCTACTCAAGATACGATGTAGGCCAATCCTTCCAAAGTTTTACCTACCGAATAAGTCATAGGGATATGGTGACAACTTGCTCTTAGTTATTAGTGTACCTTACACTATCCTTCCAATATACTAGATCCAACGGTTGAGAACTATTCTTGAGGTTCTTAGATCAACGATCAGTGTTGACTTCAGCCTTTGACGCTTCAAGCAGTTTACTAGTGGTAGAATTTGGTTTCCCCCAAAGTGCATACTCCCAAAGTGACGTGACTTGTTGATATCACTACTGAATTGGCACTGGCTGAGTGGCTACCACGTGCCACTTAGATTCATGACTTACGTAACCTAAAGTTCCATCTGGACCTAGACACTTATCATCATCTGATTGCACCACATGTCCTTACTGACGTAATCTTGCTGACATGGACTATGATGATGTGATCTCTCAATGTGTGTGCAACATGTCTTACTTCTCGTTTTACCCGAAGTGTAACCTCTTCACAACTTTTAATCCAAAATGAATGTTGTTCGTTGATCATGATCTTAGATCAACGGCTTGATCTGTATGTGATGCTGTTTTTCCTTGGTTTAAATCCAACGACTCTTATTTCTCCCAAAATGTTACCTAAGATCATATGGTCGGTGTGGATTGTGGAACCATAACTTGTGTGTGGTTTATCCCCAAACTCCGCAATTTGAATTTGTGTGATTGTTGGTGGATCAATCACAGTCATCGATATTTGAATCGATGAGATATAATGGTCTAGACTAATTGCGTGATTGGAAATAACATGTAGTTTAATTCTCCCTTCGTGCTCTGCAATCAATCCCTGCCCTTTATCTAGTGCTTGCATATCCAATGTTAATGAATTGATCTAATCGTTGACTAGTCCTCCAATGGTCTTTCTCTTGTAATCTGATGGTCATTGTTTATCCCAAAATATACATGAGTGGACATGATCCTTCATCAATTCTTTTGTAGTTTTACTGTGGGGATTTCAATCCTAATCACGTTTCTTAAATGCACTTTCCCTTCTGAGCTTCATGTTTTCTATCACTTATGAGCTTCGTTCATACCAACTCATCATTATGATGTAATGGCATTGGTTGTTGACCTCAATGACAATACATCAATGACAATATGTCCAACACAACTCAACATCTCGGAGGGGTTTTCTGAAAAAGGATATGGGTTGTTCATTCCCTTCTTCATCCTTTTGTGGTAGCAAAACAACAATGGTTTCCTCGTAAGTGAAAGAGAAGATAACTAATTATTTGGCATAGTCAGGGTTGACCAATACAGGGGCTTCAAACAAAAATCATTTGATCCTTTGTAATGCTGATTTTTTCTCCTTAGACCACTTGATAACAACATCTTTCTTCAACATGTTGGTGATAGGCTTTGCGATTTCAACAAAGCTTGGAACAAAGTGCCTTAAAAATTTATTCTACCTATAAAAGACTGTATAGACTTCTTATTTATGGGTATTTCAATTTCCTGAATGGCCTCCACTCTCTTAGGGTCTATTTTTATACCTCTTGTTGATATGATGTGACCTAGGAGTTTACCTTCTAGCATAACAAAGTGGGACTTCATGGGATTCAAAGAAATCCCATACCTTTTGCATTTTCGAAAAATCTACTCAAGGTGTTGTAAATGCTCATCATCTAATTTGGAGAAAATGTGGATTTCATCCAAATATATAACCATAAATTTGTCTTTCTCCCCCACAAAGGCTACATCCATAGCCCTTTGAAAGGTGGCCCCTGTGTTCATCATCCAAAAGGGAATTTTGTCGTACATAAATGTCCCCCATGGTGTGGTGAATGTTGTTTTTTCTTTGACTTCTTCACATACTACTATTTGGTTATAACCAGAGTACCCATCCAACAAATAAATCATGTGGGAACCTACTACCCTTTGCAAAATATGGTCCATCTTGGGTAGGGGGTAGTTTTGTTTTAGGGAACACTTGTTGAGATTTTGGAAATCCACACACAAGCATATTTCCCCACTTTTTTTCCTCACAGGTACCAAGTTTTCCACCTAATATGAGTACCTCAAGGGAACAATAATTCTGGCATCAAGCATTATTTTCATCTCTTTTTCAATTATGGATATCAGCATGGGATTAAATTTCCCGATCTTCTTTCTGAATGGCTTAGAACTAGCCTTTAGAGGGATATTGTGTTGGATGATGTCAGTGTCAAATGTCTTCAATTCCTCATACAACCATGAAAAAACATCAACAAAATTTTTCATGAGGTTGACATACTTGCCTTTTTGTTTTAGAGGTAGCAACTTGGAAAATTTGACTACTTTGGGATTTTCAACAGTCCCAATGTTTTAGTCCATCACTTCCTCTTCTTAATTTTTTATGGAAACTTTTCTAGAGACATCATGGCTGTCAAATAAAATTTCCAGTGGCATTAGACCCCTGGTATGTTTTTTTTTTAAGTTCCATAATGTTGTGGCCAACCACTTTGTTCAACAGATGAGATGTCTGTTGACAAGATGATTCATCATCTTCACCCTCTTGATCTATTGAGATACTGAAGAATTATTCAATGGTCCGTACAAATATTTTCATCTCGAAATCATCACTAAAGACTTGTCAGTGCTTTATGTTGTCTGGTATGGTTTTCCTATGTTTGACTTCCATTTGATACTTGATATTTGGGCCAATGGGAGTTATGAAGGTACTGGAAGCCAATGCCAAAGAATCTACATTTTGATTTGCCTCTCTATGAATGAAGGAGATATTAAATGCTAGAAAAAAGTTGTCAACTAGGTCCCACACCTCATTACTCTATTGATTGAGCCTCTGTTTCTTAGCTTGATATTTTTTTTTTACTTTATTGATGACTAACTCAAAATCACCCAAAACTACCAAATTGTCAATGGCCATGTCTTTGGGATCCTTCAATCCCAAAACTAGGGCTTCATACTCAACTATATTGTTAGTAGTCTCAAATTCTAGCTTATAAGAAAGAGTTATAACCTACTGCAAAGGGGAAATGAAGACTATAATAGCACCATAACCTTCTTTTGATGAAGATCCATCGAAACACATATTCCACACTTTGTTCTATTGATCTGTCAAAGACACTTTTTTTCATTTGCTGACTCTAATTTCTGGTTCCTCATTATTTAAATGAAAAACATATGACTCGATCTCATCCTCGACAACATAAATTGGATGGTTTATTAGATATTGATGGTCACTGATGATGTATGTCAATATGACCTCCATGTATAGCCTCATCTGTTCTCCTCCAAAAACATGGATGGTAGCATATGTGATGTAACATCCTCGACCACCCATGGTCGGGCCATGCTACACAAGAGAAATCTTACTGTTCTCTTTGCAGAACATACTGTAATATACCCAACATCCAACTGAGCTATGCCACATAATATTTTTTGAACTGCATGCAATTAAAATATATACACACAAAACTCTTGCAGAAACATATATATATATATATATATAACGTAAATAGCCAAATACATCTGTAAATGCACAGATTCACACTAAAATAATAGTAAACATGTACATGAAACATATACAGGAAATACCCATAAAAATAAACACAGTTATAACCGCAAATATGATAACCCATAAAAATAAGCACGTAAATAACAATGCAACATGTAAATTTATCATACAATTGACACTTATCTTGGTAGGAATGTCACGAACTACGTGTAGGCCTTCCACAAACCTCCCAACCTTAGACCACACTGTTCATCACTCTCAACAATGAGTCACCCCTGAGTCGGGACTAAAATCCACTCGTGTAGAGGGATTCCTAACCAGGCTAAATGCTCATAGACAATAGGAAAGAATCCATCTCAGGTGCCAACTCAAACTAACAACCTACAGTCACTCATTCCCCACATTCCTGTCCCACCCAGGAAGTGTTCCCCTTCTCTGATTAGTAGTCCTTCAGCTGCCCCACTTCCTTTCCGGGCTTCAGCAACAGGCCAAACAAGAAGTCTCAGAGCACTGTAGTTGCAGTTTATCACCTTCAGGAAATCAATTCCCAACAATTCTCTCACCTAGAGAAATGCTCACAGGCCTGAAAACCTTCCTCTTCAATATCCCACGGGCCTGCCAACTCGCTTCTTCAGTCCATCTCCCAGCTAACCAGATACATGAACAGAGAATGGTTGTTGTGCTACTTATATGTGTAATATAATTCACTCATTAATTATTAATCTAGGATTCGTAATCAACAGAGTTACAAGACACCAGTAAGGAAGGTAATTCTAATGTCATGAGTATAAAACTATTCTAGATTATGCATGCTAGAAACAAAAAAAACTAGCAAATCAAAACGCACTTTGGTTGTCTTTCACAGAGAGGCTATCTACTCCATTATGGCACATGCAAGTATGAGATGGAGTTCTTTTGAAAGGGAACTCACACTTTTGAAAGGGAAATCACACATCGATCATCAAGACATAGCATGGGTAGTTCAATAGTCAATATACTGAGTATGATGTGGTTCACAATGTGCTGTTGTAAACTTCACTAGTTCTCCATCAATTATGTTTGACTACTACTGCCAACATTCATGTCCATGAAACAAAATCAAATTCATAAAAATGGAAACAAAGCATATGCAAAACAGAATAAGCAAAGATCTCTAAACAATCGAAACCTAAACTGGACTATACTACTATCCTCTGAAAGGGTCAAAGATTTAGCTAGTCTAACATCTATACTATTGAAATAAACTACTAACACTAATCTATAAGGATGTTGAACTTTGTTGGGCAGTAGGCCCTTGCCGCTTGTTTATGGATAAATCCGTAAGTGCGGACACAAACCGATCTCCCCAGATCCACCTGGATCTGGAACAAAACGTGACAGAATATACCGCTTTCCCTAGATCTAACTATTGGATTAAATTGGAAGTGAGAAGAAGATATGTACCTTGTAATCGCTTCCTTGGACTCTGTTGTGCCTTGCTTCGCTCCGGCGCTCTTGTGCGGTCAAGATCAAAACAACACAAACCAA
>JZKD02S1673117.1:672860-687314 GCA_000966675.3 Picea glauca | reverse complement strand
TGATGTGTCCTAGCAGTTTTCCTTCCTCTAGTCTGAAAAGGATTTTCTTAGGATTTAAAGAAATCCCAAACCTTCTACATTTCTCGAAGACTCGTCTGAGGTGTTGCAGGTGTTCATCATCGGATCGAGAAAACACAGTTACATCATCCAAATAGATGACAATAAACTTACCCGATTCTTCCACAAAGGTGATGTCCATCGCTCTATGGAATGTGGCTCTTGCATTAATCAGACCAAAATTCATTTTCACATACATGAAAGTTCCCCATGGTGTGGTGAAGGCAATTTTGTCTTGATCATCCGGGTGAACTAGGACCTGATTATAACCCGAGAACCTGTCCAGTAAAGAGATTCGACTGGATCCGACCACCCTTTGTAGGATATGGTCCATTTTGGGCAAGGGGTAGTTGTCCTTCAGGGAGACCTTATTTAGATTTCGAAAATCTATGCAAAGTCTAATTTCCCCAGATTTCTTATGTGTAGGGACCAAATTAGAAACCCATTTGAAAAAACGCAATGGGACTATGATTTTGGCATCGTACATTTTTTTGATTTCCTTTTCTATTAGAGGGAGCAACTTGGGATTTATCCTCCTAAGTTTCTGTCTGAACGGTTTTTGGTCTTCTTTTATTGGAATCTTGTGCTGTATGATGTTGGTATCGTAAGATTTCAAATCCTCATAACCCCAAGCAAAGACATCTGAATATTCTTTGAACAACTCAATGTATTTGAGTTTTTGCTCAAGGGGCAGTGATTTGGACAATTTGACTATCCTGGGTTTCTCCTCTGTCCCTATATTACAGTCTTCTACCTCTTGTCCATTGGCTTCGATTTTCAGTTTTTTGGCTACGTTGTTAAAATCAAACAAGTCCTCCAAAGGAACTAAACCCCTAGGCAAAACATTGCTTTTCAAAAGTAAAACATCGGCATCCATTTCGTCATCGCCTATTTCTCCTGAATCTATGCTATTTACACTATCAATTTCAAAATTAGATCTATTTACATTTTCATCTTCGTTCTCTGAATCTATATTTGTACATTCAAAATCATTTTTACACTGCAAAAAGTCTTCGATTTGATCATCATTACCAAACACTTGCCAGTACCTGATATTGTCGGGAATGGTTGGTCTGCATTTCACCTCAACAATGTATGGGCGAGTCGAGCGGAAAGGAATCTTACATGTGGCTGCTAACATAGCCAATCCATCCGCCAGAATATTTTGTCCCCTCGGCATTACCTGCAAGTCAACTTCAGTTAAACATCTAAGGGCATCAAGAACAACATTCCTATAATCTCTAAGACATGGGTGTTTCGCAGCGTACTCACCTTTGATTTGCTTTATTATCAACTCAGAGTGACCTCTTACCATAATCTGTTTAGCACCAACTCTTTTCAAAAGATTCAGACCGAGCATCAAGGCTTCATACTCAGCAATATTGTTAGTGCATTGGAAATTTAACTTGTAAGAATGGTTTTTTGAATACATGTTTCTGTGATTATGCAGCCAGATTCCTTCTCCAGCTCCTTCTTTTCTCACTGCTCCATCAAAATCCATGCTCCAGAAATCTGCCGGTAATTCCTCAGTTATCACGTTTTTCATCCTTTCTACCTCAATGGTTTCTTGGCCTTCATCTTGACTAGATGTATCTTCTGCCATCTGAGTATCTTGTTCTCCTATGTCACCATCATTGTACAAGATAAAAGAATCCAAGTCAGAATGCACAGAGTAAAGGGGATAGTTGTGCAGTTTTTCTTGGCTACTGACCATGTATTTCATCAATGTTTCTCTATATAGCCTTCTTTGTTGCCCAAAAACTTGGATAGTGGCATAAGACATATCTAGCTGCAGGGTTCCTCTCAACTTAGCCCCCCAAGATCGGGATAGCAACATTCCATACTTCGGAGGGATGTCTGCAACTACCACATCCATTACCATGCTCTTTGCAGGATCTGAACCAAGGTGATGCATAGGTACTTGATCAAACCAATACATCTAACTTTATTGGAGTCAAATGAGTGTAAATCCTTATAAGGTCTGGTGACCTCCAGTCCCAGTTTCTCCATCACTGCTTTAGGCATCAGATTGTGGGAAGCACCCGAATCTAGCATAGAGTTATGCAAGATCAGGTCATGTATGTTTAGACTGATGTAAAAAGGAGAGACATCACCAGTATCATCTCGACCATCTACTTCATGTCCGAACAGAAGTTCGGGTTAATCATCAGTAAGTTTCACAGTGTCTGAATGATTTGCTGATCCAATGGTTAAGGCCTTCGTGCCTATGTTAGGTTTAATGGTCAATGCTTTAATCACCTGTGAACGATAAACGTCTTTGTTCATCAACTCTGAAAGTGGGATGGGAATTTTTACTTTGGCTAATTCCCCCTCAAGGCTAAAGGGTGTAGGAGCTCTGCCTTGGCTCATCAATTTTGGGTTGTCCACCACGCTCTTCTGGCCATAAGTACTTGGTGTATTAATAGGTGAAACCTTGGGCTGTGATGATATTTTCAGAATATTAAGGTTTTTCTTTGCAGGAGATTCGACAATATTCTTCTCAGGAATCTTCTCGGCTGATGGCTCGAAGGCCTTCTTGGTTTCGATTACCTTGTTTGTTTCAATCATCTTTTTGGGGGAACTCCCTTCTGTCTTTTTACTCCACAGATTATACTACTAGTGTACCTCCAAAATGGCATTTTCAAATGCCTATTGTTCTGCGTCTTCAGCTTCTTCACTTACTTTTGTTTGGTTGAGAAGAAAAAGTTCTTGCTCTTCTTGGGTAAGGAAAAGAACTTTGTTATCATGAATGCCCATGAGATTTATGTGAGTATCCTCTATTTCCTCAATCACTTCCTCCCCTTCATCAACATAATTTTCTTGTAGGGGAGGTCTGATCTACTGATCTAGACCTCTCTGCTCTCTTTGATCCCTAGGATCTTTTTGTCTGATTTGAGGAGGGTTTCTCCTGAAGTTAGGATTCCGAACCCGAGGAGCAGGTGGGTTGTCTCTTGGAGGATTTCTGTCTGACACAGTAAGTCTTTCCATCATTATTTCCATTGCTCTGGCCAAAGATTCCAATTTGGAATCTGAGGTTGACGTGGGAGGTTATTCTTTAATTGTGACACTCCTCTCTGACCTCTGATGTGCCCTTTTTTCCAACAAATTGGCCTCCACACTTATTGCACTTTTCTGGATGTCTTCCAGGGTGGTATAATTTCTTTCCCTTAGTTGGTATGACATATCAGCATCAAAACCATCAGGGAATTTTATCAATGCCAAACCTTGTGGAGGTTTGATTTCAACTGGAATTGCATTGTATAGGTTATTGAAACGAGTGCAGTAATCTTGCATGGTATCACCTTGATTTCTTCTAATATTTTCGTATTCTAACAAGATTTGGAGAGGGTTTTTCTTTACCTCCCATCTATCTAGAAAACTCCTTTGGAATACAGTAAGGTCAAGGACTGAGGCGGCACACAACCCTTTGTACCATTTTTTAATGTCACCTGTCAAACTTTGGGCAAACAATCTCATTTGAACGTCATCTTCATCAACTTCATGCAAATCATAATAATCATTCATTTTATCCACGTGTTGTTGTGCACTCAAAGGTTCTATTGCATCAAACTGTGGAAGTATAGTTTGATAGTCTTGGGGCATGGCATGAAGAGGGGCAACCAACACCAAGGGAGAATATCTAGCCACCATGATGGGTGGAGGAGGTGGGATAACAGGCTGGATGATCGGCAAGGAAGTGGCTGAAGACGAGGATGAGGAAGGACCATATAGTACCGAGGGAGTGGTTTGCGGTTTAGCAGTGGGAGACAGAACTTCAAGGGTTCAGGGTTGCAAAACAGTTGGGTAAAAAATGAGTTCATTCACAAAACTATCGGACCGTGTTCTAACCAGGATTTGTTGGGAAAAGGTGTCAAAGTTAGGGTTTTGAAAGGTAACGGGTTCCCTAGAAAAGGAAAGGGACTTATGCAAGGGGGTATGACTCACTAAGCCTTCATCTACGGTCTTTTTCCTGAGCAACTGTTCCGGGTTATCTATCACTATCGCAGGTTCTGGGTCTGGATCAGATCGAGTATAGACTTTCTTGGGAGCCAGATTTATTTTTGACTTTTATATATATACTTTTTAGTTTTATGAGTCTGAAAATAATATGTACAAATCTAATCAACCTCTAAACATTACTTTCTTCTCAAATTTGCAATATTCCGGGAACAAACTTTCTTTTTAGGGGAAAGAAAACATGAAATTATAAATTTTTATATTCTGTTCCCCAGTGGAGTCACCACTATGTTAGCACTTGGTAAATTTCCTAGAGGTTGACAACAGAAGAAATCTACTAAGGTAACTTTATCCAACCACTTTTGAAGCTGGGATCTAGCCCTTCCAACTTCATATAGGGATCTCTCTATATAATTTAGCTATGTTTCTAGTTTTAAATATTAGGCTAGGTAAAGAAATAGGAGAGTTTTGTTGTCAAAGTGTTTTCGAATTGGTTGAGACAGTCTATACATCCATTGGGCTATGGGGTCTGTGTTTAATAAAATATGAAATCCGAACCAGAAACACAAAGGGAAAAACTTTCATAGGGAGAGATAATATAATCACTGGATTCTTTAGTAACTTAAATGATGAACATCAGAAAAGATGAGAAAGATAATTTCAACAAAGAAGCAGTTAATAATTTATTTATTGAAAACACCAGAAGATAAAACACTTAAATATTTCGAGTAAGAAACAGGGTATACGAGATAAATCCTGCATCATTCGTTACTCTTAAAGATTAGATTCAGAAAACAATATGATAACAAAGTGAGAATAACATTCAACTTAGAGAGAAAACCATCACCAATGAATACACGCAAGAATCCTGTAAAAGTGCCTCCTTTTTATTAATGGAAGATTTCTTAAAAAATATTACAGTATGATAGCGTCAGGGTGTGAAGATCAACAACCAGCCTCAATACTTCGAAAGATGAAGTATTTATAACTCAAACTACAAACGATTCTATCATTTATGATCAAGACGTGCTAAATCTATTTTTATCCTAACTAACTTAACAAATTTCCTAAATCTAGGAACTGCTTGATGATGTGGTGTAACTGCACGCTGATTTCTTGGTGGGCCATTGATGAAGCCTCTGCATGACCTCATCTGACTGGAAAAATGACTAGACTGGGACAACTCATCTGCTACTTGATCAGATCATAGAGCTCTTCCCATTGAAGATGACTGGACACGTTGACTTTGAGCAACCTTCGATACACTTCGTCCATTTCTGTGTATTTGGCGAATGTAGGCTTGGTGAGGAATATGTATCAAATCTCATGTTGGATACTGATGTCCCATTGGAGGGCATATAGGAACGCATTGCCAGTGATGCTCCCTTGAATGCCTGCAAACTTTGAACTGTCTTTAGCCACATCGACCAATCTCTTCTTGTAGTCTGGGAGTGTCATCAATTTATCATTGATTATGTTTAGACCAGGAAGACCTTTCTTCTGGAGAGCTTCAATCTTACTAAAGAATCTTTGTACCCCCAAGTCCATGGCCTAAATATTTTCTTCCAACTGGCATTAATCCTCTCTTGGTCAAAACTCTTTTGACCTCAAGGATGGTCTCTGTTCTGTCTTCAATCTTCAGCTCTTCCAGCTCTTCCCTGGTCTTAGAATTGAGGAACTTGATGATCGCGTTCGCTTGTGTTGGCATTTCTCCCAGTTACGATCTAATCTTCTCGATGGCCTGTTTTCTTCTCAGCACCAACTCATTATGCTCAAACATGATCTGGATCATGGGCCATATCTCGTTAATGGACTTAGTGATGTATCTCCATACACTCCCTTTAACCTCAACCAATGTCTTTCCTACCACTGTTTGCTTCTGGAGCTGCTGTAGCTTCTGCTTGAGCTGCTCTGTCACCTAATTTTCCTTGGAGAGGCTAGTCTGAAAGGAAGATTTGAGTTCCTAAAGGTTCTCAATCTCCTTTTTTAGCCTATTGATCTCTGTTTTCTGTAGGTTCATTTTTTCCATGGACTTACCCAGGTCGACTATCTTCTCCTAGGATGTCAATGGAGTTGCGGATGGGACTTCTGTCACTGATGTTGTGCTCACTCCTGAAATTGCAATAGCACTCAATGGAATGACTTCCATTGGTTTCAGTTTCTCTTTCTCTTTTAATAGTTTCTCCATCTCAGCCTCTATTTCTTTAAGCTGTGCATTTTTCTCCATGAGCAGCTTGAGCATTTCATCTTTCTCTCCTTCTTTCTCTTCTATCTCCTTCGCCTGCGAATCCTCTGTGGGCAGGAGATTCAGTTGTTTCCTCAAGGAGGATATGTTAGCATTCTTCTTCTTTATCATTTCCTCAGCTGCTTTCATGTTTGAAGGATCATAACCGATCTTGAGGACCAACTCCTCCAAAGTCTTGATCCTATTGTTCTTTGCAAAGGATGATATCTTCTCCAACTTGAGTTGTGTTTGAAAATTGTTCAGGGACACCTGCAATTTGGAAACAGCAGTGGAAGCATGCGCCAACGTATAGAAATCCATTTCCCCTGTCTGCTTGTGCAGATCCATCTGATTAGCCGGATGCACGTCCTTCATCTGGAATTTGAAGGTGGCCCTCTTTTAGTCAGTGATCAGCTTTGGATCTGGTACATGTGCCTGGAGGAAGGCCATGTGAATTCTACCCTTTTCTGTGTCAAATGCCAACAACATCCTATGTTGCGCAGTCGATGTCTTCTTCCAGAACTGGGCGCAAGTACTGCTGGTCAGGGTCTGGTTCCTTTTCTTGATCAGCTCATACTTCTCAAAAATACTTAGTTTCAGTCCCACCTTGCCTGGCTGGGTGATTAATGGAGGATCTGTAGATTTTTCCATCACTGCTGAGGTTATGGCCTTATGGAGGCTCGAACTGAAGGGTGACCTATAAACCTTGGTCGATGTTGTAGATGGGTCTTCTTTTTCTCTGGTCGGGCCAGGAACTGAAATTGTCTTGGGCCTCTTAGTATGCAGCTGGAACTCTTCAGACGATACCTCCATGACAGGCAGAGATAAATCTTGTCGAGGACCTTTTTCCTTCGGGACATGTGGCATGGCTATTTGAGATACTGTGGATGGGGGATCCTGCTGTTGTACTTCGGCCAATGTGTTAGGCTCCCAGACTGTCTGATTTGCAAATTTTTAAATTTTAGGCCTGGACTCATGAATATATGGGATGTTTTTGTTCTTGACCCTCATCTCTGAGATAATCCCACATGGATCATAATGCCATGTGAAACTCATGGAGAACTTCATTTCCTTCAGCAGCCTGTCTACTTCTTCCCCAGCGCCACGATTGTTGTAGATGAAGGAGCCAATCTGCCCCTTGATTCTAAGCTTCTGCTTTTTCTTCAATGACACAAAGTGGATATCATCGAAATTTATTATCTGCCTTATATATTCCAAAGAAAAAATCCTGACAGGAATATACTTGGGCAGCTTATACGGTGCCAACTCACACCCTTATACTCTGATCTCGGTGTAATATTGATACAGGGACCAATCCCCGGTCTTTGTGTTGTTCGAGAGATGTAGGATTTTCCAGACTTCATCGTTTATTCGAGGCTAGGGCTTGCGACCTAGCATGCTTACCACAGGGTGGTAGAATTGATCGATGAACTCCTTGAAATTGAAATCAGTGGAGTTGCGCTTGAGCAAGGAGGTCCATGCTGTGACTGCTTGAGGTCTACCATCTCCATCCATCTTCTGCATGGAAAATCCAAATTTATCCACCTGGAAGAAGACGAACAAGTATGCTAGTATCGCTGAGTATCTGAACATGCCTTCCGTGCTAAAATTCACGAACTGTTCGTGAATATTTTCTGCCAAGAATGTACTGAAGTCAAACTGGGTGGTGGGATTTTCATCGGTAGAGAAGATGGATAGAAAACCCAGGATGGGTTCATCTACCCACTGATCAGAATAGTATCCTAATAGAGCACAAAGGGATGAGATGACCTAGTTTCCCTTAGTCGAGAACATGGAAGATGGATAAGGAGGGTTTGTGGAGGTAAATTGAGCGGATGGGGGAAGGAAAAGATCGAATATTTGAGCTCTTTGGGGGAGGGTCATCTTCTGGTATAATTCTGTAAGAATTTCTAGGTTGAAGGGAGACATAGAGTCGGCTCAGGGGATTTGCATCATCTGGTCTATGGATTCGGGTGTGATGAGGAACAAGATCTCTCCGAATGAGGATATGCCGGCTCTTTGTTCGGGAATATAGTGAGATTGACACTTGAGAGAGAACTCAGGAAAATGGTGGATCTGAGGGAAGAGGTAGAGGGGTAAATTGGACTCCTAGAGTCCAATTTCATCACTCTGGTCCAGGAAAACTTCCCTGAGCCATGACTGAAGGTCTGAGAAATAAAAATCGTATTTTGTATCTGCGATTAATCGGTCTTTGTCGACCAATGGGATCTTTTCCAGATCGATAGGAGGCGGGAGAAACATATTCTCTTCTCCTTCTGTTTGTTTGGACTTTAGCGCCATCTCTGCAATAGTACCTGCAATAAAACACAACATTAGTGGGGGAAACTGACTGTGGATGAGGGAAACAGACTGTAACGGAGGAGTAAGCGGTGAATTTATCTGGTGCGATGGGTGAATAATGAAGGTAAGGGGAATAATGATAGTTTTAAGTAAACGGGGGTTAGTTGGGAGTGGGAGACAGGTCAGCTAGATAACAGATAGGTTATCCAGTAATAAATGGCCAATGGATCATTTTGAGGGTGAGATGGCGAGTGACGGTGGCTGAGGGATATGGATGGGTGACATGGCAGCTATCGATTGGAGGTAGAAGTCATAGTAAGGGGCTTGCCACAAGCGAATGGGGGGGAGGACTGACAACAGTTATGGGACATGACCATTTCAGGAAAGGTGGAAGGTGACGTCCAGAGGTGACGAAGGTCAGTCAGATAGCAGGAAATGATGGGACTCGGGGCCATTAGATCGCTGCCATGTATAACAAGGGACCCGCCAGAGGAATAATACCATTCTGGACCCCGCCCCTCAGTTAAAGGCAGGTTAGTCAAGGTGGTCCAAAATACATCTTGGGCTGTTGATCTGCAAGCCTACCTCTGAGCCACAGATCTATGTGTGTTGTTTATAACACATTCTGGATCCCCCCCCTTCCATTAAAGGCAGAATGGACGGGGGATTCCGGAATCCAACGTTGATCATATATTTGCGCACTCGATCCTGGGACGTCCAGATGCGTGTGGGTCTTATTAGCAATTCCGGACCCCTCCCCCCTCCGTTAAAGGTAGAACGGTCGGGGGGGGTCCGGAATGATCTGTCCACTATAGATCTGGGCGCGATCATCTGGACCATTGATACATGACAAGAGCATAAGTGAGGGCGCGGAAAAAACATGCGCCTAGAAAACTTTGGATAAATGCTTTTTCATGGGTTTTCTCCAAACTTTTCATGACTACACCACCAAAGGGTTAGTCAAACAACATTTAGGTATCCAAATCATGGTGCAACATTAATCATCAAACTGGTTTTTATTGAAATGAAGCAACAATGCAACTAACCTATATTCTAACCTAGTTTCCTATGACAGTTAACCCAGATTAGACTGTTGGGTTAAGAATTTACTTTACCCTGGGGCTATCTGACCAGGATTAGACAGTCTGGCCAGATTTATTCACTAATCTATCCTAGACACTTTGGCTAAGATTAAACTGTTTAGCCAAACTCATTCATTACCCTATCACTATCAATTTAAAAAGAACTTGGCCATGCTTGAAAGGTATGGACCAAGTTAGTATTATTGCATGGGGCTTTTATTGAAATTCTTTTATGCCCTTTTTTCCTTTCTTTCTTTCTTTTTCTTTTCTTTTCTTTCTTTTATCTTTTTTTTTTTTCTTTTCTTTCTTTTTTCTTTTTTCTTTTCTTTTTCCTTTTCAAATTATTTGCAAAATGAAAAATCATTTGTCAACAAAACCACTAGAGACAGATAATATCCTAGTCACCAGTTGATCCTATAACTTATAGGATGATAACAACAAGAATATTCAACACTCTGTATCATAATGGAGAAACGATGATAAGAGAAACGAAACCAAATCAAATTCCAAAAGTAAATTTATCACCTAGCATATGATCACATGCCTAAAAAATTGAAATTGCCTTTCTTTTGATGACTTATTGACAAGGGTAGCATTCAAACGTGAAGACAGGGAGGTATATATATATATATATATATATATATTGCTGGAAGAATAGATCCAACCTAACTTGCTTCAGAGATTATTATCATTAGATGTTATGGATAAATTTCATAGTATAAGTAGATGAGACTCGCTAGTTAGGGCTCCACTCTTAAGAAGTTTCCTTCTTAGGTAATATAGGCTTTAGATGTCAGACCGGTAAGGTTGACTTAGGGTAATTCTCAAATGGAAATTTTCTTGTAGTAATTGTCTTGTTTGTTAATCTGAAGTTTGTATCTCATAAATGTCAACAATGACCTTTGCTTGTAGAGTTCTTTTTTTTTAGATGACAAAAGTGAAATTTTCAATCAGGCAATTATAGATGAGACATTTCTCAACCAGAACCCACTGCCAACAAGCCTGTTCAGTACTCCGGTGGAGTAGTTGTGATAATTAGTGAGAAACATCCCTTCCCCTGGAAGAATGCACCATTTCCAATAGGCCTGTTCAGTACCCTGATGGGTTTTCCTAGTAATACCATAGACCGGTACCCACTGCCAACAGACCTGTTCAGTATCTCGGCAGGTTAGTCTCTTAAACCCTTTTTCCATCAGAGGCTTCTTTTCCATAGTCACCTATTTTGATTTTTATTAAAGATTTCTTTTGCATGGTGACAGGGGAGGGTCATCTGAAAACCTTTTTACACACTGGGATGGTATTGGGTTGGAAGGTATATTCTCTTATTTGGATGTCTTTAAATATTTGTCTCAAGGAAAAAATAAACTTATGTATTGCACATTAGATCCAGATGTATAATTTTGCCTGAGTTTGTCCATAAGAGAATGACCTAAAGTTACCTTAGGGTACTGATACATCCTCTTCCATAAAAGTTTTCCTAGTGTGCCCATGACAAAAATTTCTCATGTACTCATATGTTACTCTTTAGAAAAGATAATCCAATTAATATTATCGAAGTCTAGTTAGGGTGAGATAGTTACTTGTAGGCTAATATAGTTTTTTTTTATCCCTTTAATCATGCTGAAATACTGGATAAAGGCAACCTCTAGACTTTAAAGCAGATTAAGCATGGTTCTTTTAATAATCATAGGTAAATATTATGTCTTCTTTGTCAAGCAACATAACTAAAAGAAATTAAAAATTCTTCCTTTTAGCTAGAAACATAACCAAAAGAAATTAAAGATACTTCCCTTTAGTCAGCAACAGAACCAAGAGAAATTAAAGACACTTCCCTTTAGTCAGCAACATAACCAAAAGAAATTATTGCTTCACAAGGGCTACCATTTGATACTGCATTCTGCTTCTTGGTTCCAGCTTAAGTGGTTGTTGCATGGCTTCATACTTCATATCAATTGACATAAGCTTTTGAAATATGCGTAGTTCTCCTTGTCAATTAGGTGATGTGTCCTAACAGTACCGTATAAGGACAAACTTCTAGTACCGGACCAACACAGGACTGTTGGTACCAGAACAGAACAGGATTTCTGGTACCAGAGCAGAACAAAGTATTGTTGATGCCTACAAACTGATGTTTAGGAAGTTCTTTGAAGGATCAAATAAATTATAGAAATCTACTTACAAAGATAAAATGCGAAAGTAAAACAAAAGGAGGTAAGAATCCCTTATTACCTTCAACTTATTAACAAAACACAATCCACACCTATGTACAAAAGTTTAAAAATAAACCAATCAATCAATGTGGATCAGTAGGAAGGTCTCCTTCCTTACTGATCACTTGCATATCTGAATTTTATATTATATGTGTAAGAAATTCCTCTTTTGACAGGGGTTTGTTATAAATTCTCAACTGATGACCATTCACAAGTAGTGGTGTCTGATGTTCATCAATTGTCTTTATCCTGATTGAACCATTATCATAGACAGTGTCAATTTCATAAGGTCCCATCCAACGAGTAGTTAACTTACCTTTGAATTTCTTGAATCTGCGGGCCCAATCTCCTTGTTGAAAATTTTTCTTTTTGAGGTACTTGTCATGCCATTTTGTTCTCTTCTCTTGAATGAGGGTGGTTCTTTGAAGTGATTTCTTCCTGATTTCGTCCAACTCATTAAGCTACAAGAGTCTTTGTTGCTGGGCTTCATCCAATTTCATGCTAGCTTGTACTACAATCCTGAAGGTTTTGATCTGGAAATCTATGGGGAGAAGTACCTGCTTCCCATACACCAACTCGTAGGGTGTATGTCCTGTTGTATTCCTCCAGGTGATTCTATAAGCCCATAAAGCTTCTAGTAATCTGTCAGCCCAGTCCTTGTCGTGTAGTTGTACTATTTTGGTAAGAATGGACTCAATAACTTTGTTGGTAGATTCTACTTGTCCATTTGCCTATGGATGGTAGGGTGTAGATTTCTTGTGTTTAATTTGGTACTATTCTGTAACATATTTGACTAGATTAGAGGTAAATTGAGTTCCCTGATCAGTCACAATTTCTCGAGGTACACCAAATCTAGTAAATATGTCATTAAAAAGGAAATCTACCACTGATTGTTCACTTGCAGCTAGTAAAGCTTTTGCTTCAACCCACTTAGTCACATAGTCAGTACATACAGGTATGTACTTTTTATTTTTAGATGCAGGGTTAATGGGCCCTACAAAATCTAATGCCCATTTCTCGAAAGGCTCAATCACTACTTGGGCTTGAAGTGGTATTTGGTCTTGTGCAGTAGGCTTACCCATTCGTTGGCATTCATCACAATTGGATACATAGGTTTTAGCATCTTTGAAAACATGAGGCCAATAATAATCAGATTGCAAAACTTTATAAGCGGTCCTCTTGTCCGCGAAGTGTCCTCCACAAGGACCATCATGTCAGGCTTGCAAAATATCATGAATTTCATCTTCCCTTACACATATCCTGATCACCAAATCTGGTCTTGTTTTGTAGAGACAATCATCGTGCCACATGTAGTTTTCACTTAGTTGAATTACTTTTTGTTTTTCTCTAGGAGACAATTTCTGAGGCATCTTCCCTGTCACAAGATAGTTAGATACATATGCATACCAAGGAGTGAATGTAGAAATAGAAAACAAATTTTCATTAGGAAAGTTATCTTCTATTGGTGCGTTATCTCCCAGATGAATCATTCTAGATAAGAAATCAGCCACAAGATTATCCTTACCAGGTCTATCAATAATGTTGATATTGAACTCTTGTAATAATAACAACCATATTATAACTCTAGGATTTGTTACAGGTTTTTTCATTAAGAATTTGATGGCTGAATGATCAGTGTGTACAAAATCTTGATATCTTGTAATATAGTGTCTAAATTTATTGATAGCATGGACCACAACTAACAATTCTTTTTCTGTGACCGTATAATTAACTTCAGCTGGAGACATATTTTTACTGACAAAATAAATAGCATAAGGCATTTGATTTTCCCTTTGTCCAAGAACTTCCCAAAGGGCTATGTCTGAGGCATCAATACAAATATGAAAAGGAAGGGACCAATTTGGTCCTCTTAATACAGGGGTAGTTGAATTTTTTTGTTTTAGAATCTCAAAAGATATTTGGCATTCATCATCTCACTTAAATTCGGCTTCTTTAGATAATAACTTGAATAAAGGGGTAGCTAGGCTTGTAAAATTCAGAATGAATATTCTATAGTAGCCAACATGCCCTAAAAAGCTGCGAACTTCCTTTTGTGAGGAAGGTATTCTGATTTGTGTGATAATATGAATCTTTACCGGATCAACTCTCATTCCAGAACTAGATATGTGATGTCCCAAAACAATACCTTCAGTGAGCATCATCTTTGAATTTTCATTACTTAGGGAAAGATTAGTTTCCTTACACCTAATCAAGACTTTTTCTAGACTGGTCAAAGCTTCCTGGAAGTTTTTTCCATGGACTGTAAAGTCATCCATGTAGACTTCCACGCAATCATTGGTCAAGTCAGAGAAAATGGCTAGGACAACCCTTTGAAAAGTGGTTGGGGAATTGCAAAGTCTAAAAGGAAGAACCCTATAAGCATAGGTTCCCCATGGGCTGGTGAAAGTGGTATTCTCCTAGTCTTCGAGTGCTATTTGTATTTGGTTATAACCACTAAACCCATCTAGGAACGAAAAATACTTCTTTCCGGACAAGGTATCCAACACATGATCAATAAATGGTAAGGGAAAATAATCCCTATGGGTGGCTTTGTTCAACTCCTTGAAGTCTACACATATTCTCCACTTACCATTTTTCTTGGGAACTATGACAAGTGGAGACA
>JZKD02S1673117.1:632583-669695 GCA_000966675.3 Picea glauca | reverse complement strand
ATTAATTTCAAGAGTGACTATTGGGTTCCCAGGGTCATTATATTTATATGGCATTTCAGAAATAAATTCCCCACCACCTGAATAAGGGGAGGTTCCTTCTTCTTCTTTCCTGGTTTCTTAAGGCAAAGAACCCTTATGATTTTGGCATATATGGGGATATCCTTAATGGCTTCTAGTAGAGGTATTTTTATACATACATTTCGTAATTCATCCTCTATATCTTTGTGCAAGGGTGGGTCAGGTTTCTTCACTAATAGTCTTTTGGGGTAGGGTGAAAGATTAACTTGTTGAGGTACTCGTACAGACTGAGAAGTGATTGGAATAGGAGGAGAAGTCTCTTCTTCTATAGGGATGGTTTGAGTGTTTTCTTCCTCAAAATATTTATCATTTTCTTCCTGAATTATTATTTCAGGATTTGATTGATTTATAGTTTTCCCTAATCGTAGTTGAATTTCATAGGTGGGAAAGGTTTGAACTTCTGTCTTCTAAACAGGGAGGGTGGGTCGATTATTGGGGTTAGGGATTGGTTGGGCAGGGATTTCTATTGGTCTCAGAGGGTTGTGGGTAGCTTGGTTTTGTGGCTGTTGATTGGCATTTATAGGTACTTGTTGTTGCTGGTTAGGGTTCAAGGGGGTTGTAAATTGTTGTTGTATAGGAGGTGGGAGTAAATCTTTCATCTGTGGTGGGTTAAATCTAGGTATTAATTTGGAAATGTTTGCAGGATACTGTGGATTTGTAGGGTAAGAGGGATTCCCATACACAAGCCCCCTCCAACCTTGTTGCCATGGTTGAGTTTGAGCTTGCTGAGGTGTCCATTATGGATAGATCATTGGGGGAGGACCCCATTTTTGTTTTTGATACTGTGAATTAGGGTCATAAAATGCATTAGGGTTGTGTGCTCTCCAAGGTCTTCTGGAAGGGTATGATTGTTCTTGTGAGACTCCTCCCCTACACATGGCTTGTAGTTCAAGCAAAGTTCAACATTCAGATGTGGGGTGCTCTAGTGTACACATGCCACATATTTCTATGACATTTAATGGACATTCTTTCTCACCATGCTTCTTTTGGCATCTAGGACAGAAGATTGCTAAAACAATCTCTTCTTCTTGTTTCTTTTTCAGTTTTAGGGTATCTAACTGGTTACTGATTGTTCTCAAGATGTTTGTTTTAACGTTCTCTAATAAGTTTACTAACTTGATTCTGGTGATAGTTCATGATCTTTGTCTTGTATTTCTGCTAAAAGAATATCTTGGTGCTTTGCCTGTTATCTTTTCCTCTTGAGTATCTTCTACAATAATCTGCAATCTCTACAAAAGGATTTTGGTGCACATCTCCTGAACTTAAAAAATTTAAAACTTCTATGCAGTCATCTCTAATACCCTTCAAAAATACGGTTCTTACTACAGTTGGGTCTGTGGTAATTTTGATTTCTAGTAGTTGTATAAGAACCTTTCTAAGTAGTCTTCAGGGCTTTCATCTTCTGTTTGCTGCATTTTAAAAATGTCATTCTTATCATTATCCTTACAATAGTCTTGGTATTTTTGTAAAAATGTGTCTTTCCTCTGATCCCAAGAGAGGATTGTATTTTCTCCTAAGCTCTTGAACTGTCTTAAGGATGAATCCTCATTGTAGCAGGAAAGAGCTTAATTTTTTGGGCATCATCTGAATAATTATAGCTTCTACATAATATTTCAAACTTGAATAAGAATAAGTCTGGATCTTCAGTTGACATACCTCTAAAAGTGGGTAACGATGATAGTGGGATGTTTTTCATGCTGATGTTTCCAGAGATATCCAAGATTGGAAACCCAAAGGTCTCAGTATCAGTGGCTGCATTTCCTTCTTCTCTTGCCATTCCACTGATAGATGGTTCAGAAACTAGATTTTGTGTGTCTCCTGAACATTCAACAGATTCTCATTTTGCCTGCCTCAATGCTGATTCTTTCGTTTTAGGTTCTTTTCCTGGAGCCTCGCTGGCTCCCCCTGAACTTTCTCCTGGTGGAATTTTTCCTGCACCAGTGTCAGTTGGATTAGTGGGGGAGGGGGGGTTGTTTTTGAACCTTTAGAGCTTACAAATCTACCCTTATTATCTCTATATCTATGCATAAAATGGAAATTTGATTCTTAACTAAATTGAAATCCTAATTCTATCTAGAAGGTAAGAAGGAAACTTGGCTTCGGAGAACCCCACTCTACTAGCCACGTGGCTCTTCACTCACGTCTTAAATGTTTTATCCTCCTCCCTCAAGTAGCCTTTAAAATCATTCAAAAACTGTGCAAACAATCTAAGCTAAAAATCACTTCCTATCGTTTGCAACTCCCCGACAATGGCGCCAAAATATTGTGCTAATTATATGTGTAATATAATGCACTCATTAATTATCAATTCAGGATTTGTAATCAACAGAGTTATAAGACACCAGTAAGGAAGGTAATTCTAATGTCATGAGTATAGAACTATTCTAGATTATGCATGCTGGAAACAAAACAAACTAGCAAATCAAAACGCACTTTGGTTGTCTTTCACAAAGAGGCTATCTAATCCATTATGGCACATGCAAGTATGAGATGGAGTTCTTTTGAAAAATAAATTCTACTATCTGACCCATAAAACTAACTATGCAATCACACTTTTGAAAGGGAAATCACACATCAATCATCAAGACATACATGGGTAGTTCAATAGTCAATATACTGAGTATGTTGTGGTTCACAATGTGCTGTTGTAAACTTCACTAGTTCTCCATCAATTATGTCTGACTACTGCTACTAACATCCATGTCCATGAAACAAAATCAAATTCATAAAAATGGAAACAAATCATATGCAAAACAGAATAGGTAAAGATCTCTAAACAATGGAAACCTAAACTGGACTATACTGCTATCCTCTGAAAGGGTCAAAGCTTTAGCTAGTCTAACATCTATACTATTGAAATCACAAAATGTTGTGATACTTATATGTGTAATATAATGCACTCATTAATTATCAATCTGAGATTCATAATCAATAGAGTTACAAGACACCAGTAAGGAAGGTAATTCTAAAGTCACAATTATAGAACTATTCTAGATTATGCATGTTGGAAACAAAACAAACTAGCAAATCAAAACGCACTTTGGTTGTCTTTCACAGAGAGGCTATCTACTCCATTATGGCACATGCAAGTATGAGATGGAGTTCTTTTGACATATCAATTCTACTATCTGACCCAGAAAACTAACTATGCAATCACACTTTTGAAAGGGAAATCACACATCAATCACCAAGACATAGCATGGGTAGTTCAATAGTCAATATACTGAGTATGTTGTGGTTCACAATGTGCTGTTGTAAACTTCACTAGTTCTCCATAAATTATGTCTAAATACTGCTGCCAACATTCATGTCCATGAAACAAAATCAAATTCATAAAAATGGAAATAGAGCATATGCAAAACATAATAAGTAAAGATCTCTAAACAATCGAAACCTAAACTGGACTATACTGCTATCCCCTGAAAGGGTTAAAGCTTCAGCTAGTCTAACATCTCTACTATTGAAATCAACTACTAACACTAATCTATAAGGATGATGACCTTTGTTGGGTGGTGGGCCCTTGCTGGTTCAACAGGTCAGCGACTAGAGTCTACAGTAAGCTTTCTTTCAATCCACGCATTCCTCTTACTCAAATTTCAAAACATAGAATTAAACTATGCTAACAACTCAACTCACATTCATTCATAAATGATCAAGACCTGAAAATAAATGACATCCTTCTATTAAACTTCAACTCAAAATCTGTTTTGCAATATGTAACACTGCTTCACATACTGTGTTATGCTAACTCTCCACTACCTCCACCATCCTTGCCATGACTATTTAAACAGTCTTAGTTGTGAAACACAAGGAGGTGAAATCTTTAGCAAATCAGTCAATTATCAAATTTATATATTCGGTTACATATTTTAAGCTCACAAAGTGTATGAGGATGAATCAATAAACAAACAAGCTTATCATATCCTTGCTAGAGCTTTAATGATTCAATAAACATCCAACAATTATCTTTGATATGATTTGGAGTTAAACTTCGTATATTCTGCTTCCTATATTGGTACCGGATCGTGATAGGTGAGATTCGGTAAATGGTACCAGATTTAAACAGTATGCAAGTGGATGGTACTGGAGTAGAACAGTCTGCGGCCGTTGGTACCTGATCATGACAGTGGATGGTTCGGTACCAGATTTGAATGGAAGGTGCACTTGGTACCAGATTCGGACAATGGAAATATGGTGCATAAGTATTGGATGGCTGAGCTGGTACAGAAAGGCTGGACTCATCTAGAGGTCAAAGGTTACACATGGAAAATTAAAAAATTAGTACATGAAACATTTAGTCTCCTAGCTCAATAAACCACAAAAATGCATGAATTAATTATACTTTACCTTATGACCTCATCAATGGATAATGGTAGTGTTCTTTGTCATTTATCCAAGCTTAGGTAAGCCAAAAGGGTATAGATGAGGAGTATAATAGGATAGTGGGGAAGTCGATTTAGAGGCTCAACAATGGCTATGGATACATGTTCAGATACAGTCATGAAGATACGAAGGATAGCTCAATGGGTGTGTGCATGCTCATGGATGATTGATTGGATGAATCAATGATGGAAGGAATGATGGATAGAATTATGGAAAAATATGGGAAAATGTACTAAGTCCCAACAATATGTATGCATGTCCCCAACTTGACACTTGTCATGTTGGGAGCTACTTTGGCTCACTTGTCCCCAACTTTGGAACTTAGGATAAAATAATTATTCATACTTTATGATTTAAGAAATATTAATATAATATTCCTTTTTGGCTTAAGCAGCCTAGCTTATCCCTTTTCCTTAAATTTTAGCCACACCCTTTCCCTAACTAGTGGAGTTTAGTCCCCCATACTCTTTTATCGTGGTCAGTCTACGCGCAATGATTATTTTATATTAATGATGAGACACATACAAAAATAGGTGCACTGGACTTTAACATCTAGGCTCTCTAGCCTAATCAAAACATAAGCATCCTAGCTTATAATAACTGTCTCACCAGCCTATAAAATGAAACATATACACAAAAGGCTCCCTAGCCTCAAAATAGTGCGCACTCAAGTTGTTGTGCACGGTATCTAGGAATGTGCACACTTCATCATTTTACTGCGCAATACAAGCACACACTATGCCATGAAATGTGCATACAAAATTATATCAAACAACTCACTAGCTTAAGTACATTTTCATTTACATTACAATTGGGTTCGGCCTAGGGATATTACAATGCCCTCCCCTTATTTATGCATTGTCCTCGGTGCATCATCACCCATATACAACAAAATTTCAAAAATACTCAAAGCAATGTGGGTATCCTTCCCACATTGCATCCTCATGCTCCGAAGTAGCGTCCTCAAGACTGTACCAGGTCCATTGGACCTTTACAAGCCCTATGTCTCGATTCTGGAGCTATTTGATTTTCCAGTCCAGAATGTGCACCAAATGCACTTGAAAAGCACCTTCTTGCTCCACCTGAATCATATTTCAATCAATAACATGATTAGCATCAGGTATATATTTCTTGAGTAATGATACATGGAATACATTATGAACATACATAGATGTAGGCAATGCAATCATATAAGCTATTGGACCAATCCTCTCTAGGATTTCAAATGGCCCACAATAGCAAGCTACCAACTTTGAACAATTTCCCAACTTCAGGGAACTTCTGTTGGCCCTCACTTTCAAGAATACATGATCACCACTTTAAATTCCCTGTGAGTTCCATCCTTATCAAAATAAATTTTCTTCTTGTCTTGGGCAGCCTTTAAATTTTGTTTTATTTTAATCATTTTCTCCATTTCCCTGAGTAAATCTAGCCCAACCACTGCTATGTCTATTGGGTTATCCCATCTTATTGGTGTGTTTCACTTTCTTCCATAAAGTGCCTCAAATGGGATCATATTTAGAGATGCTTGGTACCCATTGTTATAAGAAAACTCTACCAAGTGTAGGTAGTATTCCCATTTTTATGGTTTATCCATCACATACATCCTCAACATATCTTAAATCACTTGATTTACCCTCTCTGTTTTTCCATCCGATTCTGGATGATACGATGTACTGAAATTCAAATTTGTTCCAAATCCATTAAATAATACCTTCCAAAAATTTGAGGTAAATTTTGGATCTCTGTCAGACACAATTGTCTTGGGTATGCCATGTAATCTAGCAATTTCTTTCATATAAACATCAACAATGTTCGTTGCCTTGTGAGTGAGCTTAACTAGAATAAAATGGGAAGATTTAGTAAGCTTATCCACTACTACCATGATAGAATCATGTTGCTTGTTTGTTCTGGGCATTTTGGTGATGAAATCCATTGTTACAACTTCCCATTTCCACTTAGGAATGGGTAATGGCTGTAGAAAACCAACTGGGTGTCTATGCTCAACCTTTACCTTTTGACATTCCAAACATCTAGCAATAAAATCAACAACCTCTTTCTTCATGCATGGCCAATAATATTGCCTCTTGACAGCTGCAACAGTTTTTTGATAACCTGGGTGTCCAACATAAGGTACATTATGCATTTCCCTCAATATCAAACTTTTCAATTCATGAGAATTTGGTACATAAATTTTTCCTCTGTACATGAGAATTTCATCATTATCAATCTTATATTCCTCAATTTCCTGCTGCAAAATACCCTACTATAATTTTACCACTAGTTCCTTGTAATGCAAGTCTAATTTGGCAGCCTCTAAAATTCTGTCTTTCAAATTTGATTGGTGCATGCTAATGGGTGTAGCATGCATTTCATGCACTCTTCTACTGAGTGCATCAACCACTTTGTTCTCTTTCCCTTTGATATGTTTTATATCAAAGTCATATTCACTTAGAAATTCTAACCATCTTCTTTTACTAGCATTTAGAGTTGGCTGATCAAATAAATATTTCATACCATTATGGTCTATTCTTAGCTCAAACCTTTTCCCCATGAGGTAGTATCTCCATTTCCTCAAGGCATGCACTATGGATGCCAAATCCAAATCATGAGTGGCATAGTGTCTTCCATGCTCCTTCAACTTCCTTGACTCATAACATATAAAAAAACCATTTTGAGTGAGGACTCCACCAAGTCCTTCTTTACATGCATTTGTGCATACAATGAAGTCTTCATTTGGGTATACAATCCTTAGTATTGGATCACTTTTTAATAATTGTTTCAAGTGTTGGAAATTCTTTTCACAATCCAATGTCCACTGAAACTTCACACCCTTCTTTTGTAAGGAAGTGATTGGGTGTGCAATCTTTGAGAATCCTTCAATAAATCTCTTGTAGTAGCCTGCAAGGCCCATGAATGATCTAACCTCTGTCACATTCTTTGGCACTAACCATTCTCTAATGGCTTCTATCTTCTCAGGATCCACTACTATCCCCTCCTTTGAAATGATATGCCCCAAATAATGAATTTGCTTCTGATAAAATGAACACTTTCTCAATTTGGCATACAACTTAAGCTACCTTAATAATTGCAACACCATCATCAAATGATGTTCATGCTCTTCCTTTGAATTAGAATATATAAGAATGTCATCCAAAAAGACAATGACAAACTTGTCTAAATATTCTCGGAAAACACCATTCATTAAGAACATGAAAACAACTGGTGCATTTGACAACCCAAATGGCACCACTGTGAACTCATAATGACGATACCTTGTCCTAAAGGTAGTATTGTTGATATCTTCATGTTTAATCCTTACCTGATGGTATCCTGACCTGATATCTATCCTTGAAAATATATTGGCATCCTTCAATTGGTCAAAGAGATCATCAATCCTTGGTAGAGGATACTTGTTCTTAACAGTCACTTTATTCAGTTGTCTGAAATCAATGTACAATCTTAATGTTCCATATTAATTCTTCACAAACAAGACTAGGGCACCCCAAGGTGACACACTTGGGTGTATATACCCCTTCTTCAGAATCTCTTCAAGCTGCATTTGCAACTCCTTCAACTCTAGTGTACTCATTCTGTAAAGGATTCTTTGACACTGAAGTTGCTCCAGGCATTAGATTTATAGAGAAATCAATGTCTCTCTTTAGGGGTAGTCCTAGTACCTCCTTGAATACATCCTCAAATTCTTCCAGGACTGCATGATCTTCCAAATTTGGCACCTTATCTTTAGGTGTCTCTTCCATATGTGCTGAAAATATTTGACAACATTTTATGTAACATTTCTTCAGCTGCAATCCTGAAATTTCTCGGATGGTTACTCCCCTGGAAATTCCCTACACTTTTCTTAGGCTCCCTTCCTCATCCAAGCAAGTAAATGCCTTGTTATGACAATCTAGGATGGCATGATACTGGTCCAACCAATCCATCCCAATTAGACAGTCATAGGAACCTAAAGGAAAGATGTTCAAATCTACCCTGGTGTTTAGTCCATTCATTTCCATAAGGCATGACTTAACCATATCATTAACTTTTCTTTTGGCTGCGGTGGCCAGCTGCACCAACCAAGATTTTCCATGCTTTCTTCTTGGAAAATGAAAAGTTTCCACCATCTTAGTATCTATACAACTATGACTATCTCTTGAATCAATTAAAATAGCAATGGTTTGGTTGTTGATCATACCTTCCACTCCAATCATATGTGACTGATAATCTTCTTTCTTGTTGTTGAGGAATGCATAGATCCTTGGAAAATTTCTACCCATGTCCTCCACTATTTTATCTTGTTGTACATTGTGAACAGTTCTCCCTTTTTCACCTCTGTGAGGAAAATATTTGTACATATGATCTCCTCTACAACCCTAGCATTGAATAGGTGGTTTCCTTGGCCTTTGACCCCCTGTCTCAATCGTTCTGGGCTCTCTAGGAGTTTGTTGTCCCTGTGGATTATTTTTGAAGAATGGTGGCTTAACTCCTCTCTTCCTCTTATCGATATTGAACTTATTTTTGTCTTCCCAAGATTTTTGGAAAGTTGGCCTTGCTTTTTCTGATCATATAGGCATTTAGCTCTCCTTATGGTCTCCTCCAATGTCTTGGGATCATCATACTGTATTTTGTCACTGATGAATGATGGCAATCCACTCAAATACCTTTGAATCTTAACTGTCTCATATTTGATGACAGAGACATACTTTAGCAGTTCTAAAAACCTTATCTCATATTCATCTATTGTCATACTTTCAAGCTTGATTTCAAAGAACTCTTTCATTTTCTTGTCATAGTATCTCTTAGTCAAGTATTTCTTCTCAAAATACTTCTTCAATTCTCTCCAAGTAACGCTTTTCTCTTTAATGTGTTTCACCTGCACAAGATGATCCCACCACATGGATGCATTTCCCTTGAGTTGATTGATGGAAATTCTACCTTATGCATGAGAAGAATCATTATGCAATTGAAAACACTTTCTCATGCCCAACAACCATGTTTCTGCATCTTCATCCTTTTTTTGCTCACCATTAAATGTAGGAGGTTTGATTTTGTTCATTTATCCTCATAGTTCATCCACCCCAGACCCCTTATGCTTCCTGACAGGGGATGGACTTGAGAGGCTGTGTGATATCTTATTGGAATGCCTTGGGGAGTGGTGGTGATGTTTGCTAACACTTTTGGTTCTTCTTTTCTCATCAAGAGGCCTGTGACTTCCAGATTTTCTTGAGCCACTCTCCTTGTCCAATTTCTTTTCTATTATATTCAAGATCTGAAATAACTTCATGTTGAAGTCATCCTGCTTCTCCTTGGATTTCATAATCCTTTCATTATCATCTTTATGGATTTGGACATCCTTCTGCAAATTTTTAATGGTCTCTGCCATATTCATGTTTTCTTCCCTTCCTTCTCCATGTCCATTGGAGTTTGTTCCTTCAATGCCCAAATGGACATCCATCCCTCTAATCTCATCCTCCAAACTATAAGTCCCTTGTGCCTCTTCCATTCCTATGGAATATGTGCTGATCTTGTTCTGATCTAGTTGTTGTTAACTCTACAAAATGTGAATCGAACCAAACTTTGTCAGGCTAATTGTTTCAACAAATTCATGAAAAATATGAACCATTTTAGTTCAATAATATATCAGAATTATTTCTTCTGATTTCTTCGAAATTTGAATGCCTAGATCAATTTTATAGGTGGATATTTAGATTCCACTTTCCAATAGCTTTCCAACGCCTACTCCCATGCTCAATTCTGAGTCTTGATCAGAAATTTATGGCTATTTAAAAATTGCCCATTAATTTTGTTGTTCATTTTTCAACTTGGCGCAACTTTGCGTTGTAAATATGCATTTTTGCACCTACTCCATTGCAATTTTCATAGGAACTCGATTGGGTTTCCTCATATACATATTATGCACACACTATCCAAGTTTCTTCTCTTTTTGGGTTCTGGGCTGCTATTTACATCCTACTGAAGTTCTAGGCCAAAATACCATATTGTAACTAGTATGCTACAGGTACCTTATTTGCCATATTAAACACTTTTAACATGCTCAGAAACTTAACTCAGCTCTTGGAATGTCTTATATGTTTCAATATATTTCCATTGACTGCTCTTGCACCTCAATCTGATTTTGGAGAAGAAATTTATGGCTCTTTGAAGTTAAATGGGTCTTAAAATTTACCCACCACTGTTTTTGTTGTAACTTTCTCATAAAAACTCCATTTGACGAACGGTTTACACCATTATAAATCTCTCTATGTACTCTTTTATTTGATTTGCAAAGATAGAGTGTGCATTGGCACACTCTGTTCTCATGGTTTTATGCATTGGAAAAATGATATAAAACGTCACAAAAAATCACTGGTTTTTTGTTGTTGTTCACCCTTCAAACAACTTTGCATGCACAAATTTCAATCTATAATCCATATTTACGATGCGCAACAACAAAACAAGGTAAATCATGCTTCACATACTTTAAAACCATTGTGTATCACTTCTATGTCACGCCAATAATTTGCATGCACTTCTTTTATGTCACGCACCAATATCCACTGCGCCCAGTTTTGGTTCTTGCACTATTACTTGTTGCATGCAGTTTTGTATCATGCATTGACATTCCACGTGCATTCAAATCTATGTGTTGTACCATGCCAAAGTTTAGTATGCCTCCACTGCACACCAATACTCTGCATGCACCATTAACTAAACTGTCATGTGACAACATATACCCACATTGCACTTGAACCAACAAAGTTTCTTTGTGCACTCTACGTGCACCATTATTATATGTGTGTGCACCGCATGCACCTTTTATGCATATGCACACTGCGCAATGTTAAATTTAGTGCATGCACCCACACAACAACATTTTTCCACGCGACACCGAAATTTAGCGTGCGCACCAGCATGCCACTATTTTTCCGCGTGGTGTGAAAATTTAGCGCGTGCACCAGTACGCTAACATTTTTCTGCATGGTGCCAAAATTTAGCGAGTGCACTAGCATGCCAAAAAAATTTCACGCGGTGCCAAAATTTAGCACGTGCACCAACATACCAACATTTTTCCGTGCGACACCCAGTTTTTACATATCATAAGAATTTTACTGCGCATCCTACATTTTTAGTGTGTCCACCTACGCACATTCATTTTTATGTGCATCAATTCCTTGTGAATTTCGCTACAGAAATTGGAGATTTTCCTAACTTTTCCCAATTTACTATAGACATTATGCAACTACGAAATTTCCTCAATTTCACCCCGATAACACCCATTCAACCTCTGCAACAACAAATTGTTGTGGGTTGACATTTCTGGAATGAATTTACCCAAAATCAATTCACGAATTGTGAATTTTAATTACAAAACGCGCTCCAACTGACATGGCTTCACTATAACTTCAAATTTGACTAATTCTCGGTCTGAATTTGATAGAATATATATTAAATCAATAATATCTGACTAAATGGCCAAATTTCTCAATTTTCTCATGAATTTAACAACATAAATTAGGGTTTTTCCCAATTTCACATTGTTGTTTCTAAAATTTATCATGGATGCACTGCAACTCAAAATTTGGCCACTTCGAAATAGATTCTCTATGAAATTTCGCTTCAACTCAACTTGTTCAACCCATCTAGGCTCAGTGTTGAAAACTGAAGCTCTGATACCATATTGTAACGTCCTAGACCACCCATGGACAGGTCACGCCACAAGAGAGAACTCTTACTGATCTCTTTGCGGAACATATTGTAACATACCCAACATCCAACTAAGCTATGCCACAAATTTTTTCGAAATGCATGCAATTAAAATTATACACACAGAAATCTTGCGGAAACATATATATATATATATATATATATATAACGTAAACATAAAAATACATCTGTAAATGCACGAATTCACACTAAAATAACAATAAACATATACATGCATCATATACAAGAAACACCCATAAAAATAAACACAGTTATAACCGCACATATGATAACCCATAAAAGTAAGCATGTAAATAACAATGCAGCATGTAAATTTATCACACAATTGACACTTATCTTGGTAATAATGTCACCAACTATGTGCAAACCTTCCACGAACCTCCCAGCCTTACACCACACTGTTCATCACTCTCAACAATGAGTCACCCTCGAGCTGGGACTAAACTCCACCCAGGTAAAGGGATTCCTAGCCAGGCTAAATGATCATAGACAATAGGAAAGATTTTGTCTCAGGTGCCAACTCAAACTAACAACCTACAATCCTTCCATGCACCTCCCAGCCTTAGACCACACTGTTCATCACTCTTACAATGAGTCACCCTCGAGCTGGGACTAAAATCCACCCAGGTAAAGGGATTCCTAGCCAGACTAAATGCTCATAGACAACATGAAAGATTATGTCTTAGGTGCCAACTCAAACTAACAACCTACAATCCCTCATTCCCCACATGCATGTCCCACCCAGGAAGTGTTCCCCTTCTCTTCTCAACATTTTTTTGGCTACCCCACTTCCTTTTTGGGCTTCAGCAATAGGCCGGACAAGAAGTATCAGAGAACTGTAGATGTAGTTTAGCACCTTCAGGAAATCAATTCCCAACAATTCTCTCACCCAGAGAATTTCTCACGAGCCTGACAACCCTCCTCTTTAATATCCCATGGGCCTGACAACCTACTTCTCTAGTCCATCTCCCAAGCTAACCAAATACATGAACAAAGAATGGATATGTATACAGGTTTAGATACATTCATGAAGATATGAAGGATAACTCAATGGGTGTGTGCATGCTCATGGATGATTGACTGGATGAATCAATGATGGATATAATGATGGAAAAAGATGGGAAAATGAACTAAGTCCCAACAATATGTATGCATGTCCCCAACTTGACACTTATCATGTTGGGAGCTACTTTGGCTCACTTGTCCCCAACTTTGGAACTTAGGATAAAATAATTATCCATACTTTATGATTTAAAAAATATTAATATAATATTCCTTTTTGGCTTAAGATCCCTAGCTTAGCCCTTTTCCTTAACTTTTAGCCCCACCCTTTCCATAACTAGTGGATTTTAGTCCCCCATACTCTTTTATCATGGTCGGTCTACACACAAAGATGTATTTTATATTAATGATGAGACATATACAAAAATAGGTGCACTGGACTTTAACATCTAGGCTCTCCAACCTAATCAAAACAGAAGAGTCTTAGTTTATAATAACTGGCTCACCAGCCTATAAAACACATCATATACAAAAAAGGCTCCCTGGCCTCAAAATCACGTGCACTCAAGCTATTGTGTGCGGTATCCAGGAATGTGCATAGTTCATCATTTTACTGCGCAGTACAAGCACACACTATGCCATGAAATGTGCATACAAAATGATATCAAAAAACTCACCAGCTTAAGTACATTTTCATTTACATTACAATTGGGTTCGGCCTAGGGATATTACATGTGAGGTCCATTTGTAATGATCCTCCAACCTTCTTGGCCCACGTCCTAGACAAAAGCATACCAAACTTGGGGGGAATGTCAGCCACCACGATGTCCATCACTACACTCTTCATGGGAAACTATGCCAAAGAAACCACAAGATATTTTATTATTCTGAAACATTTGACCTTTTTGGATTCAAAGGAGTAAAGGTCTTGGTATATCTTGGTGATCTCCATACCTAGTTCCTCCATAACAACTATAGGCATGAAATTGTGTCAGACCCATGATTGCATGAGACAATTATGTAGGATCTTGTTAAGGACATTTAAAGATTTTTAGAAAGGTGGAGAAGCATTATATCCATCCTCAATGTTTGGGCCTGAAGTAATGGATGGGTTCTCATCCTATAAAATAATTACATCAGAAGTTACAACAGAAGTAGGTGGTTGCAAAACTTTCATAATGGATTGTTTGAAAGGATCATTTCTCAGCAATTTTGACAGAGGTACAAGGATATTGATCTTGCTAAAATTATTCTCTAGGATGAAAGATGATTTTTGCCTATCAACTTCTTTTACTTCAAGGAAAACAAGTTTAAAAGGAGGAGCCTGGTGAGGTTTAGCCAATGCACCCTTTCTTGGATTTGGCTTGGGTGGAACTTTTGTTTTACTATTCTGATCAGAGGTGGTGGCTTTAGGAGTGCTTGTTTTATGCCTCAAGTCATATTTATTTTGGCGCTGGCCTTGAATAACTCCCTCTTCCCTTATCTCAATATCAAACTGATTTGACAATTGTGCTACCTCATAATCCTGTTGTGTTAAGTGACTAGTGTAAAAAAATGTTTCATTGAAAAGTACAACAACATCATTATCTACATCCATCTCCTCAATATGATTGTTTTGAAAAGGAGGTAATACTCTTTGATCATCATCATTCCTCCTCTCTCTCTACACTATCTGAGGGGCATCATTCAACCTTCTAAACTAGTTTGGATTTTTGTTAGCAACCCTTTGAAAATATTTGTTTGGTTGTTTAGATTCTCATTTCATGTTATCTATTTTAGATGTCAAATCCTTCAAAGTTTTGGTCATTTCATAAAGTTTAGATCAGATGTGGTTGGGTTATAGGAAGTAAGGGAATCCTCTCTCTGTTTCTTCTTGTCTTTATCATATCTAGTCTTTAACATGTCTGATGCCAAGATGTTGGATTCAACGTCAATAGTTTCTTCTTGCATGGAAAACAAGGTGTTGGATATTCTCTCCCTCAACAGAAGGGAGATACCTGCATCAAAGGTATTGGCATAATTGATCTTGGAAGAGGATTCAATTGGTTTTATCTCATATGGGATTATACCATACATCTTATTGAATCTGTTGGTAAAGTCTGAAATAGACTCACCATTCTTTCTCTTAAGGGCCCCAAACTCAATGATGTAATACATATAATATCTTCTATCTCCCCATTTATTTATGAATGATTTGTCTAGTGCATCAATATCTGTAATGAAGGTTGGAGGGAGATCCTGAAACCATTTCCTAACTTCCCCATCGAGGATTTGTACAAACAACCTCATCCACACATCTACATAGTCAATATTGTATTGAAGTTGTCTGCAAAGTTGTAGAAGGATACCATATGTTCCTCAGCTATGAAATCCCCTTCCCCATTATATATTGGTAAATATTTCATGTAATTTGTGGCTAGGAGTGCATGTAATCCTACAGGAAACACTAGGGGTTCATATCTGGTAGCAATTATGGCATCCATATTGTTAACAACCATTGTTTGGGAAATAGGAATCTGAAGATTTGTTGGAGATTCAGGTGTGGATGTTGGACTAGATGATGAAGTGGAGGAAGGGGTTGAAAGAATATAAGATTCCTTGGAATTGTGATTCTCATGGCTAGAAAATTCATGTTGCTTGTGATAATGAAGAAAAGTGGACTCTTTGGGTGCAACTTTACCCTTGAGGGATGAGGGATATCTCTGGGCTAAGATGGATTTTATTAGTTTTATTTTTGGGTCATAGATTACTATGTCATTCTCAAGGTTGGGATGATCCTTAGTGTCTTTGATGTGCTCAGATTTGGATCTCTTGAGTCCTTTTCTAGGAGCCAATATTTCATTTTTTGAAGTTTACTCAGTGGAGTCGTCGGGTGAAAGATGGAAGTCTGAATGTGTCTGATATTTTTTCACCATAAAAAATCAGATCTGATTGTTGTCTTTGTCCCAAGGAAAGATATCTCACTACTCCATTCCCCGACAATGGTGCTAGAAGATGTTTGTCCTAAATTCTGCACCTAACCACTAAAGGGTAGAGCTAGGCCACCTCAAGTTTAGAATGATTGGTTTTCTGATTTTTTTGGTCAGTTAGAGGGTTGGTTTTACTAAGAAAAGAGCATGCATGGGTTGTAAAAATGATATATATGAGGTTTCCCCTTGGATGATGGCACACAAATGAAAAACTAGTGAAATAATAGAGGCAAAAATAAATGGAAGCAACAAACCACTCAATGAATAATCTGTTGCAAGAAGTTTAATACTTAAAATATCATTTCAAGACATTAAACATGTATCAAAAACACGATTTCTCCTACAGGTTGCAATACAAACAAATCTTCACCAAATCATTAGTTTTTTTATAGGTTGCATATTAGTAAAGATAAGTTATATAATAGTTGAAGGAAATTAAATGTACTTTGCACAGATAAAAACCTGCATTCAAGATAAGATAAAAAAACACATGAAGATTTGGACAAAAACATTGTCATCAAAAGTATATTCACTAGTTAGAGAGATTTAATCCATGCATAGAACAAGTTCAACCAACTAATGTATTGATCTTCATTCCCAAAAAATTGAACCCTCAAAACATATAAAAGATGCATATTTATCAAAGTTGCAGAGGCTCTCGTCCATCTGGGATTGAGGCTTAACTCTACACTACCAATTGTAAAACAACTTATTAACTTAGCTAAAAAAAATATTGGAGTATATTAAGGTATACTTCGATCTTGACTTAATAAAAAATAAATGGTTCATATCACACACAAATGACCACTTATTATGCCTTAATCTAAAAGTTTCTTGAACTTAAATAACTAAAACTGTTGCTAATTATAAACCAAACTGATGCATATGTTGAATCAAACTGAGTATTTGACATAACTAAATAGGAATGATAGAAATAGATTATGAGTTGAGTACAGGTGTACATGTGCACTGCTGGGGGCCACTGGGAGATAACTAGATGTGTTGGCAACATTCTTATTCATATTATCTACTTTAGGAAGAGGTAAGTCTTCCAGTGCTTCTTCTAGAGTATGGAGTAGGGTTCGCATCTGAAGCTTCCTTTTTGTACCTATCGACTATCATCGAGTTGTTGCTAGATGAGCAATATCATGTTGTAGACTAGATCGATGTTCCCTTTGTTTCGCATCATTTAAAAACTTTAAAACATGCAATTAATGAGGATAATCCACTTCATAAATTTGGCATTTGGGATATTTTGACTGTACAGTATGAATATCTCTCGAATGACCAAACTTGTGAAGTCATTAACCAACACTTTTTTCTAATTAACCCAATATTATATTTATCATTAAATATTTCGAGACTTCGGGACACCGACTCTTTGGCATTCAGGAGCTTTTGACTGTAGAGTTTGAGAATCTCCTAGAGGACAATCTCCCACAGTGACATGGCTGCATGATGTCATATTCAATGATGTGTCATAAAAAGAAAAGTGATATGTGTCACCTAAAATAGAGTAGATGATGTAACCAAAGGTGCATGAAATGAGTGTCTCTTGTCATCGAAAAATTAATGCCACGTGTCATCGACACTTTAGTGTTCAGAATATTTGCACTGTAGAGTATGAATATCTCCCAAATGAATGATCTCCCAAAGTTATGTGGTAGGTCGGGGCTCTGACACTTCGAAGCTCCGGAGCTTTGGGGAACTACGTTTTATCTGGATTGAAATATCCCATAGTGACATGGCAACATGTCGTCACAATCGATGATGTGTCATGAAATGAGAGTGACATGTGTCACTTGAAATAACATGGATGACATAGCCAAAATTCATGAAATGAGTACCACATGTCATCTAGAATCAACCAACATGTGGCATATGACACGTCAACTGAAGAATAACTTCTGAGAAAGGGGCTCTGACACTTTGGAGTTTTTTCCTTGTTCTGGATTGAAATCTCCTAGAGTGACAATCTCTCGGAGTGACGTGGAAATTTGGGGCTCCTTGAATGTAGCATATGAATATCTCTTGAATAACTGAACTCACAAAGTGACGTGAAAATTCGGTGCTCCGATACTTCAGGGCTCAGATTCTTCAGAGGTTCATGCTTGTTCTGAGTTGAAATATCCTAGAGTGACAATGTTCTAGAGTGAAAATTCATATGCTTTTTTTTTTAACCTCGTGCGATTTTGAAACCCTAAATGCATAAGATTCGTTGATCTTAATTGATTGTTGGATCTCCACCATAAAAAAATTAACCTATTTGTTTGCTCACAATCTAAGCCCGAAATCCACTGCTCTGAATTGTTGTGTTTTTCTTTTAGATGTTTCCTATGAATAAAAAGGACTTGGTCAACCTGTTGCATGCTCAATCAATGGTAAACATGATGAAAAATATTTCAAACCCAAACCATGACATGCAATGATATTTCAATAAAATAGAAATAATTGGTGCAAAGAATCAATCAAGAAAGATAATGATAAACAAATTGAGTCATTTAGTAATGAGAAACCGACTTGAGAAACCAGAAGAGGAATGATTTTGATGAAATCATACATAAATGAGAGAGGAGGAGAAGGGGTGCAGATTTAGGTCTCAACACTATACATGCACAAAATGAAAATTTAGAGCAATAAAAAAGAATAGATGAAACTCTAAGGCTCTTAGACGAAGTCGAAAGATTATTTCATGAGCATGGAGGATATCCTACCATTCAAGTATTAGGGCCACCAATGATAACTCTAGTGATACATATGGGATAAGGGGAACTAACACACCAAAGAGAAACTTCACTTGAGGGAAACAATGAACAAATATATGTGAAGAAGGTACAAGTACAACAATCGAGACCTGGATTAATAACTGAACCGTTGACAGTTACACTAGGCCTAGTTGTACTGGCACCAATAATAGATGATCTAATTACACTCTATAATGATGAAAATGAGGATATAGACACTCTAGTAGTTCCCATCGTTAATGAAGTTTCTACAGAAATGCAGGACATCAAACCACCCCAAGGACCACAACCTATGGATGTGGAAACGGGTTTGGATACAATTAAGAATGTCACCACTCCCTTGGAACATGATTCATAGCCTTAGGATGACAGGGACGGTGGACAAGAAGACAAAGAAGATAGGTATGAAGGTAATAGGGCAGGTTCAATCACAAAGTAAAATAGCCCAAATGAATAAGAGGACGACGGGGATGATAAAAATGAGACAAATAACATGAAAATACCCCAGAGAGAGGAGGGAGTGAAGAACACTCATATGATACAAATAAATTTGGATATGACACAATTATAAGTGAGGTGCATGAAGAGAAAAATGTTGACAAAGATACTTGAAAAGACACAAAGGAGTCACCAACGCCTTCCCCCAAAGGCATGGCATCACCCTCATTGAAAAAAAGCAAAGGATGTAATTAAAAGTACCACTGACACTCAGAGAAAATAATAAATTCTTAAAGATGCTGAGATCGAACCAACAACCAGTCCTAAGAAAAATTCTATATCCCTGGACAAAAAGTGTGCTACACACGAAGATGAGGGAAATGTCAATAATCGAATACTAGTGTAATATAAAGGTAAGGAACTAATCCTTGAATAATCCAGGTAGTCTAGTAAATTCCCTCTCCTTGGGTGACCAACCAATTCCAGAACCTGATGATGAGGTGGATGATGTCCAAGATATAGCATATTATAGAAAGAGGTAGGTGGTGGTCAAGAGAACTAGCAAGAGGAGGATGCTTACTCTAGATAGTGTTGTGATGATTATGGAAGAAACCTTGTTGGATGTTAGAAAGTCCAAAGTAAGTGAATTTCTAGTATCCAAAATGGATATATTTAGTTCTGCTATCGATGGGGTGAGAGAAGATGATATTGAAGTAGATTCCATGAGGGTAGAAATTGTGCATCTTAGATATCAAGTCGAATATTATCAATATACCACACATGCGATCGTTTTCATAAGGGATGAGTTCAAAGAATTCCACAACCAATTTAAATTTGAAAGGGGAGTCTTTATGGATTAGGTTGTGTGATATCAGGCAGAGACTTTTTTGGGATTATAGCACACACAGACATGATGAAATGGTTCGAGAGATATCACAAGGCTATGCTATATATTTAATATATCAAAGAAATCCATAAGTGTTGGGATGAAGAGGATCATGGCATCATGATTCGTATGGATGGAAAATTAACAATATTCCAAAAGGCATGAGGCTATTCGACACATCTAGTGGAAGAACCATAGGAAATGATGCAAGACAAATGTGAGGAATGTCTTAGAAATTGGGAAAATATAAACCAGAGAATGAAAGATATTCAACTCCATGAATTTGGTAGGCCCAAAGAATTTGTGGACCTCAACAACACAATCAAGAAGCTCGAGGAATAGGATCAAAAGTTTGAAGTCGATGTTCTTGAAATTAAAAATTTCGAAAAGGGACAAATGACAATGTTTGTTGATGGACTAATAGGAGCATAGACAATCTTGTGATACTTGAGTGATGAAATGAACGAGTTTAAAACTCAATTAATGGATATGAAATATGAGATTAGCGCACCAATGGAATAACATTGATTTCCATACCTCCATACTTGCAAAGATATTTTCACCCAATGTTTTGAATATGATCAAGCAAACTTGTTGAGATGAAGGGAAGTGTACTAGGAGATTACACATGGGTGATTCCACTCTACTGATTCTTTTGTTTACTCTAAGTAACTTTTAATCTATTTTTAGTATGTCTAATTTTTATAAATAAGGACATCGAACTCGTTTTGAAGGATCAATGGTTTTTGTAAGAAATGGAGAGTTAGAGAGAGAATTATTTTGAAGTTTAATATTGAATATCCTACAGATTTAGAGACAAATTTCTTCCAAACTCGTGGATAAAACTCAATCTGTGGATTGTTCTGCAAAAAATTATCATCTACAGTCATCTTAGTAATATTATGATTATTTTAGGTTATATTGAACGATTATGGTTGCTAAATGAATGTTGGTTCATATTTGATGGTGTTTAACATATTACATGCGAACAATATGCATAATTAATTCTGTTTCATTTGTCTTTACATGTGATTTGTGTGTAATTGTTTCTCTCTTTCTTAAACAATTCTGGTAACTTGAATAATGAAATTATTACTGTTGATATTATTTAGGATCATGAATTCTTTATATACTGCTAGTAGTAGGTTATAATGGGCCTGGTTTTCTTTAGATTTAGTCATCTAATTTATTTATATTTCTATCATGTTTGAATATTAAAGATCAAAATTCTGAAAAGAGATACACAGTTAGAAAGGAAACTTTCCAAAACAACATTTAAATCCCATCAAAACTTGCTAGACTATCAATCTTGTGAGTCACACTACTTTAAACAGAGAAGAGTCTAATTGGGCCTGATCTTTCAGTGTGATTCTTACTATTGATTTAAAGGGAATTTAGACCCCTCAACACACCCTCAATAATTCATGAAATTTTGGGGTGCCACTTTTCTTTAATTTCATCCTTATACTTCCATTCTCTCATGGTCTTGACTTGTTTCAAATTTTTCTTTTGTTTTCTACTCATTTTGGTCAAGTCCTAGTCTTAATTTGAATTGTCACTAGAAGAGAGATAAGTCTAGATTGTTTAGATGTTGAAAAAAGGGGTCCTCAACACTTAATATTTTCAAAGATTATTGAAAATCCTAAAAGTAATTGACTTTTATTAATTCTTGACAGTCACCTCTTAAGAGAACCGACCTCGATAAATGTCTGGAATCACTAGTGACAACTTCTAGTTGATGCTAATATGCTATGGGAGAAAATGGATTCATCGATGTTGATGAGCATCGCCCATAGATGCCCAGCTTTGAACATAACAAAATCATCTTAGGGCAAGCCAAGCCCCGACGTTGATAAGTGAACTTTTCCTCCAAATCATGGTCGCCTGATTCTAATGGGAAGACCATCCTAACCATTTATTACTTAAGGTTGAATTCCACTCAATTATGAAGTAAGGAGAAGCCATGTAAGCATTTTCCACATCATTTTTAAGATATCATTGATCACTTGAATATTCATATTTTCCACTTTGTTAGCCACATCGGCACTGACACATCATTAACTATAGAAATATTGTATGCCATGAAACCTTGCCACATCACCCGGGTAGGCCAAGTCATCAATTCATGTTTTTAATCCACATCAATTGAGGCACGTCATTTACTCCACATCAAGATCCACATCGTCATGATCATTTCACATCGATCATCGAGGTACCATATATTTATATGAAAAAGGTCAGAGGAGATAGTCTAGGTTTGAACTCACTAAAGAAGATTTTACTTCAGTCGTCGACACAAAATAAGTGTAGTTGTATTAGGATCCATGAGTTTTCAACCACCAAAATCCAATATCTTATCAACATTGATGAATCAAGAACAAGAAACTCCAATTTTCAACACATGAACGAGATCGTCGATGATCCATTTCAATGTGTAATTTTACCTATCAAAGTGGGCCACATTAGTTGAGAGAGGCCTTGAACTTCACTTTGCATGATTTGAATTCCACATCAACATCTTGAAAAATATACATGAAAATCACACAAACATGAATTCCAACACTCATGTTCATCAGGATCAAAGAATAAGCATTGACATAAGTAATATGAACCTTAGGCAAGGAACATATCCGCAATCCCTGATCTTAGTAATTGTGGCATGCCAACTTGTCACTATTCAAGATTGTCGATAGACTAACTAAATGTTTCTTTTGTCCCACTTATTTACATAGAACATTAACTGCAGTGCATGGTGATTATGACATAATTAATTCCCAAAGATCTATAGGTATTTTGTTGTACTCAACAATGGTAAATAGGGATGGGACCGATGAAAATAAAAACTATTTGAATTTGATTTGTTTTTTTTCATTCTATCATTGTTTGCATAGAACATTTGAGTGTTTTAAGTTGTGAGGGATTCTTGAAGAAACAAGTGTTGTGATATTTCGAGCTAACTGCTGTCATGTTGTCTCTTATTCGAGGACTGGTAAGTGCTAAAGGCCAGAAAACTCTATCTCTCTTAGGTATTTGGTTTTTATGATAAATATTTTCCTTTTGGTAATGTTTGATAAATAGAGAACTGAATTAAGATCTTTTGAAGGAAAAAATCCTCCTCGAATACCAACGACCCATTAGTCACCAAAGATGCTGAAGGGAAAGAATGAATTGGCTGGAGAGGCTTCTAGTCCTACTACTATTGGAGAATTGAATTTCACGCCCAAGGTAGATCTTGTAATCAAAATGTCGAAGAAGAAACTGTCAGCTCCACCACCACTCTACAAAGATACAAATACAAGATTGAAAACCAAGTTACCTATGCCCACCTAGATTGAACTAATAAATAAAATTCACAATGATAATTTTCCCAAAATTACTCCACATAGTGACCCAAAATTAAGATTCTTGGATGAATAGGTCTTTGAAAATATCAAATTATCATCCTTCTACATGGTAGCCTCTAGAACCCTGATTTTACCTTGTGTATAAACCTTGGAATGGATAATTAACCACACCAAGGCTGAAAAGTGCTTGCTTAATGATGTCAATGATCAATGTGTTGGTTTCTTTCTATCAATGGAGGTCAGAAAATATTACAAACTCAAGGAGCCCAGAGTTAGTACTAACACTAACTTCATGGTTGAGTTCTATGCACACCATAAACTAATCAATCGTTGGCATCTTGGTGGAAGGAAGATAGGAATTTTTTGAACATAACCTCCAAGTGGTACAATATTATAAACCTTAGAGAACCATATATGTTCTTGGGGGCTCTGATATGTCGCTTCTATGGGTAGAAATATTGCTCCAAATTTTCAAAATCTTGGATTCCTATGGAATATAGAGTATCCATATCTGGAAGTGTTTTCAATTGGGGTGCCACAGTTTCAAAAAATTAATAATCAGGATTGAGAAAGAATAGAGACAAAAAACAAGAGAAGTCCCCATATTTTTTATGGCCTATAACACACTTGACCCCTAAATACCTTTTTAAGGGATGGGGCATACATTTATTTTATTTTATTAATTATCTCTAATCTTATTTTTGAGTTCTCCATCAACATCTTCTCGTCAATATATTTCTGACGACTATTACCATACTTAATTTTGAGCTTTGGATTCAAAGTTATGCCCTTCTGAAGTTCTTATGGCATCATTGGTCAAGGGCTAGGTGGCACCCATGCGGGTTCACTTCATTCACACCATCCTTCCTGGCACAAAATCGACCAAGGTTTTCACCCTTTAGTGGTGACATGGCCACTAGAGGGTGGTTTCAGGAGAAGTTTCCTGAAGTCACAGAGTTCCCCAGCACTCTTGCATCTATGGTGGAAATCCATCCATCGTTAAATACAATGAATGAAATTAAGGGATTTCAATGTTCGACACTTCAACACTAAACACCCTTTTCTCTATTCGCATATCCTCTGGATTCCAAAAACCCAGACTCTCGAAGGGTTGATACTTACACGTGGTGGTGTGTTAAATGTAGAAACATGTATAGGTATGCTCAGGCCTTCGACCGGCTAACCCCAGCATCCCAGCTTCCCAAGTTTTTTTAAGTCTCGAACTCCTAGTGCCCCGGGTTATTCCACCAACTATTAGGCCAATGAGCATGTGCCAGGATGTTAATGTGTGGCATAGGGTAGAGATGACACATGTCCCCAACAATGGGTTACACGTGTCATGTTCCAATTGGCATATAAGGTTTTTAAAAGGAACGAATCAAGGTGAGATGTGGCATGTCAAACATGGGTCCACATCACCCTAGGTGACTTCAGCGTGCCATGCCACTCTGGACTAAAATCTTCTGGAAGCCTCCAACCTCTCCTACCTACAAAATCTTCTGGAGCTCCGAAGTTTGAACTCCTGCCAACAAACTCCCAATACATTTTATCCCATGATCAAGACAAGTCCACGTAGATCTCTAGATCTATGGCCTCCATTGCTTCACGAATTTGGAGTTCATGGGTTTGGATGTGTAATTTACTTTTTTCTCTCAGAGTGTTCAATGCTAGGCTAAAAAAGGTATAGATCCAATGGTCAGGAGAGATCTCGAAGCATCCCTAGATCGACGATCCTCATCGCTTCACAACTTCGACATTCGGGAAAACTATATGCCTTGCATCCTGAATCACCTGAAGTGGGGTTTAGCCAGAGATCCCAATAATGATAGGATGGTTGGTAGAGGTCCTCAATGGACTCCCCAAATCAATGACTCATGACTCTAACTCAAAGGTCCCTAGGTTTCAGTGTTTGACCACTCCTAGAGGGACACCTATCAACCTGAAACACGATGGAAATATGCATGGCACCTACCTCATGTTACCGACATCTCTTTACAATGTCACAAGGCCACCACACATGGCATCACCTTTTCTCAATGCATGGACCCCATGTTCTCTCGACATGATACGCATGTCCTCATGATAAAATGACCCATAGGGGTCCTGAAGGATCCTTAGATCCATAATCCACGTTACCTTGTGAGTCCGACATTTAGGGGTCTTGGTGTTATAACGCCTCTCTTCTTCCAAAGTGGTCAACTTCAGACTGACCATGACATATAAACAATGGTCAAGGGAGATATCGAGTACCCTCAAATATATGACTTGCATTACTTCATGTCTGAGAAGTGGATCAGGGTTTAACAAGGTGATGAATCCTATGATTACGGGTAATTGACCGTCAACTACTGGTCATCCATCAAGTTACCATTTTGATAGGTCGCCTCCAACGCAATCTGGGTGTTATGAGGATTCCATCATACTAGAGCTATGGAGCCCCAAATACCTAAGACTTAGAAGGATTAACTCCCATTGGGTGTAGTGTTGGGTTCCATGGTCCTAGTCATATGGGTTTTTTGATAATTTCTAAGGACTACACCCTTATCTCTCAAGAGAAATTTGATTAAGGTCATGGACATGAGCCTGTGGTTACTTGGACAACTATTTTGAAGGAATCACCCTTCATCTATAGAAATTTTAGTTACCTACAAAGTTAAATTTGAGGGGTCGACAGTACTGAAGCGTTCCAACTAAGTATGCCTCGATTATTACATTACTAAATACATCCCTGGGAAAAATCCCTTAAGTATTTTCCAACCAATCACAGAAACCATAAAATTATTCCTAAATTCATTCGAAGACACATGTATAATAGTTCTCTTGTCTCTAAGCAGAGGAAAACAAAAACCATTCAAATGCAGGGGTTCATCAAAGAACAATAAGAATTTCTAATATTAATCATACATTGCAAGTTTTTTTCATAGGGACAAACATCCAACCACTCATTCCAATTCTATTAAACAGGGTGTATGAAATACTTATCTATTATAGTTGATCACCAACCAATTGATTATGGGTGTTTGCCTTTCCACCCAACCGTAGGCTCATAGGCATTCATTCTTAGCACTTTGGCCACCCTAGTGCAAAGACATGATATCACTAGGGAACTTTTGCAGTTTCTCGGAGATACTTTCTCTGTCAAAACCTTTGTGATGTTTATCATATGCTCCCAGAACATCAAGCTCATGACCTCCTGCTCAGGTCATATTTTCTGCAAAATCTCCAAGATTTGTTCTCATGTTCTCTCCCATTTCCCATAACAACTTAATTATTTATTTCTTCTTATCCACTGGAGAGCCTCACACACTCTCTTCCTTTTTCCGAATGGTATCCTTTATCTTGCAAGCCCTCTCCTTTTTCCCTCGGGGAGGTTCTAGACCTGTCCCATTCCTTTTGTTAGAAGGAACTCTGGTCAGTCTAGGCCTATAAGAAAACTTCACTCTATGGTACTTCGAGCTGACAATTTTGTGTCTCCTCAGCCAGACTCTCCATGCTTCCATTCATGGGGGTTGTTGATTGTTCAAACACCAGTCCTTCTTTCATTAACTAATTTTTTTCCTTGGAATTAGGATGAGGCTTATTATTTCAGCAAGGAGAATTTGGATCATTTTGACATAATGAACCCTCTCTATAGTTTCCTCACTCTTTCCTCTAGTGATATCATGGCCAATGCTTCAAGGATTCACCCCCATAGTCAGTTATTGGAAATATAAACAATACTACATTTACATTGTTCACATTCCATAAAATGGTAATCATAATTAATGATTAATTACAATTTGGGGGAAACAAGGGTGCTACAATCCCCTCCCCCTTAAAAAGGAACACTGTCCTCATTGTTCTTTCTTAGTAACACTTGTCATGCCTTTGTCATTCAGTTTCTTCATAAATATTGATCCCCTTTATTGGTCAGTTCCTTTCCATACCCTTGGCGTTCATCACCTACCTTTAATAATTTTGGACAACAAGCATATTAATCACAATTTTATGTGAAAACATCTTAGTGTTTTGCAAAATTCAAGAGGAAAAATTTCACAATATAGCACAAAACGTATCTATGTAGTTCATGGATTTGCATCCACATGGTTGTATTGTTATCTTGGATCATTGTTTTTCCTTAACATACCCATTGTGTGCATGATCCCAATCAATATTTTATAATAATGATCATATTCTCCTCTTCCTTGCTGTCACTCACCCTCCAAGCATAGGCTCAAGCATCCCCTTCTCTTCTATACAGTCCCTCGAGTGATCCATCTTTCCTTACTAAGGATTTATCACATAGGAAGAGTTCTAAATACTTCATTGAGCCTTATAGTTGAGGCATCCCTTAGACTTTCTCAATTGAGGCATCCCTTCAGCTTGTGTTACCACAACACAACATATTCTAGGGTGATCATGTCTTGCCATTGGGTCCTCATGTCTCAACGATAGTCTTTTTCATGATTTCCATCTTGATAGCCTTCACATGTCCTCCTTGGATAGATCGTTTTCACCTCACCTATATCACAGGTATATAGAAATGATCAGATATTATCATCAATTTCAAATTCATAATTTTCTTGCAAATCTGTCACCCACAGATTTCCAAATTCCACATTTATTTTCATATTTGTTCCACAAAGGAACAAGATCCACAGGTATGGAAATTTCCTTCCCATAGAAGTTTATATTAGCAGACATTTTTTCTTCCTTATGGGCTTACAACACTGCCATATCCAAGATCTGTTTCTTCTTACAATTTCAACATTCCTCACCAAACAAATTGTTAGTTTTCATGAACATATATTTTCAAAACTATGCATACTAACAATCCAAGTCATTTTCACCTATTCAAGGGTACAAAGAAAAATGGAAAATATCATTCTTTACATATGAATCCTTTCAGCATACCAAATTTTTCCAAATGCAATTCAAATATCAAATGACTTTAATCAATGTGCCAATATTCATGGCCACATTCATACCCAATGTACCCTTTATTTTGGGTTCAGGTTTTCCACACTTATGATAAGCACTTTATCATGGTGTGTTGGAGTTAAACTAAACTCTTCAACATGAGGTTTAGTCATTCTCCTTCACTCTTACAACAAGACCATGCTCTGTTCTATAGGCTGATCATGATCCCAAATCAACACATACAAAACTAAAAGTTTCTCTTGAATGCACCCCATCATTCGTTCTTCATTAGTAACCAAGGTGCCAACACTCATGGCCACCCAAATTTTCCTTTATTTATCAACTACACAATTCAAGTGGAGTAGTGGAAGGTCTTATCACATGATGTTGTTTAGATTCGTATGTGTTCGTTGTTAGTACCTAATCCTGGAATTTCTGCCCCATCTCTCTTTCCCTATCGTGTGTCAAGTCTCAATTTTTTTTTCCCCCTTGGACTAGTAACATCATTTTTTTTCTCCCCTATTGTGTTTAAGTGCCCTGGTTTCCCTTAAACATCTTATCTAGAATGAGTCTCAACCCCAAGCCCCTCTTTTTTTCCCCAAGGGTGAACACTCATCTCCTTTTGTTGTAGTCACTGGTCTCCCTGTTTTCCCTAGCCCACAACAAATATCCAGATTCTTGTTCACACAGGCCACAAACATGGACACAAAGTGAAACATTCAAAGAATCCCATTTTGGGCTTAAAAACAATAGGAAGTTTTAATCTTTCAGCTGCGAATATTCCAGGAGAAGTTCAGATCAATGGCTCATGGGATTTCAGAATGTCAAAATTGCACAAAGTATAGCGCCAGAGAAAAAGGTCCGAAGTCTTGAGGCCTGAAGAAAGCGTGAGTTGGTGATATTGAGGGGGACAGGTGGAAGATAATTCAAGTGTTCAAGAAATAATCTTTGGGATTTTTGAAGTGAGAAGTGTGTGAAAGTCCCAGAGGGACGAAGTCCCAAACTCTTCGAGGTCCCGAAGTTCTGAAGTGGAACAAGGATATGATATAAGTCATTTATCGTCAGTCGAGGAGGATTTGTGAAGTGGGGTGTGTCAAAGATTCAAAAAGACAAGGATCCATGAAAAGATCCCATCCATTGGTTGGTAGGTGGGACATGGTAGCCAATTTGAGGGTTCTCAAGAATGACTTTCAGGAGTTTTGAAATGAGGAAAAGGAAAACTTCATGAAGCGTGAAGTGAGAAGTGAAGATGGACCATCCGATCTAGAAGGACACGTGGCAAAAATTTAATAGATTCACATTTTCTCTAATCAGAGGTTTTGCAGGAAGCGAGGTTGAAAATCCCCGAAAAGCGAAATCCCGAAGTGCCTTTGAGGATAGACACCTGGTCACAACCCATGGTCATGTGGAAAGAGGTTCTAGGAGGAAATGTTGGGACCCAACACATAGATTCGATCCGGATAGAACTTTGAGGAGGAAATCATGGTCGTCAAAAGAAAAATCACTCTGATCGTTGATCCGAGTAAGGGATTTTCATCAATCGGGCATCGGGAAATCTGTAGTCGAGTAAAGTGAAAATCCCCGAAAAGAGAAATCCTGAAGTTTCTTTAGAGATAAGTGCTAGGTCGTGGCCTAGGGTCGCATGCAGAAGAAGTTGGTACCAGAATCTTTGGGAGCATGAAGGAAAGTGTGTTGATTTCAGGAGACCTGGACCAAAGGTCGAGGGTTCCTGTGTTTGTTATAGAGTGAGACCATCATGTTTTCAAGGCGTCGGGTGAACTCGAAGAGCCACCAGTGGCGCGTAGCATTTCTTGGGTCATTTTCTTAGGGCTTTAAGCCTCGTCCCGTTCCCAATGAAAGAATCAGTTAATGAAGGAGAACTGGTGGTTGAAACCTCGACTTACCCCATAAATGGAAGGCATGGGGGATCTGGAACTGTTAGCTCGTGGTACACCTATGAGAAGATTTTCCTGCCAACCCATGCCAATCTGAGCTCATTTCTGACAAAGGGATGCACATTCAGTCTGACATAATAAGTCATCGACGCAAAGATTTGATTGTATTGGCCAAGTCACACTCCCTGTACTGGCGAATTATTCTGAGTATAAATAGTTATTCTTGATATTTTGTTAAGGAGGTCAATTGGTTGGGCAGGGCTCTCGATTTGGTAATTTTTTGATGCCAGAAGTTGTTCTCTGGTTTTGTAACAAATTTGAGACTTTCTCATTAATATAATACAGTTTCCCCCATCTCTCTGTAAAATTGTGCTAAAACACTCTCGCATGGAGGATACAATTGAGGGTTGTGATGTTGTTGTAATGTAGGTTTGATTACAGTAGTGTCGTGACCAGTTTTAGTCATATTCTTTGTTGTCTTATTCCCTCTTATGCTGAATGGCTTGGGCATGGAGGATCCAGTCAAGTTGTTGTAGTCGCATTGAGATGTAGGTTTGATCATTATGTTGTTGTGACAGTGTTTTTTGAATATATTTCAGTGTCTGAAGCTTGAGTTCAAGAGCAGTATTGAGCCTAATATTTTCTTCATCAAGTTGCTTGAAATCCGATGCCCATAACAATTTTTTTCACCTCTCTCACTAAGTCTTCCATCTTCTCACCTTTAAACTCAATTCACTGACTAAAGTTAATGAGGCCCTCACTTCCCTATGCATTTCTTGTCTAGTTCTGTGTTGAATCATTCTTGTATTGAGTTTTCCCCATTTTACCTCCACTCACATAAATCAAACATCCACCAAACATTCTGATGGGTGCTGGGATTATCCTCTCGCAATATGAGGGTGAATCTCAGTGCTAACAGAAGGTCCTCCTTCCTCAATGGAAATCCATTGCCTACCCTCTCATGCAAACATACATTTCCTCAATGCATTCCATGCAATGTGCTAACTATGAGCATATTTATTCCCAATCTCCCTATATTGGTTATTGTACCCATGGTACTCTTTACTCCTACATTTTATTGCAAGGATTATAACTCATCCTTGTCTGACATATACTTCCTCTCTCTATTCCTTGGTTCTTTTCCTGAATCATACCCTACTTGGGTATTAATGGAATCCAACAACATCTCAACTTCAATTATATATATCACTGAAATAATAAAATATTTCAGAAGGTATTCTTACCCAATCCCTTCATACCTTATGGCTTATAGGAATGAGCACTTTTATACATGTTATGACTTTCAACACCCTCTCTGAGATTACCTCATCAGTTGTGCTTTGTGGGGACTTTTAGAGTCCCTCCAACAAATTTCAACAAAAACCTTCTCATATTCATCCCTTTCTTGAGGATTTCATGATTAGTAATTGTATTTCTGTTATAACCCTAAATTGCACCATACATGCATACCTGGCATTAGGCCCTATTACTTGCTATTTTTTCCAAGCCATCACTTAGAAACTCTTCTTAAAAACCCTATTTTTAAAGATGTACACGCCATGCACCACTACTTTCCACATACACACACTTTCTGCACCACTACAACTTGCATATGTATTCTAGCTACACCATTACAAACCATGTATACCCAAAAAAGTTGCAAAAATTCAAAAGTTGCAAGGAATTCATTGAGATTACGGGATATTGGGTAGTTTTCCAACTATCCCACCGCCTATAGCCCATCACCCAACCAAATAACCATCCTTTTGTCATATAAAATGAGGTGTTGGGGTCTCATTCCTAAGCCAAGCATAAGAACAGTGAAACTCTACCCATTTCACATCCCCTCCTTGCCCCAAATAATTGTAGCCACCTTGTGAGATTTGCATCAGAATTTCCCATTTTTGCATTTTCCCTCCATCATAAGCCTATGCCATTTCTGTAGAAGAAGTGTGAGAGGAGAAAGATATGTGGAAGAGAAGTTGGAGCTTGGTGAAGAGGATCCTGGACCAGGTTCATGGAGCAGTCGTTGACCTTTGTTGTAAGTAAACATTGTCATATCAATAAAAGGAATACTTTTTCTATCCTGAAATATGATGTGTCAAATATTTGTATTTGATTTATGTCTTATACTAAAATATAAACAATGATTTATATATGAGATGCATGTTTGTAGTTTCCTATTTATCTATTTTTGAATGTAGTCCAGCCTTGGGAGGAGGCTTGTATTTAGTGGAGATATTGAACACAAGAGGATCGACACTGGATGCAGAGTAAAAAGGTAAAGTTACATGATCTTTTCACTTTGTGTTTCATGTATGAATGTGGGGTATATTTGGGGTAGTTAGAAAATTAGGATACTTTTATATGGTTATATCTACCTACATGTTGAACCCTAGTGTAATCCATAGGGGGTTTTCCCGCTATAGTAGAACTGGTGACCATATTGGGGAAACCTCTAGGGTTTTAGGGGATTTTATAGGTGTTTGATTGGTTTTTACCTTTTGAGTTTCTTTCCGAGTCTACTGAGTCTTTAAGGGATTCTGGTCACCTATTGGTTTTATACTAGTTCTCCCTGCCCTATCAGTTTACCTGTTTGTCTCCTTTTTTGAGGATTTACAGAGGTGTACGTGGCCTGTAGTGGGTCTGCATGCATACATGCGCGCCCTGCTTTTAGATAGCCCGCGTACATACACAGACTTCTTAAGCACCAATAGTGTGCATGTGTCAAGAAAAGTTTTCCTTAAGAAGGGGAAGTTAACCTCTTCCCTGATTGAAGTTTGACTTCTCAGGGTTTCTTGATTAAGTACATTTTCTCTGTTTTTTACAGTCGAAGCCTGGGTTTGATGTTAGTTTGGTTAAATTTTTAAAGATTTTTTGTGTTTAGTTCGGAAGGGTTTTGAGAAAGTCTTTGAGTCTTTTTGATCATCATGTTAGGTGTCTTTAGGGACTCCCTGTGATCTACAGTGGGCCAAAGGTCAGTTCTTAGTCTTGCCTAGTTTCTTTTCACTTTTTCCCCTTTCGCTTGCTTTAAAGAAAAAGAAAACGAATTTATTTCAAGTTTCTTGTTTGAAGCATAAAAAAAAGAATAGAAAAAGTTTTCATTTCTTAGTTTGGTAAGTAGTTGGGTTAGTTATTTTTCTTTTTAGGAGAAAGAGTTATTTTCTTAATTTTACTGCTTAGAAAATTAAGTAGCTCATAGTCAAGAAAAATTTCGTTTTAGGTTCTCCTTTAAAAGATCTTAGAAAAAGTAGTTATGAAAAGTTGGTTAAAGAGTTAGTTGCAATTTTTTATTTTTCAAATATAAGTAATTGTGCTTTCAGTTTCGTTTTCTTCTCCTTCTTCGTCTCTCAAAACACACCACTAGTTTAATTTATGTTTCCTTGACTTAAAACAAGCCATTTAAAATTAACGCTATGTTAAAATAAACTAGACTTTATGTTTGTAGGGTCAATCAACTAGTTTAGGCTAGAGCCTTGAATTAGGTTGGAGAGGAAACTCTTCAAGGCTTATAGAAAAACATTGGAGTCAGTGCTAGAGAGTGTAAAAATTCCAGTAAACATGAAAGTTATCCGGGACCCCCTTCTAACACAACAGATAAACATGAGGTTGTGTGAGGAAAGGTAGCAGAGATAACTGCTCCAAAGCCAGACCAAGCGTAGTGGGGAATGCATATAGAGGACTTGTCATGGGATTCTGTCCGTCACATTTTCCACGGAGCTTCGTGGATCTCAAATCCATTTGGGGTCCTCAATTGTCTTCTGGACCACTTGCTTCTGATACCCTCGGTAGGTTTCAGTCTTGATACCCTGCTCATTGTGTTCCACTCGACTGTTGATTGTACCCACCTGGTGACTGTTCACAAGCTAGCAACCTAGTTGCCTTTATTTTAGGGACTTACATAGGTGACTACGAGAGTATACCATGGTATCTAGGGAAGACCTTAGGACACGCTTTGTATATTATACCTAGAGGGTGCTTCCATGTTCGAGTTGCACTTGCACTAGTAAGTTTCTCTAGTGTTGGCTGGTGTAACTATTCTTCCAACTAGTTAGTGGTTTGCTTGCTTTGTCTCATAGGAACTTTTATAGTGTGTGATTGGTCTTCAACATTAGAAAAATCCTTACTGTTCTGTTGATATTCTTACACTATGGAAGATCAATAGCTAGGTCGGTCGTGAAGGCTTCAAGGCCTGTTGCTGGTTAATTTGGAGCCACCACCGCCACTGTTACAACGAAGACTTGACCAACAAGGGTCATTTGTGGCGATCGAGCTGCAGGAAACTATGCCTGAGCCAACTCCGAGAGGACAACACTCATATCTAGAGGAACCAACCATTTCTGACCTTGGAGTGGAAGCTCTTGGTCCATATAACCCTCTGATCACTGACTTGTCAATGCCACTTTTGATACAGCTTGCCCCCCCACAAGGGTAACACATCATGAGTGTCAGATAGTCCTGTAATAAGCGATGGAAGCAAATGTTTCTACTTCGTCCGGGAGTCCTCACACCAAGGATGATTTTAGGGGCCAAATTTCGCTCATGGGATAATTTTCCATGGTTTTTCCAAAAACGAGATTCACTATTTTAAAAATGATTCACCCAAATTCTATAGGATAAAATGATTTTACCTTAAAAATCACCAAAATTTTATAAAAACTATATAAAATCCTTAGAAATTTGAATATTTTTACAAAAATATCACCAATCATTTATGGTTGGCATATGAAGGATTGGTAATATTTGCCAAGGTTTCTACATTTAAAAATAAATTTCCATCCTTAAAATCATCCCTGCCTCACACTCCCTCTACGACTGCCACCAGTGGGGGTGTTCTTCCTCCTAACCCACCTTTGCCAATCTGGACCACTATGGTCTCGACCACCTCTACATCGAGTAGCAGTCTGATTCCATTTATGGTGGTGATCATTGCACCGTTCACACAAAGTGCGACAGGTCCTCTGTTTTCATATGGGATGCCCAACTTTGATACGAACTCTGTCCTCACCTACTCCACCCTACAGACCATGGGTTTGGGGGCAAGGAGCTCAAATGCTCCTCTCCAAGGGTCCATGGGGGAAGCTCAACCCCCTATAACACTTTACCTTATGGCGAAGGTCATATACCTCCTTCGGCCCCCTCGCTCAGTGGTACTCCCCAGCAACCCGTCGGTCTGAACATGAACTACAACGTGTTCAGAGCAGGTAGTCTAGGACCTTTTTCCTACACCACGCCAGTGGGTTTAATGTCATTCTCTTTGTTCGACATGTTTGGAAACAATTCTTTCTCGTTAGATGTCGTCTCGACCAAGGGAAACCCTAGTTTTGGACCACAAAATCTTGTGTAGGGTACTATTCCTACATAGGGGGGAAACACATGATTCTTCTCCTCACAAGGACTCTGGAATCTGTGGCAGGGAGTAGTTCCCTCATCAGGGATGTCGACTAGGGAAAACCCATTCCATGGTCAATGGAACCCCTGGAAAGGCTCAGTACATATGTCTGTCAGATCGACAGGGGTAAACCCTTTCCATAATATTTGGAACATGACACAGGGAGCAATCCCTGCCCAGCCCTCAATGTCCACTTACAGGAATTAGCAGATGATTTTCCAACAAATGCAGTATACGTACGTTGGCCAAGACCATGGTATGTACTAGAAACCTAGTCAGTAGCCTAAATTTTCCTAGCAAAATGGTGCCAGGCAAATTTCAGGATCCTTTCCTCCTATACATAGTCAACATCCCAAACTATTGTTTCTGGGGATGTGACATTTTCAGACTTGTCAAGGTTGTTAAATGACCCAATATTTCATGATCTGTGTTGTCCACCCATGTCGACGAAGTTTCCCTCGAACATTATGAAGTCTGAAGGTAATTCTAACAAATATCCAGGCTATCCTGTGACCATGCTTCAGCTATGGTGCTCGTCAAACTCTCTACGATGACTCCGTTCAGTTGTGTCTATTTCAATGTACTCTTATCAGGAGTGTTATGAAATGGTACATTGAGCTTGAATGCACAAGATACTCTTGCTTTAGTGAATTGGAAATGGTTTTTCTCAACCATTTCCAACTACCTGTGAGATATGATGCCACCTCCCAATTGTGAGCCGACTTTGAGTAGAAGAAGGTTGATCATATCTTGGATTACATCTGAGAATGGTGATGTCAGGAGAGTTTGATAAAAGTATCACTCCCCTCAGCTTTCTTGCTGGAGTGGTTCCTTAATTCTTTGGTACCCCAGTTATCCAAGGACATTGCAATGTTGGGAGCATTTTCCGAGGAAAAGGAAATAAAGAGAGCTCAACATCTTGAACTGATATACTCTTAGTCTGGTTTACTTTACAAGATTTTTCCAGAAGCACCATGGTCTATCCTTGATAAGGCCAGACACAAGTCTGGACCACATGCTGATGGTATCGTTGGTTCAACACACGAAAATCCCACTGATCAGCTGTCAAATCAATTGAAACAATTGTCGATACAATAGACAATGATCAACCAACCCTATAGTTTGGCTGCTCCCCCTACTCAAACGTTGGATTTACACAGTGTGAAGTTGACAAACCCAAAGGCCAACCAGTAGCCTTACGGAAAGAAAAAACAACTAAAAAAGAAGGGTAAGCGGGATAAGAATGTAATGATCCCAAGCCAAATTCTTTCTTGGAATCACTAACTACTACTAATTTATTGAGTTATTAAGTGCATACAAGATTCATCAACACATGGAGATCACAATATATTCA
>JZKD02S1673117.1:618416-628556 GCA_000966675.3 Picea glauca | reverse complement strand
TGTTGAGTTATCTTTTACTCCTTTATCCTTTTCCTTTAAGTCAACTTAAAAATATAACTTTTAACTTCTTGACCTTCCCCCCTTCAGTGTGAGACTATGACCTAGTGGGGGTGCCCATGCCACTGAGTCTCCTCATCACCTCTCTAAGAGGTGGGGGACATTACAAAGAAACCCACCAACAATGTTGGGGGGGGGAAACACAGAGAAAAGGAAGTCGAAGTATCCGTGTAACCTTTTCACAAAAGACCACTCAACTCACTTGTTCCCTCAGCTTGTAGAGGCCCAGAATTTATTAGCGCAACAAAAACCTCCTATGTTAACAAACCCATTTCCACATGGGAAAAATTTGACTCAAGCCTCTACGAGCATGGATGGGGGCAGTTAGGGATGTTGAAATATTGTAACTGCAAAGAGTATTCTATTCATTATTGATGTATTTTTCATTAGATCAATCCCCTTTTGTGGATTGATCATGTCGTGTATTGTAAATGAACAAATCCCCTTTTGGTGATTGGTCAAACCCTAATTGTAATAGGCTAAATGAGAAGTCGGCCCTGCCAGTGAAAAGACACCTCAGTTCAGCGCCTGCCAGATTGTATAAATAAGAGAGGCTAGCGCCTCATTTTTTCACGCACTCACTTGTTCATCAGAGCGCAAGTTTGCAGCTGCAGTTGGAGAAGAAGGAAGAGAGAGAGAGGTGCATACTTGGGAGAGGAATTTCTGTATTGTTTTGTTTATTCTCTTTGCATTTCATTGTCTATCTATATTAAGGAAGTTTTTGTTGGGTTTTCTCCCCCATGAGGGTTTCCTAGGATAAATGATGTGTCTCCTGTGATTGTGTATTTCTTAGTGATCCTATCTATGCTATGGTTATATAGTGAATTGAAAAGAAATGTAATAACTTAAACCTTAACATTGTATCAAAGCTAAGGTGAAGAGAGCATCTTTCACAAGAAGAAGAAAAACGTCATTGTTGCTGTACATGAGAATTAGGGCTTTTATTGAAGAAGTTTTTCAGCCTCAAAACCATCTAGAAAAGTGTGTCATAACCCAAGGAATTATTTGGCAACTTCAACACACCTTTTCGGTGGGTAGATCTTTCGAAAAGTGAAACCCTAGTTTTCACAAAGTACCAGAAGTACTAGAAAACCAGAAGTACCAGAGTACCAGAAGTACTAGAAGTACCAGAAAACCAGAAGCACCCATCCAGAAATCTGTTGATCAAGTTTGAGGGGGTAAAATTTGGATTTTCAAAAATATGAATGCACCAACCTACTCTCCTCAGCTCAGTGCATCTATCCGCTAAATTATAATTTCAAAATTTGAAGTTTGAAAAATTAGGGTTTCCTCATAAAACCCTAAGTTGCAGTTGCAGTCTCAGAATCAGTTGCAGTATCAATTGTATTTGTATTATTAGTTGAAGTATCAGCTATAGTACCAATTGCATTCACCCTTGAAGTTGTTAAGAGTCGGTGATCATTACCACTACTACCAAATGGTTCCACTACCTGCAAATTCCATCAGAGCTATGTACTCACACATGTTTAAATGGTTAAGCTTTAAAGGGTATTTGCAAGAGAAGGGATATATTTCCATAGATCCAGAAGGATATCAAGATCCAACACATTCAGAGGAATAATTCAACTCAAGTTTGATTATTCTGATATGCATCTATTTGTTATGACATTATTTTGATCAGTGTTGCATGTTGAAGCTATGACCATCATACTAACCTTTGGTCAAAATTAAAGTCAAGGTATTAGATGAATTAAAGTTTATATCATGGAGTTTACCCTCTAAACCAACCTTCTGTCAAGATATCATATTATCTTAGTACATAAGACATGTTGAAGAAAGCACTCATCATATTGAGTGAAGGAGACTTGGAAGAAAAGAAACACACTCATTATTGAGGACAAGGCTCCAGGTTCCAGGTTTGATTAATTAAGTTGATACGATTCAAAGTTGCACTTGACAAGTTGATGACTACCCCTTTATAAGTAAACACTATAGTTGAGATAACAGACCCTGAAAAGTATTATACTTGGTAGCATGTGAGCATATTGAGATAAATGATTAATGTAATCATTGGACTGATACAACTAACATCTCCTTTAGGAGAAACCTCTTGTGTTAGTTCCAGTTTTCCATGGAGGAATGTTTGATCACAACACTATAAGAGTGTTGACCTCATTCCATATTGTATTTCTTACTTTCGATCTTTACTTAAAACAGACCACAAGTGATAGCTCTAAAGGAGATACTGTGATGATTATTCATGCTATTGTTTTATATACTATTATCAAAAGAGTATTACTCTTGCTTGTTGTTTTGTTGACCTTGTTTCAGGTCACAGGTGATAACCCTGAGGAAGCTATAGTGAAGGTTGCAAGAAGGCAACATAGTGTATGAGATATGAAGCAAACTATGTACATGACCATATACACTCATGTACCAAAGAAGATGAAGGAGAAGCTATCTTTTGAGATTCGGAGTATCTCATATGAATATTGATTGAAAGGAGCAGAAGGATCCAAAGATGACCAAACATTAGAACAAGAACTCACAACAAAATTGTTCAAAGGTTAATGAAGCCACCTTGATGGGAAGAAGGACTCGCTTGAAGCCTGACTCTGTCTTGCATATTTAGACTTGGTATTCAACACCAAGTATACCCTGTAAGAGATGATGATGTCCTTGTAGACTCATAAGAAATAAAGAGTAAGCCTGATCTCATAAAGGATCGGATGAAGAGACATCTCCAAGGACTGGGAGATAGATTCTATGAGAAGACTAGATTGTAGCTTCAAAAACTTCTAGGAGATATGAAATATCCTGGGAAGATTCCCTTGTTTCAGTAACACAGAAGAAATCCAATCAAGAAATACTATAATATGGATTCTTATGTGAGACTAGAAGAGAAGCCAGTATTGACTTCCAAGATTGATCTATACAGATCAAGCATGTTGCAAATGTAAAAATCTTGATGTGTGTCTAAGAGGATTCTCCCAGCAAGAGGGAGAAGACTATGACGAGACACTTACTCCATTTATTGAAGAAATATTTTCGATATTTATGAAGACAAACAGAACAACCATGATTCATATATAGTATGAGATGCAAGGGGAGAAATCCCCATATTTAAAATTGAGTGTTCGTTGGTGAAGTACATTAGTTGGGTCATGGAAACATAACTATGATAAAAGATAACGTTACCTCCATGAAAGAAGAAGAGCTATCTTCAGTATCATTTATTGAGCCACTCTCAGTTTTAGATGAAACTGTTGCTGTGATAGAATAAGAGGATTTACTCTCAGATTTTAGCAACCACAGTGAGAATGAAGAAGTCATTTTTAGCCTCAGAGCAGCTGTAGGTGAAGAGTCCTAGATTCTAGAAGGAACAGTTGCAGAGAGAGTAGAGGACATACTCCCAGACAGTGAGACAGATAGTGCCTTGCAGAAAGCACATAGAGCTAGCACAAGTTTGTGCAGATTGAGTTGTAGCTGAGCAAGTGTACCATATTGGTACAATGTAACGTGAAAATTTGGTTTGAATATTGAATACAAAATCCTTAGGTCTGCAGGTTGAAGGAAGCTCTGTATGTATTGAAGCAAGCTCCAAGAGCTTGATTGACAGTTTTCTGACGAGCTTGGACTTCAAAAAGAGTAAAAGTTGATTCTAACCTTTATGTCAAGGTTATGAATGATGAGCTAGTGATGCTACTAATACATGTATATGATGTATTCTTGACAAGATGTAGAAAATATCATCACATATTGCAGAAGAAGTTCACCACAAAGTTTGATGGAAGACCTAAATGCATTATCTCTTAGGTATTGAAGTTTGGCAGAAAACATAGAAGATCTTCCTTAAACCAAAGGAAGTATACAATTAAAATTGAAAAGGGTTGACATGTTGAAATGCAAATCCATGTACACACCCATGGAAATGAAGTTGAAGATCCTGGTAGATAGCTCATCATAATTGGTTGATGCTACTCTGTACAGATAGATTATTGGTTCAGTGATGTATCTGATGAATACCAGGCTAGACATATGTTTTTCCTTGAGTCAGTATCTGGTAGAACCCATACGTGTTCACATTGTTGTTGAAAAACATATGATGAAATTCCTTAATGGTACTTTGGATTTTGGTCTCTATTATACTTTAGATCATGACTTCAAACTGAGTGGTTACACCTATTCAGATTGAGATGGAAGTTTTTTTGATAGAAATATCACTTCAGGATGTTGTTTCAGTTTGAGGTCAGCCATGATTTCATGGAAGAGTAGGGAACAATTCAACATTGATCCGAGCATAGCAGAAGCATAATACATTGTTGCATGTTCCACCAGTTGTGAATACTTATGGCTTCAAATGTTGTTGATAGATTTATTTGATTTGGATATGGAATCCACTATGATCCTATGTTGTAAATAGAGTTGTATGGAGATGATGTGTTCCATAATGAGTCAAAGAACATAGAGATCTGATAACATTGTATCCGTGATATGGTGTAGAGAGGATCCATAAAGCTCCAGTATGTTAGCACGGATGAATAGGTTGCTGATGTGTTGACCAAGCCTCTATCTAGTGTAAAGTTGAGCACTTTAGAGACAAGATTGGTATAGTCCAAAAGGATGTCCCTCGAAAGGGGGAGTAGTGTTGATGATACTATGGTATCCTGATCAGTAGTGGTATATCCGTTAGGATTATTATAATCATAGGGAATCTTATGATTCCTGGGTAGATCCTGAAGGTCCAACAAGGAAGGTTTGTCAGAGTACGATGTGGTAGCTCCGTTAGGATTTTATATCCTAGGGAATCTTATGATTCCTGGGAAACTCCTTAGGGATTGTCAGAGTACCAAAAAATGATGATGTGCCATCTTAATTGTTGTGATGATGTGCTAGCTTAATTGTTGTGATGATGTACCAACCTAGTGTTGTGATGCCATCTTAATTGTTGTGATGATGTGTCATCTTAATTTTTATGATGATGTACCAACCTAGTGTTGTGATGATAGCTTAATTGTTGTGATGATGTGCCAACCTCGTGCTGTGATGATGTGCCAACCTCGTGTTGTGATGATGTGCCAACCTCATGTTGTGATGATGTGCCACCCTCCTGCTGTAATGATGTGCCAAACTTGTGCTGTGATGTACCAACCTCATGCTTTGATGTGTCAAGCTCATGCTGTGATGCCAACTTCATGCTGATGATATTGTGTAGCCAACTTCGTGCTGTGATTCTAGCCTCGTGTCGAAGACTCTTAGCCTAGTGCTGATGTTGATGATTCTCAAGCCTTTGTGCTATGATATTGGTGTTTCTAATGTTGTATCATCCTTGTGTTGTTATTGATGATGATGATGTATTAGTGTTATACTAATCCATGTTGATGCAGTTGATGATGATGATGCCACTTCAACTTCTTGCCGAAGTTGATGATGATGATGCCACTTCAGCTTCTTGCTGAAGTTGTTGATGATGATGCAACTTAATCTTATTGTTGAAGGTGATGATGATGATGCCACTTCATCTTCTTGCTGAAGAAGATGATGATGATGATGCCACTTCATGTTCTTGCTAAAGATGATGATGATGATGCCACTTCATCTTCTTGCTAAAGATGATGATGATGATGCCACTTCAACTCCTTGTTGAAGATGATTATGATGATGATGATGTTATTTAATCTTTCATGTCAAAGATGATGATGTTACTTTATCCTCACACTAAAGATGATGATGTTGTTACCTTAGCCTCATGCTGATGCCATTCCATCTCCCTACTGAGAATGATGATATTGATGATGAGAAAAACTTTTGATGATTTATAGATATGCTAGTTAGTGTTCCAAGATGTTGTTGATGATGCTTCCCTCTCTCTTGCCTGATGCTGTTGTAGAATACCCTTGTTGTTAAGGGGGAGTGTTGAAACATTGTAACTGCAAAGAGTAATCTATTTATTATTGATTTATTATTCATTAGATCAATCCCCTTTTGTGGATTGATCATGTCAGGTATTGTAAATGACCAAATCCCCTTTTGTGGATTGGTCAAACCCTAATTGTAATAGGATAAATGATAAGTCAACCCAAAAATATATTAAAGTTGTTATAACCACCCATAATGAGAAGTTGGCCCTGCCGGTGAAAAGACACCTCAGTTCAGTGCTTGCCAGATTGTATAAATAAGAGAGGCTAGTGCCTCATTTGTTCACACACTCACTTGTTCATCAGAGCACAAGTTTGGAGTTGCAGTTGGAGAAGAAGGAAGAGAGAGAGAGAGGGGCATACTTGGGAGAGGACTTTATGTATTGTTTGGTTTATTCTCTTGGCATTGCATTGGCTATCTATATTAAAGAACTTTTTGTTGGGTTTTGTCCCCCATGAGGGTTTCCTAGGATAAATGATGTGTCTCTTGCAATTGTGTATTTCTCAGTGATCCTATCTATTCTATGGTTATATAGTGAATTCAAAAGAAACCTACTAATAGCTTAAACCTTAACAAGGGACCCCCTCCGTCTTCTAGTAATCCCTCAGCTGTGAACATTTATATGTTGAAAGTTAATGCTCACATAGAAACTAGGGCACACAATTACATAATGCGTGACTCTGCTGAAAAGGGTAAGGAATCCATAAACCCATGTGTTCCTCTCCAGATTGATAAGATGATGGGAGAAACAATGAAACACATCTTGAAAGGGGAATTCAAGAAAGATTTGCATAATCCAAACGCAAGGGCTACCCAGAATTACTCTATGGTCGAGGACTTTTCAAAAACCCCTTGCGTGATGTCTTCTTTGGAGGTCCTCTAGAGCTTCCCTTCACAAAGAAAGGCCCCGTTAGTTGCCTTAGGATCTACTGAGACCTGTAATCCAGAAATGATCATGCTTGATATGACTGAATTGAAACTTCATCTCCCATACCACGTTGCATTTCAAATAGTAGTGGCTTTCCCCACGAAATATTTTACTCGGAATATTTTCCACATGGTGGTTGATGAGGGCGAGTCGACATGCGTGATGTCATTGGCATGTTGGAAGGCCATTGGCCAACCCATTTTGTCTATGTCACCTAATATGGTTACTTCTTTCAATGGTTGTTCTTTCATACCACATGAATTCATCCCTTATTTCCCCATGCATTTGGGAGGGAATACCATGTGCATCGAAGTTGAAGTAGTCGATGCACCTCTCGACTACAACTTGTTGTTAGGAAGGAGGGCATATGATATGAATGTAGTGGTTTCCACAATTTTTCAGGTCTTGTTGTTTCCACATGAGGGTAGAATCATAACCATTGATCAATTGTCCTTCTCTCACCCTGACCCTTCATCGGGGGCATCCATGGTCCCGATGATTGATAACCCGCAACCCAACGTCGTCAATGTAGGGGTTGGTTTGTGCCCACCATTTATGGGTAATTTTGATTACCCACCTCCTTCTGGCGATGTCAATATGATATCAGTTGTCCCTGACCAACCTAGGGCCGAAATATTTTAAGTTTCGTCATTCCATATGACTTACTTTAATGATCCATGGAATCTTCCTTCCCCATTGGATTTGATGGAAGGGACAAGGAATCCTGGCATGTCCATACCCTTGTCCGTGGCAGAATTTGCGTACTCTATTTCCAAACAATCTTCAACCGACCCCGATATGAATCCCGCACAAGATTTAGATCCTGTTGGCATAGGGGCAGACCCAGGGTTCAACGCTTCAACAAAACACCAACAAAACCCTAACTACTGACCCTTTTGGCAACACCTGCGAAGAAGATGAAGTCTCACCCGAGGTAGAGGCAAGGGTGGTTGCAGGACTCAAGTGTCTACAACCTAGCTGGGACACAGATCTATGATTACAAAACTTAACAAAGAACTTATCATTTAACATTCATTAGTATTTAACCCTTATTCACATCATAGGTCGAAACCATAATTACAGAACAACACAGTATTCAACAAGATCTAACACATTCAAGAACTTAGCACATAGAAATAGATCATATTTGGCATTCATTCACATCACTAAGAACTAAGCTACTATATCAGATGCATCTAACATGTAAGCATAAATCACATCAATGACATAACAACCATAATGCATAAAGCAACCACAATGCAGGATATACGTGGTTCACCCCAGTGTGGGGCTACATCCACCAACTCTTATTCTTCTTTATTGTCTTCTGTCAATCTTCTTACATGCACAGAGCTACAAACCAAGTCCGCATAGGACATGAGATCTTCACACACCTCTCTATATCCTTTTTCCCTGAGCTAGGTCACAACACAAAGCCTTCTTACAGTCTACATACAAGCTTCTTACAATCACTTGCACTTAGCTTTGCAAGTCCTAACACACAATATGCACAAAGCCTCTATATCCGCACTAAGCTGATTCTACTAGGTCTAGTCTTTCTTACATCGCCTAGATATCTATTTATACATTACAAAATGGGCCTAAACATGGGTAAACCCATGGGATGACATCACATACCTGTTACATAAACCCTAAACACAAAAATCCCTAAAAAGGGAACAAAATACCACGATCGTCGCTTCGTCTTGTGCTCCGCCTTTGACTAGCCTATCGAAGTACCAAAAATGGTCAAACATGACCAAGGTTCTCCAAAACTTGGTCAAGGGCCAACAGGCCCTTAACACTCACCTACGACTTGTCCCAAGTCACTCTGATCTGGGTAAATTTTCCTAAAAGGTTTCGAGCTTAGCTCGAGCTGCCTCGACCTGCTTCTTCACCAGAGCCTCTTGCTTGGTGAACTCCTGAATAAATTTCTCAGTCATAGGTCCTTCCAAGATTTGTTCTACTGTGGTGACCATTTGTTCATGTTCTGCACCTCGTCCTTCAATCTCCTCAAAAAGTGTGCAATATTCATCCTGCATTGGTTGGAGCCTCTGGGTCACTTCCATGACTTTACTCTGGATGGCATGGACCTGTTGCTGAATCGTGCACTTTTCCTAGGACCTTTTCATCCTCTTGACCACTGACAGTGGATTCAACTACGCTTGCATTATTGTTTCTTGCTACTTTTCCTCCTAGAGCTGTGACTCCAGTGTCCTTAATTTAGGGTCCTCTACAAGGTGGTCGTAAGTCCGTGCACTTCAATTGCTAAGTTGTTTTCATACTAAGGCCAATGCCTTGATTATATAGATTGTGTTTCGAGAAGTTTCTTCTCTCTAGTCTCACACTTCCTGTGGAGTTCTTGGAAATACTTGTAATTCCAGTTCTGTTACTCTTTGTTGGAGTTGTTGAATGGCTTCAACAAGCTTCCCCACCTGAATCTCCACTGGGTCTTCTTCCATCTCTTCTAATCCCATCACAAAGTGAAGTTCTCTAGTGACTTCTTCTTTAACTCCAATATGATCTGCGAGCAACTGTTATTTCTCCTTCTGGATATGAATTGTATCCTCTGCAAACTTTGCTTGGAGGTCATCTTTTTCTTGTTGTGAAACCTGATGTTGCTCTAGGGATTGATTCAATTCCTCTGTGGCCTTATATTTTCTTCCTAGACACGATGAAGGTGAGCTTCAGTTGCATCTTGTAGTCTGTGTAGCTAGGCAACCTCATCTTCTACTTCAATTCCTTCAGATGGTGGTGGCGAAGTAGACACTGCACGACTGGAGTAGAGGGATTGGTATACCCCTTTTAGCTCTGCTTCAATCCTATCATACATGGTCTCTTGTTTTTCTTCGTTGCGATGTAAAACATATTCTGAGGTATCTAATACAACGACGATGATGAGGTCAATTTCATCTACCATGAGCATAGTCTGCAACTTGGGCTTACTAGCTTTTGACTTCTTCTGTGATAAATGTTTCATGGGGGAACTTTTTATTTTCTTGGATATCTCAGCCTCATCAATGGGGTCCTTGGGCAGTGTCACTTCACCCTGCTTCTATTTGTATTCTTCCCCTTTATCCTCTTCTTTGTATACTTTGTCACCTCCTCCCCCTCCAGGTGAATCTAAAGCAGTCTCTTCTTATGTGTCGTGCAACTCTTGTGTTATCACTGAAATTTCGTCCGCACAGGGCGACAAGAACTCCGCATCATCAACACAGAAAAACAGTCATTCATGGCACAAGGATTAACTCCACAACACAACAAAAGGGCCAAAA
>JZKD02S1673117.1:591988-603260 GCA_000966675.3 Picea glauca | reverse complement strand
ACAAAGCTATAAACTGTTCTTTAAGATTTAGATATGAACAATCAAGATATTCAACGAATAACTATCTTCCACAACAAAGATTGAGACAACCAAGCAACAAACAATCACAGACTATTGGGAGAAGGACACAGGTGAAACACAACAATAGTTATGAGCATAACAATCGTTATGATTTATTATTCAGTGAATCAGAATGTTACAACTATCATAATTATGGACATGAAATTGCAGACTGTCGCTTAAGGAATTACGATCTAGACTTGATCCCCACTACTAAAAATGTCAAGGTTTGGAAGAAGAAAGAAGATGACAAGTGTGGACTAGTATTATCAGCCCAAAAACAAAAGAATCCCTGGTATATTGACAGTGGATGTTCCAAACATATGACTGGAGACAAAAGTAAGTTTCTAACTTTAAGTGAAAACAAATCAGRGAATGTAACTTTTGGAAATGATGCACCAGGAAAAATAAAAGGTAAAGGAATGGTAAGCCTGAGTAATGGAAAAGGAAAATCTCAAGATGTGTTGTTTGTAGATGGTCTAAAACATAATCTACTAAGTGTCTGTCAAGTTGTGACAAAGGATGTGAAGTTGTTTTTACTTCTAAAGACTGTAAAATAAAGGCTTTGAGTTCAAGACAACTGATTGCAAAAGGGATAAGAATAGAAAATAATGTCTATGTGTTAAAAGAAGAAAAAAAATAATGTCACTTAAGCAAGTATGATGAAAGTTGGCTGTGGCATACGAGAGTTGGACACCTAAATTTTGATCATATAATCAAGCTCAGAAACAATGGGGTAGTAAAGGATCTTCCAAATATATCAAAGCCATACGACTCTATTTGTAAACCCTGGCAGATAGGAAAGATTACTCACACTCAATTCAAATCTAAAAAATTTCCCTCAACAAAAAAACCTCTCCAGTTAGTACATATGGATTTATGCGGACCATCAAGAAAAGAAGGTATAGGAAAAGAAAACTATTTTATGTTGATTATTGATGATTATTCTAGACTAACATAGGTTGCCTTTTTAAAAGAAAAATCTGAAGCATTTGAAAAATTCAAAGTGTTTAAGGCTCTGACTGAGAATCAAATAGGAAAAAGATTAAAGGTAGTAAGGTCTAATAGAGGAGGAGAGTTTAGTTCATGGAACTTCAAAGAGCTCTATCATAAACATGGGATCAAAAGAGAGTACACAATTCCAAGGACTCCACAACAAAATGGAGTTGTTGAGAAGTATAATAGATCAGTACAACATATGGCAAGATCAATGATGAATGAAAGGAACATACCTCAGACTTATTGGGTGGAAGCAATTCATACAACTATTCATATCCTTAACAAAGCTCATCTCAGGCCACACAGTGACAAGACCCCTTATGAACTATGGTTTGGAAGACCTRCTTCAATCAAGCATTTTAAAGTTTTTGGGAGTAAATGTTATATCAAGAACAATGATGAAAATATTGGCAAATATGATGACCGGGATGATGAAGGTATCTTTTTGGGTTATGCTACAAATAGTAAAGGGTACAGATGCTACAATAAGAGACTACATAAACTAGTTGATTGTATAGACATAAAAGTTGATGAAGAAATCTCAGTCAGAAATGTAAGCAGTGTTGAACCAAGAACAAAATATATAGTTGAAGATGAAGATGAACAGGTCCAAGGATCAGAAAAGGAAGAATCTAAATCAGATGAAGATACGAATACTCAGACTGACACAAATCAGCAGAAAGAAGCAAAATCACCTCTCATAATTATTAGAAAGAATCATCCTGCAAATTAGATAATTGGAGATATAAATAAAGGAGTTCAGACAAGAAGGAAATTGATTAAAGACTCAGAACAATCTCATGTTTCCTTTTTATATATGACCGAACCTAAACATTTTGAGGAAGCTAGCCAGGATGATGATTGGATTAGAGCAATGAATGAAGAGCTTGATCAGATTGAGAAGAACAATACTTGGGAGCTTGTACCTAGACCTGAAGATAAAAATGTAATAGGTTCCAAATGGGTGTTCAAGAATAAAATGAATGAAAAAGGACAAGTTGTTAGAAATAAAGCCAGATTGGTCTGTAAATGGTATGCACAAGTTGAAGGTTCAGGACTTTGATGAAACTTTTGCACTAGTGGAAAGATTGGAAGCTATCATAATGTTTCTTGCTTATTCATGTCATAAGAACTTTAAAGTTTATTAGATGGATGTTAACTCATCATTTCTTAATGGAGATCTAGAGGAAGAAGTATATATGGTGCAACCTGAAGGATTCTCATTGACAGATAATCCTAATTATGTTTATAAGCTAAAGAAGGCCTTATATGGACTAAAACAAGCACCACGAGCTTGGTATTATAGACTGGACAAATTTTTACAAGAAAAAGGGTTCAAGAAAGGCACTGTTGACAGTAACCTTTACATTAAGTCTGAAGGTGATAATTTACTAGTTGTTTTGGTTTATGTAGATGATATTATTTTTGGCTGTACTAATGAATCATCTATCTAGTGGTTTGCTAACTCTATGCAAATAGAATTTGAAATGTCCATGATAGGAGAACTGTCATATTTTCTTGGCTTACAAGTAAAACAAAGTTCTGCAGGAATATTTATTTCTCAAGAAAAATATTTGAAAGAGATGTTGAAGAAATTTTGAGATGGAAGATTCCTCTCCAGTTAGCACACCTATGGTGATTGGTTGCAAGCTCAGTAAAAGTGATGTTTCACCAGATGTTTATCAAAGGAAATATTGCTCTATGATAGGAAGTCTTCTGTACATCACAGCATCCCGTTGTGATATAATGCAAGCTGTTAGAATGGTAGGCCGTTATCAGTCTGCTCATAAACAAAGTCATTTGGTATATGTTAAAAGGATATTCAAATACTTGAAGGGAACAATGACTTATGGTCTGTGGTATCCCAGAAATCAGAATTTCCAGCTAACTACTTATTCAGATGTAGATTGGGCAAACTGTGTTGATGAGAGAAAATGCACCAGTGGAGGAGCATTCTTCCTGGGTGACTCATTAGTAGCATGGCTTAGCAAAAAACAAGGATCCATTTCATTGTCAACTACAGAGGCAGAATACATTGTTGCTGCTACTTGATGCACACAAATTTTGTGGATGATTCAAATTGTTGCAGATTTGAAGGTGACTTACACTGAACCCATTCCAATTCATTGTGATAACACCAGTGCTATTAGTGTCTCTAAAAATCCTGTTCTTCATTCCAAGACTAAGCATATTCCAATAAAGTACCATTTTCTCAGAGAACAAGTTACAAACAAAATTGTTCAGCTGAATTATATTCCTTTTACAGAACAGATTGCTGATATATTTACTAAACCATTAGCAGCAACCCCTTTTGGATATCTTCGTCACAAGTTGTGGGTTATAATTTCTTGTGTCTAATTTGTTCACCTGGTCAAGGGGAGTACTTATTGAATATCTGGTGTATTTCCAAGATGTTCATAGTTGACAGGGGGAGTATGTACTGCAACAGCTCAGGGGGAGCATGTTATTTCTTTGACATTGATGTCAAAGGGGGAGAAAGTGTGATGATTTCAAGATCATAGTATATGTTACAGTGGCATTGTCACAATGGTATAGTTGCATGTTTTTCATGATTTTAATATGTTTAAGTGGTGTAGTTACATCATGGGGTTGCCATCAATGCCAGAGGGGGAGATTGTTGGCATGTTTTCAGACAGAAGGCAGAGGATGATGGTTGGCATGTTTAATAGGCAGAGTATTCTTGTCATTGATAGAAAGATCAGAGTATTCCTGTCATTTGTGGCTTCGATGGAAAAACAAGAACATAAGATAAGTTCAGGAAGACTAGCAGTGCAATAATGATTGAATGACAAGATCAAAGTGTTGGTGAAACTCCATTTCAGAGTTTTGGCTATTGGGATTTTGGATATCCAGAGATAGAAATGTCCAGGATCATTACAATAGGAGTCTCGAACTCGCGATATGCGAAATCATGAAATATCCTCAGCTGTTAGATCGAGGATTGATTTGAACCATTGATTAGGCATGACGAAGTCTTGTAAAGTTTGATACTCCATTTCAGAGTTTTGACTATCGATATTTCATATATCAGGAGATAGAAATGTCAAGGATCATTATAACAAGAGTCCCAAACTCGCGATATGCAAAATCGCAAAATATCCTCATCCGTCAGATCAAGGATTGATTTGAACCATTGATCAAGCATGATGAAGGCCTGTAAATTTTGATAAGATATGGATTGTTGGGTCTATAGGAAATGTGGTGAAAGATCATCATTTCACTGACTGGGAAGTCAAAGGAACGGGGTTCCCTAACTTCTCAAATTCGCAAAATGTGAAACCCCGATGTAAACTCCATTTCAGAGTTTTGGATATCAGGACTTTGATGTGACAAGAACACTGAACAACAGGAATGCTGAAATCGCGAAATGCGAAATCGTGAAATGATTTGAGCCACCAGATCAAGGTTTGATATCGATCATTGATCCAACCCCATTTCGGAGTTTTGGATACTGGAAGTTGGAGTGTCGAAACACTTTGCAACAAGAATGCCAAAATCACGATATGTGAAATCATGATATAATCTGAGTTGTTGAATCAAGATCAGATCTAGACCATCGAATCATAGGACAAGTGGCAAGCGATTGGAATTTCGCTGACTTGGAGTCAATGGAGCATGGCGTGGAAAATCACGAGATGCGAGATCACGATAAGATATGGACCATCGGATCTATGGAGATTTCAACCATCGATCAGACTCGATGAAGTTTATAAACTCGTGAAATATGAAGTTCCTTTTGGCATAGTCTGTGGTCATCGTCGGTGGTCACGATAAGGGAAGGAGTCAGTTCAGATAAGCTCCATTTCAGAGTTTTGGGGATCGAGACATGGAGAGTAACAAAATATTTACCATGGGGATCCTAAAATACTGAAATGTGAATTGGAGAAATAAACGCAAGATCGCATGAAGTCAATCCAACGGTGCAGGGGATTTTGGTCATGATCGGAGGGCTAATGTTGCTCCTTGTAGTCTAACTACTAGAAACCATTGATGGTCTCTACTAAAAGATTTGAAGAGACATCTGTGTGGTCGCCAGAGGAGCTAAAGGGTCTTCAAGATTCTTCCAGTGAATGAAGATGATTCTTAGAGGGACTGAAAAGTGGATGAGCGTTGAAGTTTGTAACTGAAGCAGAAAGTATAAGCTTGACTATGCCAGAGAAGACGAAGAGTCTCGACTGCTAGAGAGGCTAAGGAACCTCAGCATGACATCCAGTGATGCTGAACACGTGGGAAAACTGCCAGAGAAGCTGAGAAGTCATAATGATGATCAGATAGAGCACTCACTGTGAAGAGATGCAGAAGCATTGCGCATATGGCATGAACAGAAGCTATAAGAACACGACACATAGAAGTGATGAGGTAGTGGTTGCTGAGGTGAAGTAATGCATGGGTGAGGAAGTAAAGAGGTCATGCAACAACTGAAATGGATAGGAAACAAAAGGTTCATTGAATGGGAATGGCACATAGAGCACAAAAGGCAGAAGAAAAGAATGGGCAGCGGATGCATGCTGGAAGATAGTGAGGAAGACTGAGTAGCAAAATCTTGCATAACAGTGATGAGACTGGTAAGCTGTTATTGAACACTATGTCACTGTAATTGGTTTTAGTATTTCATATTTATATTCTAGGGTGGTTGGGAGGTGCTAGGGAGGACTGTTGTCCTCAGAGGTTCAAGTGGGTGCTTGAACACAGGAAGTTGCATCTTTCTTCTGGTTGCAGCCAGAGAAACCAAGGTGGCAGGGTGGTGCAAGGGAGAACAAGTGTTCTCTGTTATATAGGTTGGATCTTGTGTAACTGGAAGTTGGTGCTGGAACATTAGGGGAGTTGGTGCTTCCTTCTAGTGGGTGCTAGAGAAACAAGAGAGTCAGTGCTCTCAAATAAGTTGAAGCTTGTAAAACACAGGTAGTAGCCTCACATTGAGTTGGTGTTCAATTATAGATGATGTACAAAACTTAAAAGACTGCCTATCATTTCGAAGAAGAAGAGGTTTTCTCCCTTTATGGGTTTCCTCGTGAAAATCTGTCTCTATGTATATCTTATGTGTGACTGATGCTCATTACTTTTATTGTCCATATGTTGTATAATGTTGATGATCACTTGAAGAAAGATTAAGAATGTATTAATAGACTTAAAATTGTTTAAGCGCAATAACAATTGATTCACCCCCCCCTCTTAGTTGTCTTAGTAATTTCAACAACAGTGAGGTCAGAAGCAAGGAACACACAACTTCATGCTTTACGTCTAACAATGAGGTCAGAAGAAAAACTCATCTTGCTTTATGTCTAATAGCAAGGTCAGAAGAAAGGAACACACAACATCATGATTTATGTCTAACAGCGAGGTCAGAAGCAATGAATCATCTTGCTTTACGTCTAATAGCGAGGTTAGAAGCAAGGAACACACAATGTCATGCTTTACGTCTAACAGCGAGGTCAGAAGAATTGACTCATCTTTCTTTATGTCTAACAACGAGGTTAGAAGCAAGGAATATATATACTCCCCCTTTCAGGGAGGGTCCTTTCGGACGATACCAAGCTTATCTTGAAAGTGTTCAAACTTTACATGAGATAGAGGTTTGGTCAACACATCAACAACTTGTTCATCCGTGCTAATGTAATTGAGATTCAAGGCTTCTCTCTGTACCATGTCATGGATGAAATGATAGCAGATCTCTATGTTCTTCGACCTGTTGTGGAATACATGATTCTTTGTCATCTTTATGCAGCTCTAGTTGTCACATAGAATCATGGTTGCTCTCATCTCCAAGTCAAATAGGCTAGTAAACAACTTTCGAAGCCATATAGCTTCGTAGTTAGAAGAACATGCAACAATGTACTCTACTTCCGCTGTGCTGAGAGAAATACTGGATTGCTTCCTACTCTGCCACGAAATCATGGCTGATCCCAAACTGAAACAACATCCAGAAGTGCTTTTTCTATCAGCAACGCTTCCTGCCCAATCTGCATCAATGTATGTGCTCAGTGTGAAGTCATGATCTCCATCATAGCTAAGACCATAATCCATTGTACCTTTAAGATACCTCATCACATGTTTTGCAGCCATTAGGTGAACACGTCTGGGCTCTACCAGAAACTGACTCAAGGTGTTCACTGCAAAACAAATGTCTAGTCTGGTGTTCGTTAGGTACATTAGTGATCCAATAATCTATCTGTACAGTGTGGCATCTATCAAGTCTGACGAAGTATCAACCAACAGTTTCATCTTCGTTTCCATGGGTGTATTCATGGATTTACATTCTATCATGTCAAATCTCTTTAAGATTTCAACTGTGTACTTCCCTTGGTTAAGGAAGATCCTTTCTAGACTCTGCCATACCTCAAGACCTAAGAAGTAATTCATTAGGCAAAGGTCTTTCATTTCAAATTCTGCAGCAAGTCTCTTTTTACATTCAACAATGAGTTTTTCTTCTCTAGTTAAGGATAAGTCATCCACATACAGTAGTAATATTATTGGTTCATTATCCATAATTTTGAAGTAGAGATTTGAGTCTGCTTTACTCTTGGTAAAGCCTAATCTCGTCAAGAAACTGTCTATATGGCCATACCAAGCTCTAGGATCTTGCTTCAATTCGTATAAGGATTTCTTCAATTGGTAGACATAAGACTTCCTGTCTTCAACCTCAAATCCTTGGGGTTTCTCTATATACACTTCCTCTTCGATAACACCATTCAAGAAAGCTATCTTCATGTCCATCTAGTGCATCTTCCATTTCATCTTGGCTGCAAGAGCTATGATGGTTCTGATCGAAGTGTATCTGGCCACAGGAGTGAATGTCTCTTCATAGTCAATGCCTTCCTTCTGGGAAAAGCCACGAGAGACAAATCTTGCTTTATATTTCTCAATACTTCCATCAATAACATGTTTTATTTTGAAGAGCCATTTTGATGACACCACATCCTTACTTTTTGGTCTGGGAACTATTTCCCATACATCATTCTTTATTATGGATTGGTATTCCTCTGTCATGGCATCTACCCGTTCCTTATTTTGAATGGCCTCTTCAAAGCATGTAGGTTCTTTATCAAGTAGATTTCACATCAAATCCATGTAACTAGAGAATGGCTTTGGTCTTTTCATCTGTCTCGTGGTTCCTTTTGGAACACCATACTTCTCTCCATCTCAAATAAGCTCTCTTGCCCAAGAAAACTTTCTTTTATGGGAAAAGGTCATTTGAGGAGGTTCTTGAACTTTTGTTATATCATGATCTTCAGGAGTCTCCTCATCAGGGGAAGTTATGACTTCCCTTAAGGGTTCTATAGTTATGGGAACTTCCCTCACGGATTCTGTAATCCTAGGATTTACAGGTTCCTCTTCGTATACTTCTTCAAGCTGGCATCTTATTGATTTCTTAAGTGTTTCTTCTTCATCAAAGGTCACATCCTTGCTGATTTCAATATGGCGGTGACCAGGTATGTAGATTCTGAAGGCCTTGGAGACCTTACAGTATCCCACAAATATTCCCTTCTTTCCAGAGGGTTCTAGATTGTTTCTTTTCTCTTTTGGTATATGAATAAACACTAGACAGCCAAATATTTTGAGATGGATTACCTCTGGCTTCTTTCTGGTGAACATTTCTTTTGGGGTCTTGAACCCAAGTGTGCTATGGGATAATCAGTTCTGCACATAAACAACTGCCATTGCTGCTTCTGCCCATAAGCACATAGGAAGATCTTGATCGTGAATCATGGCCTTTACAGCTTCCATAATTGTTCTATTCTTCCTTTTGGCTACACCATTTTGTTGGGGATTATAGGGAGTAGTGAGTTCCCTCTTTATCCCAACATATCTGCAGAAGTTTACGAACTCCTTTGAGGTATATTCTCCTCCATTATCTAACCTAAGTATCTTAATCTTTCTTTCAGAAAGATTCTCTATCAAGGCTTTGAATTCCTTGAATTTCCTGAATACTTCATCTTTAGATTTCAAGAAATATATCTAGGTCTTGTGAGAATAATCATCAATAAATGATACATAGTATGCATACTCGCTAATGGGAGATCATGGCATTGGGCCACACGTTTGAATGAATGAGTTCCAATACTCCTTCTGCTTTGCTATCCCTCTTTGGAAAAGGGTTCTTGATATTCTTCCCTTATGCACACCCATTGCATATGCCTTCTTGATCAACCTTGAGTTCTAGTAAACCTGTGACAACTTTGCATATGTATGGTAGTGCCTTGTAGTTGATGTGAGCTAATATTCTATGCCAAAGTTCGCATGAGTTTTTGATGGCATGAGTCATGGCAGTTTCTGGGTGACCCTTCAGCTTATATAGGCCATTCTCTTCATTTCTGATGATGATTGCTTCATTTAAGGTTTCTCCCTTAGCCCACATCATAACTTCTCCATATATGAAGGAAACTCTATAGCCTTTCTTGTTTAAAGATGATATGGAAAGTAAGTTCTTCTTTAGGCCCGGTACATAGAGTATGTCCTTCATTATTATTGAGTTTTCTTAATCTAGCTTGTAGTTTGATTCTCCTACTCCCTTGATGGGATATTGATAATCATCTCCAAGAGTCACTTTCTAAGAAAACTTCTTTTCTGAAAAACAAGAGAGAGTATTTTTCTTACCCATCATATGTTTTGATGCACCACTATCAATGAGCCATGTGTCCTCTACACCTGATACAGATCCTAAGAGAGCTGAGATAAATACATGGTCCTTAATCATCTTCATAGGTGGTTCTTCATCTTCGAATATGTGGGCATGTTGTCTTTTGTGCTTCCTCTTGTATTCTTCTCTTTTGATTGGACAAGAATTCGCCTTGTGTCCCATCTTATCACAATGATAGCATTGTATAGATGAGAGATCTTGTCCCGTGCATTGTCCTTTCTTCTGAAAATTTCTTGGATGAGATTCTTGGTTGTTGAATTTGTTTGATTTTTGAAGCTCTCTATGAGTTTCCCTTTTGAAGTAGGGTTTCTTCCTTCCTCCTTTTGTATGAGTAGCTAGGGCTTGATCATCATCCCTTGCTAGTAGTGCTTCATGATTGGCTACCCTTGTCTCTTCTTGGATGCATTCTTCCCATAGGCTCTCAAATTGTAGTTTCTCCTTTCTGGCACATATCGTCTGGATGAAGGCATCCTAAGGTCTCGTGAGACCATTTAGGGATGTCATTATGAATTCTTCTTCATTGATGGTGTCTCCAATCACTTTTAACTATTCTTTAATTTATGAGATTCGAGAGAAATATTCTTGAATCATTTCTCCTTTCTGCATCTTGGTATTCTTCAATTGAGATCTTAGATTCATCTTTCAGTTGATGTTCTTTCCTTCATATAGTTTTCTTAGAGAGTCAAACATTTCCTTCAAATTTTTCTTGGACGATACATACAGGATCAGGTGGTCTTTTATTGAATCTACAATGATTCTTTGAGCCCTGATTGAGTCCTTCTGATGCTTCGCTTTCTCTACGACATCTTCAGGTTCCTCCACTTATTCTTTGATGAATTTTGCTAGGTCATTATCTGAAAGGATTAGACTGATTCTATACTTCCAGGCATGAAATTTGTCTATGCCTTCTAGTTTCTCAACAAGCTTTATGCTTGCAGACATCTTGTACTTGAGGCTACGAAAAATGACGAAAAATGAAAATGCTTAAAATCAAATTTTGACCTTACCATGAGGTGCGCTTGGCTGAGGTGAGTAGCCTAGTATAATTGGATCTAAGAAAATCCAATTTTTACCCCTTCAAATCTGATCTGCAAATTTCTGGACTGGTGCTTCTGGTACTTCTGGTACTCTAGTACTTCTAGTATTGGTTTTCTGGTACTTTTGTGAAACTAGGGTTTCACTTTCTGGGAGAACTAGCCACTAAAAAGGTGTGCTCTAAGTGCCAAAATGATCCTTGGGGGATGACACAACTTTCTAGGTGGTTTTAGGGCTGAAAAGATTCACTTTTGCAAAACCCTAATTTTTAGGTACCGCAACAGTGACGTTTTTCTCTTGTGAAATATGCTTCCTTCAGGTTGGCTCTAATACCATGTTAATGTTTATGCTATTATTATAGTTCTTTTCATTTCAATAGATAAGAGAAACATAAGAACAAGATAACTGAGAAATACACATTCACAAGAGACACAACATTTATCCTAGGAAACCCTCTAGGGGAAGAAAACCCAACAAAAACTTCCTTATCATAAATTGCCAATACAATGTTCAAGAGAT
>JZKD02S1673117.1:494448-552752 GCA_000966675.3 Picea glauca | reverse complement strand
GGGGGCAGTCGTCAGTCCGATCCACATGCAAGGGCAGGGTATCTAGCCCAAAATCAACTCAAAGGATTCCACTCATAATTGTGGGTATACCTCGGAGTGATCCCCATAATACGTGCAATCTCTACACCGATATTAACAAAGCAGGGTTAGTAATTCTGCCAACACCAATGTGACCTAGTGCTTGACCCTTTTGTTAGAAGGGCATCCCAGGACAATATGTTGCAAATGGAATTTAACACTCCCTAACTCAAGATTCTATTGTGTGTTTTTGAGATTTTGGAGAGTGTATCTCTCTTCCTACTCCAAAGCACTAGCCTAGCTAAATGTTGGTGTAAAAGAGCCTTAGAAAAGAGTTACTAGATAAATTTTAAGATTACGCAATGTTTTTTAAAAGCTGTTGTTTACTCAAAGATAATGGGAGTGAAACTCATGATGTATGACTCTGAACCAAATATTGCAAGGATAATGATGAAATATAACACTTTTCATTCCATGAATCCTATTTATGGGAGAGAGAGACAATTTTCCAAATCAATCTCAAAACTACAATGAAAAACACAATTTCCTTTCAGATGTTGATGCAAACAATCATATATCAATGAAAAATCTCTATATGTCTCTTTCAAATACTTCAACAAACTCAAAAATTTGATTTTCAATGTTTTCTGAAATACAAAAGACAAAATATTGAAAGAAAACTTGTTGTTCACTTTCCAAGAAGAACTCTGATTAACGAGAAAAGAAAATCAAATCATAAAGAATCAAATGATAACAACCCAACCAACACTTTCAACGAAATTAAAAACAAAAAGCAAACCAATGAGTTCCTCAATGCAAATGAAAAATGTTCTTTCGAACCAACAAACAAATGAGAAAAACCAAGAACTTAACTCTCAACCAATCACTGGTTCTCAGCCAATCCGACACACTCAACTCCAGAAGTCAGAGAGAATGAAAATGCCAATAAGAGCCAAGAAATGAAAGTCAAGCTACAAAAGACAAGAAACACCTTGAAACCCTAAAATATTTCAAGTATGCAAACTAAAGCAAGAGATGTATCAATCAATAATCCAATAAGCCTATTAGAGGTGAATCAACTGGTCTGAGCAATCAAAACTTAAATTCAAAATTTTCAAAAATCTTGCTCCCAGGCAAGCAGTGTAACGTAGTGAGAGAAGATAGGATTCTTGCAGGCAACCTTATAGCAAGGTGCGAGGTGTTCGCACTGGACCCTATATGCAGGATGCAAACTTGACTGATTCTCACAGGCTGCAGTTAAACGCAGTGCGAGAACTCCTGAAGATAACAAAAACTTTGAAAATGAAGGGAAAATTGACCAAGGCTTCTGAACCCAGTAAGTCTATCAGGATATCCTGAAGACTCAGAGACTAACAAAACAGGAGAATAATGAAAATAGAGCAAATGGCCACAGAAAATTCAAAAAACCATAAAGAAAAGGGGAATAGATCCCCAGTGGAGTCGCCAATTTTGTTTCAGGATTAATCCATAAGTGCAGACACAAACCAATCTCCCTAGATCCACCTGGATCTAGAACAAAACATGACAGAATAATACTCTTTCCCTAGATTTATACTATTGAATGAACTATGAGGCAAGGATCATGTACATACCTTATAAACGCTTCCTTGGTTCTCTGTTGTACCAATTCCTCTCCAATGCTCTTGTGTCTTTCAGATCACCACAGTACAAACCAATTGAAGTGAAGGCAGATCAATATATTCAATAGATAATCTATACATATGATCAAGGAGTTATGTAATAAAGTGACATCATCTTTATGGGAAAGGGACATATTATTGTATTAAATTGATAGAAAGTGAAACTTACAACCTGATCCTTGATGTTGTAGATCTCCTTTCGATGGCTCCTAGCTCTGACACACACACATGCTCATGCATGAAGAAAATCAACCACTTTTGATGACCTTGCTGGTGTCTCTAGCTACTGTAGCATCAGTCCTTCATACAATCTTACGCTAATTCTCCAAACAATCTCTTGCTAGTTTGCTTCTAACCTTTTCCATGAGCATTCTCTTCAATATATAGGAGAGAATAGATTAGTTACTTGGATAGGAACAATCCCAAGATATCAGGAAAACTAGTACTTAGATAACCATTCGAATGCCAACTCACCCTTCTAGAAGATTCCCTTCTAGAAGGCTTGAGAACTTCATATTTTTCCTCTTTAAGAAGATGTTCGCATCCTAATAGTTAGGTACAGTGAGAACCCCTCACACCCCAGCTTAATGCAGCTTGCGAGAATTAGGCATTCTCGCAGGCAAATATATAGGTAGCCTGTGAACCTCCTTTAAAAGTATGATTTTTGGAAGCAGACAAAGGTAACTTTTCTCAGGAAAGTGTTCTTAGTGAAGAACTTGATTTTCCATCATCATAACATCATCACGATGACCAAGATTGTGGATAACATGGTGGATGTGGAAAAAATCCACACACCAGAGTACGAGCATACCACATTGCATGTGGAAGAGGTAAAGGGACCCACACAGGAGGTCGAGAAGATGGAAGAGGATGCCAAATAGATAGAATCCGATGCATCTAGGGGAAAAGGGTTGCATCAAGAAGGATCGATCATTAGTTCCACACATTAGGGCCCATATCCAGAACTAGAGCATGAAATAGAGCAAGAGGTCATACCAAAGGGTGGGGTATCATCCCCACAAGGGAAAAATAAGGTGAGAGAAGAAAGCAATGCGCAGGGCGTACAACACACATAGGAAGAACTAGGTATAGTGATGAAAAAAATTCTTAACGGAGTGAAGACCATGGATAACATGGTAGGAGGAGTCGATAGCCTTAAATAATCCAACCATGATGTCTCTAATGCCATAAAGTTCCCATATTTGGCAACACAAAGCTACCTAGAGACTAGGGGAGAGGGCCCATCAAGCACACCACTGTTGGAGCATGGATAGTGGATCTTGGGCCTATACAACACCGACATCATGAACTTATTAGACATACCACACTTCAGGCATGGGAAACAAATAAATGGATGTGTCAAAAATTTGTTAGCAAGGGTGCAAAGAGGCATATTATGGATGGATAGGCCAGTGTCAATCAACCTCAACCTCATCGCAGAGATTACAGGGCTACCCAGAGATGGGAAGAAGCCAGAGCAATACCTAGAAGACAAGACTAAGGAGAAATCCATCTCAAATGATATAAAAGAAAAGTATGGCATAGAGAGGGGTAACATAGGTATCAGGATCAACAACATCAATGATCTTGCAATACGATTTGCAACCAGATTGCTTCATTTCAAATTAATGTGCAAGTGTCAAAAAGAAGAAGTTCCCTCAGGAGTAGTAGCATCCATGACACAATGTGCAAAGGGGATCTTGCTAAGTTGGGCCCCTTACCTACTGAAATAATTCCTTGAAGACTGCAAGGACGCACAAGACTAGGGTTCTGAGTTCCACTACTCTTGGTTACTCATCCTCATTGCACTTATGGGGTGGCATGAACCTACATACACTATGTTCCTACCAAGGATAGGAAAATGTGGCGTAATGTGCTACACGTCGTTGTGAAGAAAACCAGATCCCAAGGTAAATACATTCAACAATGACATGTTATGTTAGTACTTAATAGAGATCCTGAACATCTTGGCGGATACATGGAGGATCTCACTAGAAACTGTTCAGGAGTATGGATAGATAACGAATTTTTGGGCATCACGCCATAGAATGTGGCTGCAGGAAAAGAAGGATCCAACCGAGTGGTTGTAGCTGAATTACTATGTGATGATGTAGGACATCCACATGGAGGTCCAAGAGTGGCCTAAGGAGTGGAAAGTGACAAATATTCCAAGAGCAACAACAACAATACAAATACAGACGCAGGGTAGCACAGTCCCCACGCAGTAGATAGGCAGGAATGATGCTAGACAGAAAAAGAAAACAACAATAGGTACAGTGGGGGAAATTATCTCAATTCAAAAGAAAAATAGGACACAAAAGAAGTCATAGTGTGGTCCTACACGGGGTCCATCGACCACAAAGAAGGAACCGAGAGGACTGACAGAACATGCGAGTGCATAAGAAATGCATACAGAGGCACAAGAGGTAGCCATGGATGAAGAATTTGAGAAAGATATCGGCATGGATACATAGATGCCAGAAGAATATGAACCACCAGAGGCCCCAAGGAAGAGAACAGGGGAGAAACCAAGTGGTTCCAGGAAGAAGGAAAAGTCCCACAAAAATCTTATGGAAACATCATTGACGCAAGATGACGTAGATTTGATAGACATGACAATAGAGGACCAAATTTCAGATGTGTGGGAGAATGTAGAGAACCAAAAAGATTCAATTTTGGAGCAAATCCAAGAGGTGAAAACTGTGTTGGAGTAGTTAAATGTCAAAACAGAGTAGCAAAAACAAAAGACAACAACACCAATAAAAGAAGGGATATCGATGGGTAAGATAGTTCAAATCATGACATAGGGGAGTGTAAACTTCAAGATTACTCCCGACAAGTTGTTCATGGATAAGGAGATGATGTAGAGGCCTATGAGAGAGATTGAGATGATGGACTTGACTTTTCCCAAGATTCCAGCTAAAGCGTTGTTGAGGAAAAGATATGAATTGATCTTACTCAAGAATTTTCATATTCTGCTTGGCTAAATAAAAATAGACGAGAATCTCACCCTATGTTTATATCCAACAAAAATAACATCCTAACTCACAAGTATTAATTACTAGTGCTCATGCTAGTCTTTTATTAATAAAAAGATTGTTGGAAATTTACTTTTTATGTAATTTTATGAATATAACAGTCACTAAAATAAATGTAAAGACAGAAGTAAAGACATCAAGATGATAATCAAGACATATGAGACATAAAGAAATCCTTTATTTCATTCCAATTCACCAAAGAGTCATTCTTTTAAAAAATTTCATTCATAAATTTAGGACCAAAGTCAAACTTAGACATCCCTGATGGAACATACAAAAGGACCTTTGACAGAAAATAAAAAACTGAACTCTAAAACATGGATCAGCTTGCCATAGATTCCTTCCCACTCGAATTTTCACAATAGCCTTTGTCATCCATGAAAACTAATTCACAAACAGACAAGTCTACACAGACTATCAAAGATAGATCAACACCTTCAAAAAACAAGTGTCTGAATGATGTAATTCAGCCGCGAATCTTGCTATCTACAATAATACCCTACTATCATAAAAATGATTAGGCTTGTGATAAATTAAGGAACGAATGAAAACTAAACTATATCAACATAAACTTAAAGAGAAAACCTTAGTATCCTTCTCCTTCTATCCTTGTCTTGTTCCTCCCTTTCCTTTTTCCTTTAAACAAATTAGAATTGGTTGAAGTAGTTGAACCAAATCATTAGTTAAGTTAATTAAAAGACTCAACCAACTTTTATTTAGGGAGAAAATTAATAATCATAATAAGGGTTATAGATAAATAATAACTAGTAGGTGGGACCCCTTGTGACTCCCTTTATCTCTTATAAATCATATCATACTAGTTAATTAAGAAAAAAACACCTCCTTGTGACTCCCATCCATATTAACATTTGACAATTAATCTCAAAAGATTTGAAATTATCTTCAAAAAATATATTACTCATATTTCCAAAGAAAACATGTTGTCCAAAATTTCTAAGTCAAGTGTCATCAACCATAAATAACATAACAACTCCAAAACCATATTTCCCACTCTGAGATGCAATCTTCCCTTGATTGTTGTTGTCACCCTTTGATTTTCTTGAATTTTCCTTTGGATGCATTGAGCCTTTAGGCCTAATCTCGTTGATCACGTGATAGCAATCGTCCCTCAAATGCATCCGAGATGACATAGATTTGTCAGAGCCATTGGAGGGCGAGGAAGGGGAAGAAATGGTTTTTCCTTTGTCAAGGGAATGGTGGGCCTCAGTTTTAAATTTTTTTCTAGCATGGGAGGACTGCACTGGCGAGTGGTCAGGGGCAACTTAGACAATATGATTGTTAGGCGGAGGAGCAGGAAAAGACAAATTGGGCTAGCCATGATGTTGGGAGACTGCTAGGTGGACAATCTCTTTCCATCTGTCATTTTCAGGAACCTCAGGTTGCAATGAGACACGAGGGGGCACAAGAATAATGAGGGATTGAGGAACTTGGAAGGGAGGCCTTTCAAGCCTAGGTTGGACCACTCCTTGCCCAATCCAATTGAAAAATATAGCCTGAAACAACTGTCCTAACTCTTGTGAGTCAGCGTCATAATGTATGGAGAACCTTGGCCTTCTTGGGCCTCTGTTCCAATTACCTCTCCCTCTATTGCCTCTTCTATGGCTACCTCGACTGAAAAAAATCATTCTTGCATGAATGATCAATTAGAAAATGGCCTTTTAAATAACCATACATGACAACTATTTAAAAATATGAAATAGATTTTGTCTCAACAACTTATCAAACTCATGCAATCAAATCCATACAAATTGTTAAACTGTTTGTCAATGAGTAGGGGGTGAACAAAGGGTTCTGGGATATGTGAGGGGATTTTATTGAGAGAAACATGATATAATGAGGGGGGAAAAGAACACATTCACTTATCAATGACAACACCAATCAACTGTAATGCAAACCAAGAAAAACATTCATTGTAATCCAACCAAGACAATGTAACTTCCAACTACTTCAATAAAGAATTATCCTTCACTATAATCAATTTTGAGAACAAGGAGTGAAAACTTAATGTGGGAAGGTGATGGGGTTGTAATTAGCGAAAAGAGAAATAATGGTAGGGAAAGAGAGATATTACTATTCATAAAATTAATTAAGTGATCCATAAACCATTATGTAAAAGGAAACACCTCAACCAAATGACTAGTGAGACCCAAAACAATTACTGTGTAAAGTTCAAACAATTTTGTGCATTAACTTGCTCACTGTTTGAAATCAAATACTTAAGACAATGTCATCAACAAGACAATATGCATTTCAAAACACTTTGTAAGGGAGCCATGTTCCTTTCATTTATTCATTTGATATTTTAAGACAATTTCCAAATGCATAACCAGTCATTTGTTTAGCATCAAAATCAACCACTTCTCACACATTATTTCAATCATCAAACACAACTCCAGGTCATGCTTGATTTTGTCTTTTAATCCATTAATAATCAAATTGCAATGAGGTTATATTGTCATTTTACTGTTAACATGTAGGATAATCATTTCTCATGCATAGTGGACAGTCAACATAATGCCCCATCCTTATCTTGCAAAGATTCTAGCTTGCCAATTTAACACGCTAATAACAATCACTACTTCAACTCATACTTTGTTGTGAGATAATCGACCATTCGAAAAAATGAAAGTGTGTTTTTGTGACTGTAAAATTATGATTTTTCTTGAGTCTAGACATTCAAAATGTCGGGCTATCCATCCAACACAACGTACTTGACTTCATAATACAAATAATGGAAATGCAACAAATCCATGTTTAAAAAATTTGCGATTATATATGAGTGTGCAACCCAAAACAAATCCATAGCATACACAGTGGGAAACCATACCATAAACACCACAATGCAACATTCCCATTTGAGAATTTGGAACACATAGTCACAATATCTTTAACTCAACTTATCGTGCCGAGCTATCAATCCACTACAAAGAGGTAGCAACAATATTGCTCAAATTAATCAAACTGCAACTAAACCATACTGTGTAAAAACTTGTGCCCATTCTTGACGACACAATCAAATAACTGTACATACATAGTAGATGGAAATGCTATAAGCACTCCAATTTCAATAATCATTTGGCCATTAAAAACACACAGTTACAGTAATCATTGACTCATTCTTATAGGAACACCACTCATACCAATGCATCAAGCATGAATCATCATCATTGTGCATTGATCAATTAAAAACAATGTTGGGTTATCAATTTAATAAACACAAGGACAATGACTATGTATTTGATGTAACAAATCATTCCAATTAACTATGATGAGCTTCTCCACCCAATAATAAAAATTACAGTGACTAGATGCCAAAACCAACACCACTGTCATACAATTAACGGTTGATCAAGTAATCAATTCTACACTAATCCATAACAACCAATAGTAAACCCAACCAGCCACAACGGTATTCTCTATCAACCCTCAGGCTTGAGGAGTCGAGGGTTTGTTCTTTGGATGAACATAGGGATGCTAGAGTCGACTCCTCTCAATGGTGAAAACCTCTGAGACCAATGGTGCACACACAGAGAAAAACACAATTCATTTCGTGGATAGGTGACAAATCCCATGACAAGAGAGGCTATGAATAAAGGATTAAGGTTCCAATTTGGCCTGGTAATGATACTTAACGCATGCGAGGTATAACCCTCGTGTCTCTCCAGTCAACCAACTACAATGATGAGATGAAAACAAGGTCAAGAAGAATAAATATAACCCATTGTGCGACCATTAATAGTGACAACAACACAATTCCTAAGTGAACAAACCATAGTGACACAAATCACTTCCAACCATTAAACCCATGAAATCCAAAGACTGGGTATGGTGATACAAATGCGTGAAGAAATTTAGCCACTCAAGACTCAACGAAACCCTCCAGCTAAACTAGCAAGGATGGCAGAGATCCTTTATGGTTTCTAACACCCATGATGACCAATAACACTGTGACTTTAACATCATTGCAGAGAGAACCATCAATGCTTCATTGTAAAAATCACAATTTTACACAGTTGCAATACTCAAGGAAATCACAACCCATACATTCAAGCCAATATCCATTTCATAAATAGTGCAGACTCATGGATGACCAAAAATGACATACCTGTAATCCAAGCACTTTAAACATGATATGGATGAGCGGTTCCTCCATGCTTCAAAATCATAGCATAACCACAACAACAAAGTTGAACAATAACCTGACTAGGGTGGTGACCAGTGGAAGGAGTAAGGGTGACGTGTAGTAAATGCACGTCACCTCCACCCTTGGTCAATTAATTCATTATTACATGCTAGCAACCTTCCATTAACCCAATTAATTGAACCATGTATCGAAACCATCAACCATTAAAACCAATAGTGCGACCCATATCAACTTATGCCATAAAATAATTCCAATGCATATCAACTATATAACTCAATGAATCACATAGATTTTAACTTAGTAGCTAGGATAACCTTATATTTCTCTTGAATTTTTCCAATTGCTTGTATATGTTATTGCTAACATGTTTATTGTGCAGGTCTCCTAGTAATGGATCCCAATAACAGATAACAGTGATAATAAGGATACCATAGGTCGTTGTAAAATAAAACTTGAGCCTAGAGCAACAGAAAACATAGAACTTGCCTTCTCCATCACCAATAAACCAAGATTATATCACCATGTAAGTAGTGTCGAACAATAGAACAACATAAAAAAAAACAAGACCTGATCTCCAATCTACAAGGGGGTCCCACCTACTAGTATTATTTATCTTTTATAATAATAGGCTTTAGCAACACTTTGCGGGAAAAACTTCGTTGTGATTTTAATCGTCAACAAATTGGCGACTCCACAGGGAAATTTGTTTTCAACAGATTTAGAACTCAGAACTCATGGTTTCATACCAAGAACAATAGGTCAAGAAGATATAAACAGGAAGATTATGCAACAGGGGGAAGTGAGCGGATTTAATGGAAAGATGACCGGGAATTTGGGAATAATTCATGAAAAGTATTAAGTATGAGAGGTTTTTACCATTGTATGCATAATCATTCGATCAGAATCTGCTCTTAACTTTAAGGAGAATTTTTTTTAGACTTTCTCTTAAAATCTCAATGGATGAAGAAATGGCAAGAAGAAGTGGTAGATAACCAATTCTTTATAGACAACATTAGAAATATATAACAATTTCAAGGGTCCTTCATAGGAGACATCATAACAACTGTGTAATCTTGATTGTTATTGACTAACAATGCTTTGCAGGAGTTTCACTGTGGTAGAATTGATCCAACATCCTATCTTGACCAAATTAACTAAAAGATGATAGGAAACAAAATCATGACAGAAGTAAAAATGCAGAAATTAAAACAACAACAATAAACGACAAAAATGAATAAAACAACAAGAAAAGTTTTAACTAAGAAAGCCGAAGTTAAACTACTGTAAAGAAGAAAAAGAAGCACAAAAATGAAAGCAGAGCTAGGCTACTAGTATACAAAAAATCTAGACAGCATTAGAACTTTTCACGTTGGTCCCTCGCAATATTTCAAGTGAGGGCTGTGAGCGCTATAGGAAAAAAATTTCTTATGTAAATCCTTTAAAATGTAAGATTTATTGTCCAAAACAAAAGAAATTTGGAAATGACCCAACACTTGGAATTCTGAAGTAATTATCAACCCCTTGATGCACACAATTATATCATCAATATAGGGATGGAGACTAACCAATTCATCGAAAGTTGTGTGTATAGGTCTTTTAAAATAAATACTTTCATAAAGTAAGCTAGAAAGCAGGCATTTATAAGACATAGTACCACAATTAGTGATAAAAGTGGGTTTGTGAACATTTTCCCTTTTTACCTTGATTTTATTGTAACCCAGAATTTCGTCAAGTAAGGGCTTCAACTGTGAGTCTACATTCTGCTACATAATTATTCCTATATTGGGAGGGCCGAAAAGATTTCTCATAATAGCTTGAATGAAGGTGCGAAAACTAAAATAGGTTCTAATATGATCAATGACCTTAGGCACCCAATTTGAAACCCACTCAGAGTGGGATGGAAAAATGATCCCATCCTTTAGGAAAATTCCCAACTCCCTTTGAAAGGTTTCTTTAAGTGTAGGGTTAACAGATCTTTGTTTCTGCATAGATGGTTTCATGCTTTCCTTGATGGAAATATCATTTTGTAGGAGACCACGATTAAAACCACAAAGATTCTCATAAGGCCAAGCAAAAACCTTTTGAAATCCACCAAGTAGCTTGACAAACTTCATTACTTCTTTATCAGAACATTGGGTACCTATGTTATTGTTCGTTGAAGATTCGAGTACCCCAATGTTCAAGGGGATGGTTTCACCCACCTTCATTTGTAACTCCTCTTCTTTCTGTTTTTCTTTATCGCCTACATCACTTGATGAAAATGAACTCTCAAGAGGAGTCAAGCCCCCAGGAATCTTATTGTTTTATATGGATATAATCTCCTTGGGCTTAAGAGGTTCATATTGAATGAAATCACAAATTCTCTCGTCATTAGGGAGGGCCTTCCAAGATCCTACATTGTCAGGGATATATGAAAAATATAGAGAATGAAAAGAACAGTCAGGCATGTGAGACAAAATTTGTTGATTAGGAGAAGCTGGAAATGCAGCTAACTGATCAGCCATTAAATTCAATTCCCTCATAATATGATTAATGTTGAAAGATAAAAGGTTTGAGGTAAGTTCCCAAATAGTTTGGTTGTATCATTCCATCATCTTGTTTCTAGGAGAGCATATCTTACATATCAGGTTCACAACAAGATCGGAATATCCAAAAACTGAAAGTTGACCACAACCAAGATTAAGGGCATTTTCCATGCCTAATAATAAAGCCTCGACTTTAGTGGCATTGTTTGTACAAGAAAACTCTAACCTGTAAGACAAATTATGAATTTTCCCTATAGGGGAAACTAAGATAATGCCAACCCCATACCTTCATTAGAGTGTGAACCATCAAATTTCATGTGCCACATATCATCATTTAAATTGATTTGTTCCAAAGGAATATTATCCTCCTTAGCAAAGATGGAATACACTCCTAGGTACTCATCAATATAGTTTACACTAGACTATGGAACACTCTCTATGTAGGGTGAAATCCTTCCCTCTCTAAGGACTATAATGTTATTACCATTCTGAGGCATGGATAAATGCATCCCATCGAGTGAGAGGTATCCACCTGTTAAGTCTTTCCAATCTCTTCCCAAGATAATTGAGTAATTGCTCATAGGCATATCAATTACCTGAATGTTGAGGGTTGTCCTTATCTTAGGATGAGCGCATAAAAACAAGTTCACATCCTTAATATCGCCTATGGTTGATTTTTGTAGACTATTATAGGAGAGAATTCTACTGGAGTTTTCATTTGTACAAGACAAGCCTAGCTCTTCCATAATAATATTTGACATCACACTTGGGCCCGAACCACCATCAATGAGGCAAAAATGGGAAATATTAATCATAATGTTTATAGAAATATAAAAAGGGTGTTTTTTTATAGGGTATCTAAAGTTATGTACACCTACTTTATTTACAGAAGAATCCTCTTCGTTTACCTCTTATGAAGATTGGCTACAACGGAAGATTTTCCTTCCATGAATTGTTTCAGATGCATCTGGTGTTCAGGAATGACAACCATGTCTAGAAGGGTTGCATCTCCTTTGATGTTGTCCAACTGATTCAAGATATTGTATTTAGAAGAGGGGAGAGGGGGAGTGATTCCTTGAGTCTTAGGAACCTTAGGAACCTGTAGAGTAGAAATGATTGAGGATGAGCTCGGGCTAGAAGAACTCCAGGGAGGATCAAATTTTCCCTTGGGAGCATAGGCTTTGTTCCTAGTATTGATGACCAAAACATCTTCTAGATATTCAAAATCTAGGACAACGATGGTAGCTTCTGGTCTTTTACCAAAGATCTTATCTCTGGAACTCTTCTTTACCACACATGTGGTTTCTTTGTGATTCTCCTCACATAAGCTACACTTGTTGGAATATTTACAAATAGAAGGAAGAGTATGCTTGTTTGTCATTGATGGAAAGATCAACACGACGAGAATATACTTGTTTACCAATGATAGCAAGATCGAAAATGCAATGATAATGGAATGGAAAGAACATAAGTGTAAGATCAAGAGGAGGAGAAACAATGATCGTTGGACCACCCATCCTGAATTCTCAATGGCTGTCAGATCTGAATTCAAATAGGAGGAGCGCGCAGAAGAGGAGAACAAATCTTAGACATTGGATCTGAGCGTCAAGTACCAACAGCCGTTGGATCCTGTATAACTGCAAAGAGGATAAGGCCGATCCATCCTCCAACTTGACAAAATAGGAGGTCATGAAATGATTTGGACCCGTCGATCCAAGAAGGACACATGGTGAGAGATCAACATTTCGTTGACTGAAGGGTCAAAGGAAGGAGGTGCTCTAACCTCCAAAGTCACGAAACATGAAATTGTGACATCATCTAAGTCATCTGATCAAGGAGAGATATAGACCATGATTGTCCAGGGAGATGATACACGAAGTCACGAAACAATCCTGGTCGTTGGTGCCAGAGGCCATGTGACGATTGATTGGAATTTCAATGACTTGCACATTGGAGGAGTCAAAGGAGCATGGTGTGGGAACTCATGATACACAAAGTTGTGAAACAATCCTGGTCATTGGAGCAAGAGGACACGTGGTGAGCGATTCTCATTTCACTGACTTGCACATTTGAGGAGTCAAAGGAATGTGACACAGGAACTCGCGATATGCAAAGTCATGATGAGATATGAGCTGTCATATCGAAGAAAAGTTTTGGACCGTTGATATAACAAGTGAAGAGCTTGAATGTTTGTCCCGTGGTAATAGCCAAGGTCACATCGTTGAAGGATGAAGGGAGGAGCTAGCATGATACTAAGCTCAATTTTGGAGATCGTGACTTGGGAGATTTGAGACACCTCATATCAAGATCCCTAAAATCGCGAGTTGTGAAGCGTCTTCTGGATAAGCACTTAATCACAACTAGTGTTCATATAAGAGGAAGGAGTTAGCCTAAATAAGCTCCATTTTAGATATCGTGACATGGGAGAGTCGAGATGTCTCATCACAAGATTTCTAAAATGCAAAATCGCAAAATGACTTTATGTTTAGCGTTCAGTCATAACTAGTGGGCATATAGGATAAATGCGAGTCCCTGCGGGTGTAATCCAACAATGATGATTAATTGGGAATTTGATCAAAGGGATATTGTTTCACCTCATGGTTAATTGTTCACTTACGATTCAGTTAGCATAATTGAATCATAGTTATTGGATGTTTGGCGATGCAGTTGTTGAGGAGTTTCCTTGGATTTTGAGGTGTAGTTGAATGGCTGGGAGAGCATAAAAGAAATATGCAGTGACTGTGTGAGGTTGGTTGTTATAATGGAAAAATCATTTGAACAGTAAGAAAGGTAAAATTACAGTATGCACAGTGTGAGATCAAAATCAGAGATGAGAAACAAAACTTGAATAGAACATAAAAGGTGAAGAGAGAAGAATGAAAACATATCAAAGAGCATGAGAGGAACAAAGAAAGAACAGATAGAAAGAGACAACAAGTCAATCCAAGTATGAACAAAGTAGAAGAATAGTGAAGAAGAGAAGATTTGCAGAATAGAGAAGAAATGGTAAGAATTGATATATCTGTATTGTTGGCTATTAATTCATGTATTTATAACTAGGGAGGTAGGATGATGTTAGGGAGGAATGTAGTCCTTTGTTATTCAAGTTGGTGCTTGAACACTAGAAGTTGAAGCTTTCATCTAGTTGTGGCTAGAAAATAGGGTGGCAGGGTGGTGCTTGGGAAAACACAATTTTTTTTGTATGCAAGTTGGTGCTTGTATAAGTGGAAGTAGGTGATTCTATCCAGTTGGTGATAGAACACTGGGGGAGTTGGTGCTTCCTTCTAGTGGGTGCTAGAGAAATCAAAGATTTGTTTCTCTCAACAAGTTGTATCTTGTAAAACAGAGGAGGTAGCCTCATTTTGAGTTGGTTCTAAAAGAAAGATGATGTACAGAACATAAAATATTGCCTATCATTCGAAGAAGAAGAGGTTCTCTCCCTTTATGGGTTTCCTCGTGAAAATTTGTCTCTGTGTATATCTTATGTGTGACTGATGTTCATTATTTATGTTGTTCATATATTGTATAATATTGATGGTTACTTGGAAGAGATTAATTTTTTTTTTAATAGTCATATAATTGTTTAATCACAGTAATAACTGATTCACCCCCCCTGTCAGTTGTCTTAGCAATTTCAACAATTGGTATTAGAGCAAGTTCCTTTTATTTAAAGGTAGATATGTAATCTTAAAAATGACAAGTCATGAAGGGACTTCAGCCAATAAGACTCCTCTATTTGATGGAACAATTTTTTTTGTCTGGAAGGTTAGAATGAGAACATACATAGTGGCCTTAGGTGCTGATGTTTGGGATGTAGTAGAAACTGGATATATAAATCCTGTTGTGCTAGCTTCTAAAAATGATAAGTTAGAATTTAGTTTCAATGCAAAGGCAATGAATGCTATCTTGAATGGACTTGTTGAAGCTGAGTTTGTAAAGGTGATGCATCTTGAATCTACCAAAGCAATGTGGGATAAACTTATTAGCAGTTATGAAGGAAATGAGAAGGTAAACAATGCCAAACTTCAAACATATAGATTGAAATTTGAACAACTAAAGATGAATGAAGATGAAACAATTAGGAAGTATTTTTTAAGAGTTGAAGAACTTGTGAATTCCATGAAGGGTCTTGGTGAGAATTTTGAAGAATCATTTTTAGTTCAGAAGATTTTAATATCTCTACTTGAAAAATTTAATCCAAAAGTCTCTGCAATAGAAGAACTAAATGATCTTAAAATTTTGTCCATTGATCAAATCCTAGGAACTCTAACTGCATATGAAATGAGAATTAACAAATATAAATCCATTACTATAGAAGCATGTTTTAAAGAAGACAAGGATATTGATTCAGAACTAGATGATATTGAGGAAAAAATTGTGAGAAGGTTAAAGAAATGATCAGGCAAATACCAAGGCAAGATGCCCTTCAAATGCTTTAACTGTGGTAAAATAGGTCATTTTGCATCTAAGTGTCCTCACAAGAAAAAAGACCAAAAGGAACAAAACTCTGATGATGAAAAGAAATACAAATTTAATAAATATAGTAAAAAAAAAAGTTTGTGTGCAAACAATGATGACTCCTCAGAAGACATAGATAGTGATTCATCCTGTGAAGAAAAAGTGACTGATTTTATGCTTATGGCTATGGGATATATTGATGATAAACACACAGGAGGTGACATGGATGATGAAGAAGCTATGGTGTATATGAAAGGTGACTTAATCAGTGATTTGGAAGCAATTGACACACTCAGATTTAAGAAGAGAAAATGAAAATAGTTGATGATGCAGTTTGAAATGATTGGTAAAAAACCTGATGAAGAATTTTCCTTACTAAAAGTGTAGTTAGAAGAGGCAAAGAAAATAGAGGACATTTTGAAACAACAACTATCAAAGAAGAAAGTGAGATGTGAAGCTTTGGAAGAAGAAATAGTAAAAACCAGAAAAGAAATGGAGAAGTTTAAGGCATTGTATCACCAAAATCTGTCAAGTATTAAAGCCTCATAAGGATTAACCTCCATTATAAATTAGAAAAGGAATCCAAAGTTAAAATCTAGCTTAGGTTATGAAGAAGGATCAAGTAGTGATCAACCAAGTATTATAGAATCCATCAAGTTTGTCAAATCTACAATCATTGACAACAACCACTCTGCATAAAGAAAGAAAGAAAATCAGCCACCAAGAAGGAATGAAAGAAAAAGTTCCATAACCAAATCTGTAGATCAAATAAATTATCAGCATGGAAGAAATCGACCCGCTCAAAGAAGACAGTATTTTTCCAGGTACAAAGGATTTTTCTATGGATATTGTTTTTTCTGTACTAACTTTGGCCACAAATCTATAAATTGTTCTTTAAGATTTAGATATGAGAAATAAAGATACTCAAGGAATAATTATTTGCCATGACAAAGATCGAGACATCCAAGCAACAAACAACCACAGACTATAAATCATGTGATGGCTGGGAAAAGGATGCAGGTGAAACATAACAACTGTTATGAGCATAAAAATCATTATGATCTGTTATTCAGTGAACCAGAATGTTACGTCTGCCATAATTATGGACATAAAGCTGCAGATTGTCGCTTAAGGAATTATAAGTCAGATTTGAATCCCATTGCTGAAAATTTCAAGGTTTGGAAGAAGAAAGAAGATGACAAGTGTGGACTAGTGTTATCATCCCAAAGACAAAATAATCCCTGGTATATTGACAGTGGATGTTCCAAACATATGACTGGAGACAAAAGGAAGTTTCTAACTCTAAGTGAAAGAAAATTATGGAATGTAACTTTTGGAAATGATGCGCCAGGAAAAATAAAAGGTAAAGGAATAGTAAGTATGAGTAGTGGAAAAAAGAAAATCTCAAGATGTATTGTTTGTAGACGGTCTGAAACATAATCTACTAAGTGTCACTCAAGTTTGTGACAGAGGATGTGAAGTTGTTTTTACTTCTAAATATTTTAAAATAAAGTCTGTGAATTCAGGATAGTTGGTTGCAAAAGGGATAAGAACAAAAAACAATTTCTATATGTTAAAAAAAGAAAAAGAAGAATGCCACTTAAGAAAGTATGATGAAAGTTGGCTATGGCATAGGAGACTTGAACACCTAAATTTTGATCATATAATCAATCTTAGAAACAATGTAAGAAGTGTTGAACCAAGCACAAAATATATAGTTGAAGATGAAGATGAACAAAACCAAGGATCATAAAGAGAATAATATGAATCCGATGAAGATATGAATACTCAGGCTGACACAAATCAACATAAAGAAACAAAACCACCTCTTAGAATTGTTAGAAAAAATCATCCTGAAAATTAGATAATTGGAGATATAAATAAAGGAGTTCAGACAAGAAGGAAATTGATTAAAGACTCAGAACAATCTCAGGTTTCTTTTCTATCTATGATTGAACCTAAAAATTTTGATGAAGCCAGCAAGCATGATGATTGGATTAGAGCTATGAATGAAGAGATTGTTCAGATTGAGAAGAAAAATACTTGGGAGCTTGTTTATAGACTTGAAGATAAGAATGTAATAGGTTCCAAATGGGTGTTCAAGAATAAAATGAATGAAAAAGGACAATTTGTTAGGAATAAAGTCAAATTGGTCTGTAAAGGGTATGCACAAGTTGAAGGACATGATTTTGATGAAACCTTTGCACTAGTGGCAAGATTGGAAGCTATCAAAATGTTTCTTTCATATTCATGTCATAAGAACTTTAAAGTTTATCAGATGGATGTTAAGTCAACATTTCCTAATGGATATCTAGAGGAAGAAGTATATATGGAGAAACCTAAAGGATTCTCATTGACATATAATCCTTACTATGTATACAAGATGAAGAAGGATTTATATGGACTGAAAAAATCACCACGATCTTGGTATTATAGATTGGACAAATCTTTACAAGACAAAGGGTTCAAGAAAGGTAATGTTGAGAACAATGTATACATTAAGTCTGAAAGTGATGATTTACTAGTTGTTTTGATTTATGTAGATGGAATTATTTTTGGATGTACTAATGATTCTTCTGTCCAGTGGTTTTCTAACTCTATGAAAATAGAGTTTGAGATGTCTGTGATAGGAGAATTGTCATATTTTCTTGGCTTACAAGTAAGTCAGAGTTCTGCAGGAATATTTATCTCTCAAGAAAAGTATTTGAAAGAGATCTTGAAGAAATTTAAGATGGAAGACTCTTCTCCTGTTAGTACACCTATGGTGGTTGGTTGCAAGCTCAGTAAAGATGATATTTCACCTGATGTTGATCAAAGGACATATCAATCAATGATAGGAAATATTCTATACATCACAACATCCCATCCTGATATAATTCAAGTTGTTGGAATGGTAGGTTGTTATCATTCTTCTCCTAAACAATTTCATTTAGTAGCTGTAACAAATATATTCAAATACTTGAAGGGCACAATGACTTATGGTTTGTGGTATCCTAGAAATTAGAATTTTCAGTTAATTGTTTATTCAGACGCTGATTGGGAAAATTGTGTGGATGAGAGAAAGAGAACCAATGGAGGTGAATTCTTCTTGGGTGACTTGTTTGTATCATGGATTAGTAAGAAGTAGGGATCTATTTCATTATCAACTACAAATGCAGACTACAATTCTATTGCTACTTGTTGCACTCAGATTTTATGGATGATACAAACTCTTGCATATTTGAAGGTAACTTATACTGATCCCATCCCACTTCATTGTGATAACACCAATGGCATTAGTGTCTCCAAGAATCCTAATCTTCATTCCAAGAATAAGCATATACCAATAAAATACCATTTTCTCAAAGAACAAGTTATAAACAGAGTTGTTCAGTTGAATTATATTCCTTCCATAGAAAATATAGCTGACATCTTTACTAAACCGTTAGAAACGACACCTTTAAGATATCTTCGTCAGAAGTTGGGGCTTATATCTTCTTTCATCTAATCTGTTCACCTTGACAGGGGGAGTATGTGCTTATCACATATCTGATACCTTCAATATGTAATGGAACATCTCAGGGGGAGCATGTTTATTCTTTGACATTGATGTCAAAGGGGGAGATAAAGTGTGGTAATGGTAAGGATGCTACAGTGGTATGGTTGGATGTCCAGGATGAGTAGTGCAGGTCTTCAGGTTCTTCAAGGTTGCCATTAATGCCAAAGGGGGATATTGTTGGCATCTTTATAGATAGAAGGAAGAGTATTCTTGTTTTTCATTGATGGAAAGAACAACACGATGAGATTATACTTGTTTACCAACGATAACAAGATCATAAATGAAACGATAATGACATGGAAAGAATATAAGTGTAATATCAAGAGGAGGAGAAACAATGATCATTGGAACACCCATCTCAAACTCCCGATGGTCATCATATCTGAATTCAGAAAGGAGGAGCACACATAAGAGGAGAAAAAATCTCAGACATTGGATCTGAGCGCCGAGAACCAACAGTCGTGGGATCCTATATAGCTACGAAGAGGATAAGGCTAAGCCATCCTCCAACTCCGTGAAATATGAAGTCATGAAATGATCTAGATCATCGATCCAAGAAGGACACATGGAGAGAGATAAAAATTTCGCTGACTGAAGGGTCAAAGGAAGAAGGTTCTCTAACCTCCAAAGTCGTGAAATGTGAAATCACGACATGATATGAGCCATCAAATAGAGGAGAGATCTGGATCGTTGATTGTCCAGGGAGTCGATATGAAAATTCATGAAACAATCCTGGCCATTGGTGCCAGAGGACACGTGGTGAGTGATTGGAATTTCACTGACTTTCACATTGGAGGATTCAAAGGAGCATGGTGTGGGAACCTACGATATGTGAAATCATGAAACAATATTGGTCATTGTAGCCAAAGGACATGTGGCAAGCGATTGTAATTTCACTGACTTGCACATTGGAAGAGTCAAAGGAATGTGACACATGAACTCGTGATATGTGAAGTTGCGATGAGATCTGAGCCATTAGATTGAAGAAAAGTTCTGGATCGTTGATCTGACAAGTGAAGCACTTGGATGTTTGGCCCGTGGTCATAGCCAAGGTTAGATCATCGAAGGATGAAGGGAGGATCTATCACGTTGCTAAGATCCATTTTGGAGATCTTGAATTGGGAGATTCGAGACACCACATATCAATATCCCCAATATCGCGAGTCACGAAGCATCTTCTGGATAAGCGCTTAGTCACAACTGGTGGTCATATGAGAGGAAGGAGCTATCCCAGCTAAGCTCCATTTCAGATATTGTAACATGGGAGAGTCGAGATGTCTCATCACAAGATTTAAGAAATGAAAAATCGAAAAATCACTTTTTGTTTAGCGTTCAGTCACAACCACTGGTCATATAGGATAAACGCGAGTCGCTGTGGGTGTAATCCAACAGTGCTGATTAATCGAGAATTTGATCGAAGGGATATTGTTTCATCTCCAGGTTAATTGTTCAATTACGATTCAGTTAGCAGAATTGAATCATAGTTCTTGGACATTTGACGATTCAGTTGCTGAGGAATTTCCTTGGATATTCGAGGTGTAACTGAATGGGTGGGAGAGCATAAAAGATATATGCAATGACTGTGTGAGGTGGTTGTTCTAATGGAAAAATGAGTTGAACTGTAAGAAAGGTAAAATTACAGTATGCACAGTGTGAGATCAAACTCAGAGATGAGAAATAGAAGTTGAACAGAACAAAAAAGGTGAAGAGAGCAGAATGAACACATAGCAAAGAGCATGAGAGAAACAAAGAAAGAACAGATAGAAAGAGACAGCAAGTCAATCCAAGTATGAACAGAGAATAAGAATAGTGAAGAAGAGAATATTTGCATAACAAAGAAGAAATGGTAAGAATTGATATATCTATATTTTTGGTTATTCAATCCTGTATTTATAACTAGTGAGGTAGGGTGGTTCTAGGGAGGACCATAGTCCTCTGTTATTCAAGTTGGTGCTTGAACACTGGAAGTTGAAGCTTTCATTTAGTTGTGGCTAGAAAACAGGGTGGCAGGGTGGTGCTTGGGAAAAAACAAAGTTTTATGTATGCAAGTTGGTGCTTATATAAGTGGAAGTAGGTGCTTCCATCCAGTTGGTGTTGGAACACTGAGGGAGTTGGTGCTTCCTTCTAGGGGGTGCTAGAGAAATCAGAGAGTTGGTGCTCTCAGGAAGTTGTATCTTGTAAAACAAAGGTGGTAGCCTCAATTTGAGTTGGTTCTCAAATATAGATGATGTACAAAACATAAAACACTACCTATCATTCTAAGAAGAAGAGGTTTTCTCCCTTTATGGGTTTCCTCGTGAAATTTTGTCTCTGTGTATATCTTATGTGTGACTGATGTTCATTATTTATGTTGTTCATATCTTTTCTAATATTGATGGTCACTTGGAAGAGATTAATTTTTTTTTGAATATTCATATAATTGTTTAAGCACAATAACAACTGATTCACCACCCCCTCTCAGTTGTCTTAATAATTTCAACAATTGGTATCAGAGAGGGTTACTTTTATTTAAAGGTAGATCTGTAATCTTAAACATGACAAGTCATGAAGGGACTTCATCCAATAATCCTCCTCTGTTTGATGGAAAAAAAATTTCCTTCTGGAAGGTTAGAATGAGAACATACATAATGGCCTTAGGTGCTAATGTTTGGTATGTAGTAGAAACTGGATATATAAAGCCTGTTGTGCTAGCTTCTAAAGATGATAAGTTATAATTTAGTTTCAATGCAAAGGCAATGAATTCTATTTTGAATGGACTTGCTAAATATGAGTTTGTAAAGGTGATGCATCTTGAATCTGCCAAAGCAATGTGGGATAAACTTATTAGCAGTTATGAAGAAAATGAGAAGGTAAAAGATGACAAACTTCAAACATATAGATTGAAATTTTAACAACTAAAGATGAATGAAGATGAAACAGTTAGCAAGTATTTTTTAAGATTTGAAGAACTTGTGAATTCCATGAAGGGTCTTGGTGAGAAGTTTGAAGAATCATTTTTAGTTTAGAATATTTTAAGATCTCTGCTTGATAAATTTAATCCAAAAGTATCTGCATTAGAAGAACTAAATGATCTTAAAACTATGTCCATTGATCAACTCCTAGGAACTCTAAATGCATATGAAATGAGAATTAACAAAGATAAATACATTACTAGAGAAGCATATTTTAAAGAAGACAAGAATATTGATTCAGAACTAGATGATATTGAGGCAAAATTTGTGAGAAGGTTAAAGAAAGAATCAAGGAAATACCAAGGCAAGTTTCCCTTCAAATTCTTTAACTATGGTAAATAGGTCATTTTTCATCTAAGTTTCTTCACACGAAAAAGGACCAAAAGGACCAGAACTCTGATGATGAAAATAAATACAAATTTAAGAAATATAGTAAAAAGAAAAGTTTGTGTGCAAACAATGATGGCTCCCTAGAAGACATAGATAGAAATTCATCCTATGAAGACAAAGTGAATGATTTTATGCTTATGGATATGGGTTATATTGATTATAAATACACAGGAGGTGACATGGATGATGAAGAAGCTGTGGTGGATATGGAAGGTGAATTAATCAGTGTTTTGGAAGAAATTGACAAACTCAAATTTAAGAAGTGAAAACAAAAAAATTTGTTGATGTAGTTTGAAATGATTGGTAAAAAACCTAATGAAGACTTTGCCTTACTAAAAGTGGAGTTAGAAGAGGCAAATAAAATAGAGGACATTTTGAAACAACAACTATTAGAGAAGAGAGTGAGAAGTGAAGCTTTGGAAGAAGAAATAGTAAAAACCAGAAAAGAGATGGAGATGTTTAAGGCATTGTATCACCAAAATCTGTCAAGTATTAAAGCCTCAGAAGGATTAACCTCCATTCTAAATCAACAATGGAATCCAAAGTTGAAATATGGATTAAGTTATGAAGAAGGATCAAGTAGTGATCAACCAAGTATTACAGAATCCATCAAGTTTGTCAGTTCTACAATCATTGACAACAACCACTCTGCATAAACAAAGAAAGAAAATCAGCCACCAAGAAGAAATGAAAGAAAAAGTACCAGAACCAAATCTGTAGATCAAAGAAATTATCAACATGGAAGAAATTGACCCGCTCAAAGAAGACAATCTTTTTCTAGGTACAAAGGATATTTCTATGGATATTGTTTTTTCTGTTCTAACTTTGGCCACAAATCTATAACTTGTTGTTTAAGATTTAGATATGAGCAATCAATATACTCAAGAAATAATTATCTGCCACAACAAAGATTGAGACAACCAAGCAACAAACAACCACAGACTATAAATCATGTGATGGTTGGGAAAAGGATGCAGGTGAAACATAAAAATTGTTATGAGAATAACAATCATTATGATCTGTTATTCAGTGAACCATAATGTTATGTCTTCCATAATTATGGACATAAAGCTACAGATTGTAGCTTAAGGAATTATAAGTTAGATTTGAATCCCATTGTTGAAAATTTCAAGGTTTGGAAGAAGAAAGAAGATGACAAGGTTTGGTCTGTAAAGGGTATGCACATGTTGAAGGACATGATTTTGATGAAACCTTTGCACCAATGGTAAGATTGGAAGCCATCAAAATGTTTCTTGCATATTCATGTCATAAGAACTTTAAAGTTTATCAGATGGATGTTAATTCAACATTTCTTAATGGAGATCTAGAGGAAGGAATATATATGGAGAAACCTGAAGGATTCTCATTGACATATAATCCTGAATATGTATGCAAGATGAAGAAGGATTTATATGGACTGAAACAAGCACCATGAGCTTGGTAATATAGATTGGACAAAGTTTTACAAGAAAAAGGTTTCAAGAAAGGTACTGTTGACAACAATCTATACATTAAGTCTGAAGGTGATGGTTTACTACTTGTTTTGGTTTATGCAGATGACATTATTTTTGGATGTACTAATGATTCTTCTGTCTAGTGGTTTGCTAACTCTACGAAAAAAAATTTTGAGATGTCCATGATAAGAGAATTGTCATATTTTCTTGGCTTACAAGTAAATCAGAGTTTTGCAGGAATATTTATTTCTCAAGAAAAAAATTTGAAAGAGATGTTGAAGAAATTTCATATGGAACTCTTCTCCTATTAGTACACCTATGGTGGTTGGTTTTGAGATTAGTAAATATGATATTTCACCTGATGTTGATCAAAGGACATATTGATCAATGATAGGAAGTATTTTGTACATCACAACATCCTGTCTTGATATAATGCAATCTATTGGAATGGTAGGTCATTATCAGTATGCTCCTAAAAAAAGTCATTTAGCAGCTATAACAAAGATATTCAAATACTTAAGGGCATAATGAATTATGGTTTGTGGTATCTTAGAAATCAAAATTTTCATTTAACTACTTATTCAGATGTTGATTGGGAAAATTGTGTGGATGAGTAGCAGGTGCTAGGTTAAGAGGAGAGGACACATGCCACGATGTGGTTGTAGGGTCTTCTTCAAGATGAAAAAGTCCATACTTTTTAATGACTTTGGTGGGATTTGCGGTAGTTTAGATAGGGATATGGTGGCTATATAAGCTACCAATCACTGATGACGATGAATATTGAGAAGATGGATCACTTCCAATGCCACTAGAAAAACTACTAGATGCCATCTTGTGTATGATAGATGAGGGAAAGAAAGACGAACTGGGTGAATCAAATAAAGATCTCCTTAGATCACTTTGTTGGGAAAACAACACAACGTTTCTTCTTCCTATTTCAGAAATAGGATTGATTTTAGGTGATAAGCCTCTTCTTCTTTTAGAAGCACGAGAGTCCAGGGACATGAAAGAAAGGCCAAAAATTGAAGAAACAAAAGGGTTACTGCTGATTTCTAGGTTGTCTACACATATATTCCAATTGTTCTTGAGCACTAATATCTCGTTCAATTTCTTCCCAAGAATGGTTAAGCTCAACATGGGTATTGGTAGTGTCTAAAATAGTATGAAACAAGTTCAAAGCAATGTTGGTTTGATCTTGAAGACCGGGCTCAATATTGGGACACCTTGCAATAGGAACAGTCATTAAGAAATGAAACAGTCAAAGAATCATTATTAGAAAAATAGATGTATCGATGAAAATCGAGTATCAAAATTAACCAGAGAGATATCAAAGATCTCCCTAGTATGCTCACCAAATAAATGTTGAGGAAAAGATATGAATTGATCTTATTCAAGCATTTTCAGATTGTTCTTGGCTAAAGAAAAATAGATGGGAATCTCACCCTATGTTTATATCCAACAAAAATAACATCCTAACTCACAAGTATTAATTACCAGTGCTTAGGCTAGTCTTTTACTAATAAAAATCTTGCTGGAAATTTACTTTTTATGTAATTTTCTAAATATAATAGTCGATGAAATAAATGTAAAGATAGAAGTAAAGACACCAAGATGATAATCAAGATGGATGAGACATAAATAAATCCTTTATTTCATTCCAATTCACCAAAGAGTCATTCTTTTACAAAATTTCATGCAAAAATTTAGGGCCAAAGTCAAACTTAGACATCTCCGATGGAACATACAAAAGGACCTCCGACAGAAAATAAAAAAATGAACTCTAAAAGCTGGATCAACTTGCCATAGATTTTTTCCCACTCGAATCTGCACAATATCCTTTGTCAGTCATGAAAACTAATTCACAAACAGACAAGTCTACACAGACTAAAAAACAAGTGTCTAAATGATGTAATTCGGCCCCGAATCTTGTTGTCTACAATAAGACCCTGCTATCATAAAAAGAATTAGGCTTGTGACAAATTAAGGAATGAATGAAAACTGAACTATCTTAGCATAAAATAAAATAAAAACCTTAGTATGCTTCTCCTTCTATCCTCCTCTTGTTCCTCCATTTCCTTTTTCCTTTAAACAAATTAGAATTCATTGAAGTAGTTGAACCAAATCATTAGTTAAGTTAATTAAAAGACTCAACCAACTTTTAGTTAGGGGGAAAAGTAATAATCATAATAAGGGTTATAGATAAATAATAAATAGTAGGTGGGACCCCTTCTGACTCCCTTTAGATCTTGACAATCATAAAATACTAGTTAATTAAGCAAAACACACCTCCTTGTGACTCCCATCCATATTAACATTTGACAATTAATCTCAAAATATTTGAAATTATCTTCAAAAAATATATTACTCATATATCCAAAGTAAACATGTTGTCCAAAATTTCTAAAGTCAATTGTCATCAACCATAAATAACATAACAACTCAAAAACCATATTTCCCACTTTGAGATTCAATCTTCCCTTGATTGATGTTGTCACCCTTCGATTTTCCTGAATTTTCCTTTGGCTGCGTTGAGCCTTTAAGCCTAATCTCGTTGATCACGTGAGAAAAATCATCCCTCAAATGCATCCGAGAAGACATGGATTTGTCAGATCCATTGGAGGGTGAGGAAGGGGAAGCAATGGATTTTCCTTTGTCAACAGAATGGTGGGCCTCATTTTTCAATATTTTTCTCTCATGGGAGGACTGCACTGGTGAGTGGTCAGGGACAACTTGGACAATCTGATTGTTAGGTGGAGGAGCAGGCAAAGAAAAATTTGGCTAGCCACAATATTGGGAGACTGTTGGGTGGATAATCTCTTTCCATCCATCATTTTAGGGAACCTCAGGTTGCAATGAGACATGAGGGGGCATAGGAATAACAGGGGCTTGCGTAAACTGGAAGGGAGGCCTTTCATTCATAGGTTGGACCACTCCTTGCCCAATACAATTGAAAAAATCAGCCTGAAACAACTGGCCTAACTCTTGTGAGTCGGCATCAAAATGTATGGAGAACCTTGGCCTTCTTGGGCCTCTGTTATAATTACCTCTCCCTTTGTTGCCTCTACCATGGCTACCTTAGCTGAAAAAACTCATTCATGTATGCATGATTGATTAGAAAATAATATTTTAAATAATCATACACAAAAAATCTTTAAAAATATGAAATATATTTTGGCTCGGCAACGTATCAGACTCATGCAATCCAATCCATACAAATTATTAAACTATTTGTCAATGAGCAGGGGGTGAACAAAGGGTTCTGAGATATGTAAAGGGATTGTATTGAGATAAATATGATATAATGAGCGGGGAAATGAACACAGTTACTTCTTAAAGACAACAACAATCAACTGTAATGCAAACCAAAGAAACATTCACTGTAATCCAACCAAGACAATGTAATTTCCAACTGCTTCAATACAAAATTCTCCTTCACTATAATCAATTTTAGAATAGGGAGTGAAAAATTAATGTGGGAAGGTGATGGGGTTGTAATTATCAAAAGGATAAATAATGGTAGGTAAAGAGAGAGATTACTATTCATAAAATTAATTAAGTGATCCATAAACCATTTTGTAAAAGGAAACACCTCAACCAAATGACCAGTGAGACCCAAAACAATTACTATGTAACGTTCAAACAATTATGTGCATTAACTTGTTCATTGTTTGAAATCAAATACTTAAGACAGTGCCATCAACAAGACAGTATGCATTCCACAACACTCTATAAGGGAGACTTGTTCCTTTCATTTATTCATTTGATATTTTAAGACAATTTCCAAATGCAGAACCAATCATTTTTTCAGCATCAAAATCAACCACTACTCACACATTATTTCAATCATGAAACACAACTCAAGGTCTTTCTTGATTCTATCTTTTAATCCATTAATAATAAAATTGAAATGAGGTTATACTGTCACAGTACCCATGCCTGTTACTTTTAACATGCAGTATAATCATTTATCATGCATAATGGACAGTCAACACAATGACCCATCCTTATCTTGCAAAGATTTTGTCTTGTCAACTTAACACACTGATAACAATCACTAATTCAACTCATATTATGTTGTGAAATAACTGACCATTCGACAAAACACAAGTGTGTTTCAGTGACTGTAAAATTCTGATTTTCATTGAATCTAGACATTCAAAAATGTTGGGCTATCCATCCAACACAACGAGGCAACAACAACATACTTGAATTCATAATACAAATAATCAAAATGCAACAAAGCCATGTTTAAAAACTCTGCGATTATCACTAAGTGCGCAACCCAAAAAAAATCCATAGTATACACAGTAGGCAACCATACCATAAACACGAAGATGTGACATTCCCATTTGACAATTTTGAACAAACAGTCACAGTATCATTAAATCAACTTATCGTGTCAAGTTATCAATCCACTACAAAGAGGCAACGATAATATTGCTTGAATTAATCAAACTGCAACCAAACCATACTGTCTAAAAACTTGTGCCCATTCTTGATGACGCAATGAAATAACCGTACATACATAGTATATGGAAATTCCATAAGCACCCCGATTTCAATAATCATTTGGTGATTAATAACACATAGTTACAATAATAATTGACTCATGCTTATAGGAACGCCACTCATACCAATGTATCAAGAGCGAAGCATCATTGCGCATTGATCAATTAAAAATAGTGTTGGGTTATCAATTTAAAAAACAAAAGGACAACGAATATGTATTTGATATAACAACTCATTCCAATTTACCAAGATGAGCTTCTCCACCCAATAATAAACATTGCAGTGACTAGATGCCAAAACCATCACCACTGTCGTACAATCAACGGGGTGAGCCAATAATCAATTCTACACCAATCCATAACAACCAATAGTAAACCTAACATGCCACAACAGTCTTCTCTATCAACCCTCGTGCTTGAGGAGTCAAGGGTTTGTTCTGTGGATGAAAACAGGGAGGCTAGAGTCAACTCCTCTCAATGGTGAAAACCTCTGAGACCAATGGTGCACACAAAAAGAAAACCACAATTCATTTCATGGACAAGTGACAAATCCTGCAATGGGAGAGGCTATGAACAGAGGAGTAAGGTTCCAATTCTGTTCTCGAGTAAACCAACTACAATGCTGAGGTGCAAAGAGGGCCGAGAAGAAGAAATATAACCCACTGTGTGACCATTAATAGAGACAACAACCCAATGCGTAAGTGAACAAAGAACAATGACACAAAGCTCTTCCAACCATTAAACCCCATGAAAGCCAAAGACTATGTATGGTGATGCGAATGTGTGAAGACAACCAACCATTCAAGACCAAACAAAACCCTCCAACTAAACTAGAAAGGATGATAGAGAGCCTTTATGGCTTCTAACACCCAAGATGACCAATAAAACGGTGACTTTAACATCATTTTAGAGAAAAACATCAAGGCTTCATTCTAAAAATCACAATTTTACACAGTTGCAATACTCAAGGAAAGCACAACCCATACATTTGAGCCAATATCCATTTCATAAACAGAGTAGACTCATGTATGGCCAAAAAGGACATACCTGTAATCCAAGCACTTAAATGCAAGCTGGTCGAGTGGTTCCTCCCTACCTGAAAATTAGAGCATAAACACAACAACAAAGTTGAACAATAACCTGACTAGGGTGGTGGCCAGTGGAAGGAGTAAGGGTGAAGTGCAGTAAATGCACGTCGCCTCCACCCTCAGTTAATTAATTCATTAGTACATGCTGACAATCTTCCATTAACCCAATTAATTGAACCATGTATCAAAACCATGAACCATTAAAACCAATAGCACGACCCATATCAACTTATGCCATAAGATAATCCCAATGCATATCAACTATATAACTCAATTAATCACATAGATTTTAACTTAGTATCTAGGATAACCTTATATTTCATTTTCCTTTTTCTAATTGCTTGTATATGTTATTTCTAACATGTTTATTGTGCATGTCTCCTAGTAATAGATCCCAATAACAGATAGCAGTGATAACAAGGATAACATAGACCATTGTAAAATAAAACTTGAGCCTAGAGAAGAAGAAAAACACAAAACATTCCATATCCATCACCAATAAACCAATATTATATCACCATGTAAGCAGTGTTGAAAAGTAGCACAACATAAAAAAAATCCAGACATGACCTCCAATCTACAAGGGGGTCCCACCTACTAGTATTATTTATCTTTTATAATAATAAGCTTTAGAAACACTTTGCAGGAAAAAAATCATTGCGATTTTAATTGTCAAAAAACATTATATAAATTACAGGTGGGATTCGTGCAAGAGATTTAGTCCAGAGTAAGGTCATATGCGACGAACTTACAATTGGCGTAGGAAGACAACACCTCACTAAAGGAGGAACTTATCTAGGAAGGGAAGGAGAGAAATCTAGCACAACAAAGAGTGGAGGAGATGGAGAGACAGATAAGTCGAGTGTTTCAATCCATCCCCAACAATGCAGAATTGGAAGAATCATATTCTGAAGAGAAGATGAGGAAAATAGCACATGCCCTGGTGCAATATAAATAGCATATCAGGGAATTGGAGGAGCGCACAGTACCTATGACTCCCCCACCAGTCCGAGAACAAAGAGAGAAAGACACGACAACAGCTACAGAAAAAATTGCACAAAACCTACATATAGTGGTGGAATTGTTGGAAAAGAGTGGCCAACTATGGACACAACTATTAGAGGATGGGAGCCTATAAGAGTTGCAAGGAAAGGAAGATAAATTTCATGCAACAATGGCAGATGTTAAGAAATTATAGAGGACAATTTCCTTGCCATAGAATATCAAAACTACCACATAAATGAAGAACCTTTAGGCAAAAGATAAAGTGGTGTAGGCACAAAAGATCACACAAAAGGCTCATTTGGATCCCCTACAAGAAAAAGTAAAACAATTTGTCATGGAAATTGACACAACAAAAGTGTGCCTCGAACATATAGGCTTGGAGGGGTGGCGATATTAAGACCACCAATCACAGCGCATGTGGTCGAGGCCATGTCAGCAAAGAGAAGCCAGGCTCAAGAGCAGTGCCAACAAATAGCAAATATGTATGAAGCACTGGCACAAGAAGTGACAGACACTGGAGTTAGGCAGTGACTTGAGACAAGTCATGATGTCAGTGTTAGGGGCCTATTAGGTGTAGGCCTAGTTCGGGAGAAAAGCATGGAATGGGAGAAATATAGCTGGCAAGAGAAGAAACATGTGGAAATAAGATGCACATGCAAGAAAATAAACATGTGTAAGGCATATGCACATGTATGAGAAGAAACACATGCAAGACAAACTTGCATGCAGAAGAGGAAAGCATGCGAGGAACACATGCAAGAAGACCTAGCCATGATAGGGTTAGGGTTTGGGTAAGAGAATGTAATGGATGGTAAGATAAAAACATGTATAATTAGGTACCTAGGAGGTTTAGGTAGGGGGGTTGTTGTTTTTGTTGTTGGTTTTCATCGGTTGGTTGTTGTTGGCTGTTTTTGTTGTTGGTTGGTTATTTAGGTGGGAATATGGTTCCTTTTTGGTGGATTAGTGTTACTATGTCATTCGAGGTGAGAACAAATCTAAGTCTAATATGTTTTGTAATATGTTGATCTGAGGAGAGAAAATATGTAATATACTAGATATAAAAAGTATTTAGAACAAAAATAAAATGATAGAAATGGTAGAATAACAATAATATAACCAGACAATCACCACAATAACACCGAAATGATATAAGAATAACAACATAAATAACACTTTGATTCTGAGAGAAATGTTCATGTGCCTCTTCGAGGGGGCAACCTCCAGTTGAGAAGAGCTCTATTACAATAATATCCAAGCTAGGGTTCTTATACCCTTTACTCCTATTTATACTAAATATGTCTATCAAAAGAATAATCTAGAGGAAGATCCTTCTAGAAGCAGAAGATTCTATTAGGTATTCTTACATTCGACTTATTCTATTTTATTGAAAGGCCTTATTAATATTGACCTTTATTACATCTGAATATATTGCTCTACCTATGTGTGGGGTTAGGACCCTAACATGTCCACCCCCTTAAAAACAACCTTGTCCTCAAGGCTTGAGATGTGGAATTTTTTGCATAATGGTAGCTGGTTCCCAAGTGGCATCTGCTGGAGTTGTATATTTCCACTAGACGAACACTTCCTTGATGGTTCTCTGACAAAGGCAACACTCACGCTAGTCCAAAACTGCTTGTGGTTGTAGCCAAATGGATCCTTCTTTGGCTAACTCTGGAAGGTTGGTTTGAATTTGTCACTTAGTTCCAATCACCTTATTTAAGCATGAAACATGAAAAACATGATGTAGCTTAGAATGACTTGGAAAATCTAACTGATAGGCCACCTATCCGACACACTTGAGAATGGTATAAGGACCATAAAGTTTGGGCGCTAGCTTTTGACAATGCTTGACCTTGAGGGAATTTTTATTGTAAGGTTACAGTCGAAGAAACACCTGATCCCCTTATACAAATTGACATTCAGAGCAAACTTGATTTGCTTGTTTCTTCATGTGATTCTGTGCCATGACCAAATTCTCTTTGAGGGCACGGAGAATAGCCTCTCGAACTGTAAGTATTTGGTCAACCGCCTGGACCTTCGAGACACCAGGTAAGTATGAGAGAACTTAAGGTGGCTTTTGTCCATATACCGCTTCAAAAGGAGTCATGCATGTAGTTGTATGGTATGAAGTGTTGTACCACCATTCAACTAGGGGTAACCATTGAGCCCATTGATTTTTATTTTCCAAGGCAAAACACCTCAAATATGTTTCCAAACACTTGTTGACAACTTTCGTTTGACCATCATTCTGGGGATGATAAGCTTTGCTGAGATGCAATTGGGTGCCTTGTATCTTGAACAGTTCTTTCCAAAAATTGCTGGTGAAAGTTGGGTCGCGATCAGAAACAATAGAATGAGGCATGCCATGAAGATTGAAGACTTGATCCATGAAAAGTTGAGCCACCGTGGATTCTATAAATGGGTGTTGAAGAGCATAGAAATGAGCATACTTGGAAAGGCGATCAACAACCACCATGATGACTGATTTATTTCCCAAGTTCGGTAATCCTATAATAAAATCTAGAGAGATATCCCTCCAAATAGTAGGTGGAATTGGAAGCGGTTGTAGTGTGCCCAGAGATTTGACTGTTTCTCCCTTGTTGCATTGACACACATCAAATTCAATGACAAAATTACAAATTTCTTGTTTCATGCCATCCCAGAAAAAAGAGCGTTTGACCCTGTCATAGGTTTTGGTAAACCCAGAGTGCCCAGCTGTGGGTGTAGCATGAATCTCAGAAAGTACCATGGATTTAAGTTTTGATTGTTTACTTAAATACAAATGACCTTTGTATCAAAGCTCATCATGTAGCCAAGAGTACCCTGGGGAAGTTGGAGCATTGGACTGCAATTGTTGGATCAGTTGTGAACTTTTGGGATCTTGTAGCCATTCTTGGTGAACAACTTGGAGCCAATCTGGTATAATGAAGGAAAGAGGAAAAAGGGATACTTCATCTTCATATTTTTGGGAAAGTGCATCTGCAACCACATTGTCTTTGCCTTTCTTGTAAATGATCTCATAATCATATCCAAAGAGCTTGGTCACCCACTTTTGTTTCTTCAGGGAGGAAATGCACTGTTCTAGAAAATACTTGAGGCTTTGATGTTCTGTCTTAATTTGGAAGCGTTTCCCTAATACATAAGGGTTCCACAGATCAACAACATGCAGAATAGCCAACATTTCCTTTTCATAGATTGATTTGCCCATATTTCTTTCAGACAGTTGCTTGCTAGTAAAGGCCAAAGGACAACCCTCTTGCATAAGGACAACACCAATTCCTTTCCCTAAAGCATCACATTCCAAGACAAAGGTCTTTGTGAAATCGGGAAGGGACAGGACTGGAGTGGTTCACATGGCTATATTCAAGGTTTTAAAAGCTTGAGCAGCTGCTGGAGTCCAAGTGAAAGAGTTCTATTTTAGGAGTGCAGTGAGAGGTGTTGCAATCTTTCCATAATTCTTAACAAACTTTCAATAATAACCTGTTAAGCCAAGAAATCCATGTAAGCTTTTGAAAGTCTTTGGGTGAGGCCAGTCTTGCATAGCTTCAATATTTTTAAGATCCACCTTGACGTTTTCCTTGCCAACCATATGAACCAAGTACTCGACTTATGAGGCGCCAAAAGCACATTTAGATTGTTTCAGGAAAAGTTGGTTTTGAGAGAGTAGATGGAGAACTTGATCCACATGGGAAAGATGGTATGTCCAGGTTTTTATATAGATGAGGATATCATGAAAGAAAACTAAGACAAAATGATGGAGAAAAGGGCAGAAGACATGATTCATGAGGCTTTGGAAGGTGGAGGGGGCATTGCACAAGCCAAAGGGCATGACCAAAAACTCATAGTGGCCCTCATGAGTTCTAAATGAAGTCTTGGGAATGTCTGCCTCTTTCATACGTATCTGGTGGTAGTCAGAACGAAGATCAAGTTTAGTAAAGAATTGGGCACCACTCAATTCATCCAAGAGATCATCAATGACAGGAATGAGAAATTTGTCTTTAATGGTAAGTTTTTTGAGGGCACAGAAGTCAGGACACATTCACCAAGAACCTTCTTTATTTAGTACCATGACCACAGGAGAAGAATAGGGGCTCGTAATAGGGTGGATAACACTCGCATTAAGGAGTTCCTGGACCATTTTCTCAATTTCATTTTTTTTGGAAAAGGGGTGTCTGATATAGACAGATATTGGGAGGAAGGATTCCAAGTACAAGGGGAATGGAATGATCATGAACACCACAGGAAGGAGGGAGTCAATGGGGAGTGGAAAATACTACTTGATGTTTAGAAAGGATGGATTGGAGGTCTTGCAAAATCGAGGGTGTCTATGTTGCTTATATGGCATGGAGTTGGGAAATAACACTAGAATGATCTTTTTTGAGCAGATTTTCCGTGCGATGGGAACTAATTATCTCAGGTGAACCAACGATGATTCCTTGGAACTTATATTGGTGGCCCTCCTGGTCAAATTGCATGGTAAATTCCTTAAAATCCATGAGAATGGGACCCAAAGTCCTTAGCTAGTTTGCACCCAACACAATGTCACAACAACCCATGTCAATAGAAAACATATGATATTTCAGGTGGTAGTCACCGATTTGGAGACACACATTTTCACAACGCCCTCTACATTTCATGGAACCACCATTGGCAATCATGATTTGGAAATTATTGACAGCATGGATGTAGCAATGAGTTTATATGGCAATGTGGTGATGAATAAAATTATGGGTGCTTCCACTATAAACCAGAATGATGACCTTCCTATGCTTGATGTAACCAATTAGCTTGAGGTTTTGGGGAGAAGAGAAGCCAGTGAGAGCATTGAGGGAAATTATCGGTTCTACTCTGGGAGGGTCTAAGGGAGGGGTTATGTCAGTGGTTTTAGGTGACTCAAACACAAGGGGAGTTTCAACATCCTCCTCTAAAATATCCTCCAAGATGGCCATAAAAAGGTTTTGTTCCTTACACTTGTGGCCTAGGAAGTATTTGTCATCACAATTATAACAAAGGCCTTTGAGTTGGCATTCATCCATTTTATCCCTGGTCAATTTTTGGATCTTTAATGAAGCGGAGGGAGTAGTGGGATTTACTAGTTTAGTGTGAGGGATAAAGGAGGGTTTTTGGTTTTGAGAAGATACAACTTGTTGTTCTTCTTTATATCTTTTAGTATCCTCCACCCAACTTTGAGGCTGAGCCATGAGTACATGGGCCCAAATCTCATCTTTGAGGCCACTGATAAAACACTCTTGGAAAAAGGCATCAGACATGCCCTCTGTCCGAAAATCCAGGTGCTCAAAAGAAGCTATAAAGTCTTCCATTGTTCCTGATTGTTTCAACTTTGTCAAACGACCCAAATGGTTGGTGTCAGTTTCAAAGCGTTCATAAAGCTATGTCACAAATCATGTCCAAGCAATATACCCTTGATGGGAAGTTTTTATCCATTGCCACCATTGCCAACGTTATTAATATAGATGGAGAACACCATACCGGAGTTTGGCCAAGTCATATGTAATGTTGTATAAAGAGAAATAATGTTCCATTTGGGTTACCCAACTAGTGAGATCTGAGCCATCAAATTTGGTCACATCCACCTGTGGAAGGCATAGGTCATGTTGAAAATGATGGTGCTGAAAGTTGGAGGAATGTTCAGCTTTAGTATATGAAGGTGGGTCAGATAAAGGATTATTTATAGGGATATGCATCTTGGTGCAGAGCATCGAAATGACAGATTCAAGCTAGGTAGTCAGGTCTTGTTTGGTTTTCTCCATTGAGGACTGGATGTTTGTATTGATGGCGGAAACATTGGCACTGAGGTGTTTCACTTCTTCTTGGGTCTCGATGAAATTAGATTGCAAGGTATTGAAGCGAGCTTCCAAGTATTGGTTGCGGGTATGGGCCATGATGATGAGGGAAATGAAATGGGGTGGGTGGGGTCAAAATGTTTTCTGAAAAATGATATGTATGAATGTGATAAGGTTGAAGATATGAATCCAATGGAATAGGTCTCAAATAATGGTGCAAAATTTTCCAGATTATTATTATTATTTTTTTTACACCTGTGGAGTTATACTCTAGTTTGAAGAATACTGTAGTGATGAAATGCCCAAATGCTTATCTAGGAAGAAATTTGTAGTGATTTGGCAACCCGAACATAGTGGTGTGGAAATAGATCTTGTCTATTTAATTTGTTTATGTTTCTGTCCCCAAGGGTTAAGTATTCAAGGGTTCTACAGACAAGGGTTTGCCCTGTGCTATAGCTCTCTAACATACATGTGAGGTCCAACAGTAGTACTTGTCCCAATATCTCAGGGAACTAACTAAGGAGGCTAGACCATACCCTTAGCCGTACTACCCAACTACCTAGGTACTAGAGAGTATCTTCCTGAGTGTTGTTCTCAGTGGCACTATAGCAGTCAGGTGGTCGATTGGTTTATTAAAAGAGGGTTGTAGGTAATCTAGGTCGATACGTACATAGGTGTTGTCTAATGCGCTACCACACGAAGGGGTACCAATAAGGGTTACAAGGGTGGCCAACAGATGTATGCTTAAGTACCACTTGTATTTCCTGTGTGTATGAATCTCTCAACCATGGGTTTATGTGTGTAACGACATATATCTATGGCTTAAAGACGCCGAAATACGTCTCTACCCTGAAAAAAAAATTAACCCACAATTTATGCCGAGGAAAGGGCTCTGATACCACTTGTAATATACCAGATATAAAAAGTATGCATAATAGAAATAAAATACTAGAAATGGCAGAATAACAACAATATAACCAAAACAATCACCACAATAACACTGAAATGATATAAGAATAATAACAAAAATAGAACTTTAATTCTGAGAGCAATGTTCATGGGCCTCTTTGAGGGGGCAACCTCCAGTCGAGAAGAGCTCTATTACAATAATATCCAATCTAGGGTTCTCATACTATTGAATCCTATTTATACTAAATATGTCTTTCAAAAGAATCATATAGAGGAAGATCCTTCTAGAAGTGGAAGCTTCTATTAGGTCTTCTTACATTCAACTTATTCTATTTTATTGAAAGGCCTTATTAATATTGAACTTTATTACATCCGAATATATTATTCTACCTATGTGCGGGTTAGGACCCTAACAAAGTAAGGGTAGATATTGAGGGTTAGATCACAGGCTAAGGAGCCTGGTGTGATCTAGTTCGCCTCATTGTATATCTTGACCCACTGATGGGGAATTATAATGTGCAAGGCACTGTAGATTTGGAAATACTATAATAAAAGAGAAGAGAAACCAAATCTTTGTGAATGTAGCCTAGGAGGGGTGAACCATGATAGATCAGTTGTTATGTGATTGAACATTATGTATTTCCTTTACTATCAATGAATATATGTTATACATATGCGTGAATGACTAGTTATATACACTATTATGCATGCATGAATAAGAATGACAAGGTATTCAATATAAGTTGAATTTTAAGGTAATTAATGAATATCACAAATTTTAATCCTAGATCCCCACTCATTCCCAAGGTGCAAGCACCTGAGCATTACATCCACCCATAAGAACTATCTCGAGTGAGACTGTGCAGTGCACCCTGTGTACTACACTGCCTTTCGGTTTACCAGAGGGGCCGATAGTTTTAGAGGGGTTTTGTTGGAAACCATAGTGGACTTGAACCTGGTTCAACCCAAGAATGGTAGCAAGGATGAAGTAACCAACACATGGTAATTTAAAAAAGTACATATCTTGAAGTTTTCAATGAGTAAGCAGTGAATTGGCATAATTACAACCTAATAACATCACTAAAACATTGTCACAACTCATAATTACCTAAACCATAACACAATTACCCCTTCTAATTGACATTCCCAATAATACTTTGAACTTTCCACCCTTTGAAACATTCATACCAAGTTGTAGCCAAAGTCACTCAAGTTTTGAACAGGAAAATTAGAGGTTAATGAACTGTAAAGAGCCCACATATACCCTCTTCTTGGAGGTATAAAAAAACATTGGTGAAATTTTCTAGTATGGTGGTTGGTTGGATTACCTAAATATGTTGTGAGGTTATGATGATGATGTAGTGCTAGAATTTACCATCAATTTCAGTGAAATAAGGACATAGGTAGCAAGGATAGTAGTGAAAGTAATATAATACATACTTGTATAAGTGACTAGGATTACCCAAATGGGTGAACGATGGCATTGGCATTCGAGGCCCAACCTAAAATTCTCAAGTAGTTCCTCATCCTAGAGGAATCTTAGGTCAAGAAGGGAATAGGATTTGACAAGACTTCCTAGAAAATCCCATGGCAAGACGTTTCCATCGTCATGCAATGATACATTACCTATGATGGCCCCTAAGGGGATATCTACCTAAAGCACATTCATATACTCGACCACCTACAACAAGGAAGGTTGTTCAACTTTTCATTTTTCCTTTGGAGGATGTTGCAAAACATGGCCAAGAAGGAAAAAAAGGTTTTCCTCCCTCGAGAATCCCTATCACACCACGAGCTAATCAAATGTTTGGTAGAACATGCATTGAAAAGAGAGATAAATACATGGAACAAAGTGGTAAGCACACCATTTTATTTCATAACACCACCCAGAAGAGTTGTATCCATTGTAACTCCTCCACGGGGTAATGATGTTGCAACTCTAGAAGCTAAGGGAATTGTAACTCTAGAATCCAAAGCTGCTACAAATCTATAGGGCATGGTTTTTGCAGCTCTAGACAATGTAATGGATGTATTCCTAGAAGCCGAAAAATATACAATTCCCAAAACTATAGCCACTGAGAAAGAAACCCCCAATGGTTTTGTTGGAATTCCTCCACAAGATGGAGGTCATGACAATGAATTAGAGGTCATAGGAAGCAAAACCTACAACCAAAATACCATCGAGGACAAGAAAGAGGGAAACATATCAAATGACCAGGAATAAGAAAATGGAAACAAGCAGTTTCACCACTCAGAAAAGGAAAACCCATGTTGTTACACAAGAGCCAGTAGTGGTCAATAAAGTTGAATAAATAGTTAATGAATAAGACATGATGGGGGATGGACAATATTTTTTTCAGCATGGACTTGATCAAGAAAAAATGGTATCCAAACTTAATGTTACAAAAGAAACAACAAGGCAAAGCCTAGGAGAGGGCCTTGTTGCAATTTTGGAGGCTTGCATCAATGACGAAGACACTAAAACTCCAGAAGAAAACTAGTCCATCATTTCACTAGAGACAACTAAAATCACACAATATAAATTGTAATATCCCTAGGCTAAACTAAATTGTAATGTAAATGAAAATATACTTAAGATGGTGAGTTATTTCATATCATTTTTTTATGCACCTTTCATGGCATAGTGTGCACATGTATTGCACAGTAAAATGATGATGTGTGCACATTCTAGGATACCGTGCCCAACAACTTAAGTGTGTGTGATTTTGAGGCCAGGGATCCTTTGTCTATATGCTGTGTTTTATAGGCCGGTGAGCCAATTTTGTGATGATTAGGCCTAAGATCCTAGATGTTAAAGGCTAGTGTGCCTATTTTTGTATATGTCTCATGATTAATATAAAATACATCAATGCACACAGACCGACCATGATAAAAGAGTATGGGGGACTAAACTCCACTAGTTAGGGAAAGAGTGGGGGTTGAAAGTTAAGGACAAGGGGATAAGCCAGGGAGCTTAAGCCAAAAAGGAATATTATATTAATATATATTAAAGTATAAGTATGGATAATTATTTTATCTTAAGTTCTAAAGATGGGGACAAGTGGGTCAAAGTAGCTCCCAACATGACAAGTGTCAAGTTGGGGACATGCATACATATTATTGGGACTTAGTTCATTTTCGATCATTCTTCCCATCATTACTTCCATCATTCAGTCATCTAATCAATCGTCCATGGGAATTCACACACTCATTGAGCTATCCTTCATACCTTCATGTCATTGTACCTGAACCTGTATCCATAGCCATACCTGTTTGTGTAGCCGGTTAGCTTGGGAGATGGACTAAAGAAGCGGGTTTCTAGGACTGTGGGATATTGAAGAGGGAGGTTGTCAGGCCCGTGAGAAATTTCCCTCTGGGTGAGAGAATTGTTGGGAATTGATTTCCTGAAGGTGCTAAAATACAACTACAGGGCTCTGAGACTTCCTGTCTAGCCTGTTGTTGAAGCTCAGAAAGGAAGGGAGGCAGCCGAAGGACTATTGAGAAGAGAAGGGGCACACTTCCTAGGGTAGGACATACATGTGGGGAATTAGGCATTGTAGGTTGTTAGTTTGAGTGGGCACCTGTGATGGAGTCTTTCCTGTTGTCTATGAACCATTAGCCTAGTTAGGAATCCCTTTACCCGGGTGGAGTTTAGCTCCAGCTCAGGGGTGACCCACTACTGAGATTGATGAGAAGTGTGGTCTAAGGCTGGGAGGTTCATGGAAGGTCTTCACGCAGTTGGTGATATTATTACCAAGATAAGTGTCAACTGGGTGATAAATTTACATCCTGCATTATTATTTACATGTCTATTTTTGTGGGTTTATCCTATGTGTGGTTATAATTGTCTTTATAGTTATGGGTATTGCCTGTATATGCTGCATGTATGTGTTTATGGTTATTTCAGTATGAATCCATGCAATTACAGAATGCATTTGTTTGTTTACATTTTATATATAAATTTTCACAATATTTTTGTGTGTATATGTTTTAATTGCATGTAGTTCAAAAAATTTATCTGGCATAGCTTAGTTGGATGTTGGGTATGTTATAGTATGTTCTGCAGAGAGAACAAAAGCATTATTTGGAGTAGCATGGCTCGGAATGGGTGGTTGGGGATGTTATAATTTGGTATCAGGGCTTCAATTTTCAACACTGAGCCTGTATGGGCCGAGCAAGTTGAGTTGAAGCGAAATGTCATAGAGGATATATTTCGAAGTGGCCAAATTTTAGTTTGTAGAGTGTCCATGGTAAAAATTAACAACAATTGGGTGGAATTGGGAAAAAACCCCAATTTATGTTGTTAAATTCATGGGAAAATGGATAAATTCAGCCATGTGGTGAGACATTATTGATTTCATATTTGTTTTAGCAAATTCAGGCCTGGAATTGGTTGAATTTGAAGTCACAGTGAAGCCATGATAGATGGAGCGAGTTTAGTGGTTAAAATTCTCAATTTGTAAATTGAGTTTGGGAGAAATTCATTCTAGAAATGTCAAATAACAATGATTTGTTGTTGCAGAGGTTGAACTGGTGTTATCAGGGTGAAATTGAACAAATTTCATAGTTGGATAATATCTATGGTAAAAATTGGGAAAAAGTTAAGCAAAAGCCCAAATTTCTGCAGCAGAATTCACGAGAAATTAATGCACATAAAAATGAATGTGCATAGGTGGGCACACTAAAAATGCATGATGTGTAGTAAAAATACTATCATATGTAAAAATTGGGTGTCGTGCAGAAAATTATTGGTGTGTTGGTACGTGCGATAAATTTTGGCATCGCGTGGAAAAATATTGGCGTGTTGGTGGATGCGCTAAATTTTGGCACCACATGGAAAAATGTTGGCATGCTGATGTGCACGCTAAATTTTGGAACTTCTCAGAAAAATGTTGGTGTTTTGGTGCGAGCACTAAATTTTGGCACCACGTGGAAAAATAGTGGCGTGATGGCGCACGCGCTAAATTTTGGCATCACATAGAAAATGTTGGTCTGTGGGTGCACACACTAAATTTAGCATTGCACAATGTGCATACACACAATAAGGTGTGTGTAGTGTTCACACACATAATAATGGTGCATATGGTGTGCACAGTATTGGCAGAGCACAAAGGAGTTTGGTTGGTGCATGCGCAATATGAGTAAATGTTGTCACACGATAGTGTAGTAAATGGTGCGCGTAGAATATTGGTGCATGGTGGGGGCATACTAAACTTTGGCATGGTACAATGAGTAGACTAAAATGCACAAGGAATATCAATGCATGATACAAAAATTGTGCACAACAGATAATAGTGCAAGAACCAAAATTTTGCGCGGTGGATATTGGCGCACGACACTAAAGTAGTGTGCATCAATTATTAGTGCGACAAAGAAGTGATGCATGGTAGTTATAGATGCAAGGAGCATGAATTACCTTGTGGTGTTGTTTTGCATTCTATATATGGGTGTAAAAATTGAAATATGTGCACGCAAAGTCGTTTATAGGTTGAACAACAACAGAAAAACAATGATTTTCTGTGACGTTTTATATCATTTGAACGCCATCTTTTTCCAGCGCATTTTTGTGGCCTTTAAGAGCATTTTTAGCTACTCAAAATCCACAAGAACAGGGTGTAACTAGGTACACTATGTCTCTGCAACTCAAATAAAATATCTTGGAGAGAAATTTCTAATGGTGTAAACTGTTCGTCAAACGAAGCTTTATGAGAAACTTACAACACAAATAGTGGAGGGTAAATTTTAAGACCCAACTAACTTCAAAGAGCCATAACTTTCTACTCCGGAATCTGATTGAGACGTAGGAGAAGTCAATGGAAATATATTGAACCATAGAAAATAGTCCCAGAGCAGAATTAAATTTCTGGGCATGTTAAAAATGTTTAATATGGAAAATAAAGTACCTATATCATTCCAAACCAAAAACACAAATTGGCCTAGCACTTCAGCAGGCTGTAACTAGTAGCCTGAAACCTAGAAAAAGGTGAAACTTGGAAAGAGTGTCCATAGGATGTATATGAAGAAACCCAATTGATATCCTATTAAAAATTGAATGGAGTAGGTGAAAAAATGCATAATTACAGTGCAGAGTTGCGCCAAGTTGATGTGTGAACAAAAACTTTAATGGTCAATTTTCAAATAACCATAACTTTCTGCTCAAGACTTGGAATTGAGCATGGGAGTAGTCGTTAGAAAGGTGTTGGAAGTGGAATCTAAGTATCAACCCAAAAAATTGATCTATACATTCAATTTTCTAGGAAATTAGAAGAAACAATTTTGATATATTATTGAACCAGAATGGTTCATATTTTTCATGAAATTGTTGAGTCAGTTAGCCTGACAAAGTTTTTTTTGGTTGCACATTTTGCAGAGTTAACAACAACTAGATTAGATCAGGATCAACATAGAGTCCAAAGGAATGGAATATTCACATGGTAATTGCAGCCAGGAAGATGAGGTTAGAGGGATGGATGTCCATTTGGGCATTGAAGGAACCAACTCCAATGGACAAGGAGAAGGAAGGGATGAAAACATGAATATGGTAGAGACCATTAAAAATTTATAGAGGGATGTAAAAATCCATAAAGATGATAATGAAAGGCTTATTAGAGACAAGGAGCAGTAAGAAAACTTCAAAATGAAGTTAATGCAGAGCTTGAATAAAATAGAAAATAAATTGGATAAGGAGAGTGGCTCCAAAAAATCAGGAAGTCACAGGTCTTATGATGAGAAAAGAAGATAGAGGAGTGTTAGAAAACATCATCATCACTCCTTGAGGCATTCCAATAATAAGGCACACTGAAGCTCAATTCCATCCCTTTTCAGAAAGCATAGGAGGTCTAGGGTGGATGAGCTAAGATGAGAAATGAGAAAAATCAAACTTCCTACATTTGATGGTGAACACAAGAAGTATGAAGATGCAGAGACATGGTTGTTGGGAATGAGAAAGTATTTTCAATTGCATAATTATTCTTCTCATTCAGAAGGAATCATTTCCATCTATCAACTCAAGGGAAAGGCATCCATGTGGTGGGATCAACTTGTGCAGGTGAAACACATTAAAGAGGAAAGTGTTACTTGGAGGGAATTCAAGAAGTGTTTTGAAAAGAAATACTTGACTAAGAGATACTATGACAAGAAAATGAAAGAGTTCTTTGAACTAAATCTTGGGAGTATGACCATAGATGAGTATGAGAGAAGGTTTTTAGAACTATTGAAGTATGTTTCCTTCATCAAAGATGAGATGATTAATATTCAAAGGTATTTGAGTGGATTTCCATCGTTCATCAGTGAAAAAATACAATATGATGATCCCAAGACATTGGAGGAGACCATAAGGCGAGCTAAATACCTATATGATCAGCAAAAATCAAGGCAAACTTTACAAAAAGATAGGGAAGACAAAAATAAATTCAAGATGGATCAGAGGAAGAAGGGAACTAAGCCACCATTATTCAGAAATAATCCTCAGGGACAACCAACTTCTAGGGAACCTAGAATGATTGAGATAGGAACTCAAAGGCCAAGACAACCACCTATACAATGTTGGGGTTGTAAAGGAGATCATATGTTCAAAGATTCCCCTCACATAGGTGAAAAAGTGAGGACTCTTCACAATGTACAACAAGATGAAACGGTGGAGGACATGGGCAGAAATGTACCAAGGATATATGCATCCATGGACAATAAGGAATCAGAGTATCAGTCACATATGATTGAAGTGGAAGGTATGATCAATAACCAAGCCATTGTTATTTTAATTGATTCAGGAGCTAGTCATAGTTATATAGATCCTAAGATGGTGGAAAGTTTTCATTTTCCAAGAAGAAAGCGTGGAAAATATTGGTTGGTGAAGATGACTACCGGAAGCAAAAGAAAATTTAATGAGATGGTTATGTTATGTCTTATGGACATGAATGGACTGAACACCCGGGAGGATTTGAACATATTTCCTTTAGGTTCTTATGAATGTCTAATTGGGATGGATTGGTTGGAACAACATCATGTTATCCTAGACTTCCATAACAAGACATTTACTTGCTTAGATGAGGAAGGGAGCCTAAGGAGAGAGCAGGGAATTCCCAGGGCAGCAACCATCAGAGAAATGACAACATTGTAGTTGAAGAGATGTTACATAAAAGGTTGTCAAATAGTTGCAGCTCATATGGAAGAGACACTTAAAGATAAGGTGCCAAATTTGGAAGATTGTGTAGTCCTAAAAGAGATTGAATATGTGTTCAAGCAGGTACCAGGACTACCCCCAAAGAGAGATATTGATTTATCTATAAATTCAATGCCTGGAGCAGCTCAAGTGTCAAAGACTCCTTATAGAATGAGTACACCAGAGCTAAAGAAGTTGAAAATGTAGCTTGAAGAACTTCTGGATAAGGGGTATATATGCCCAAGTGTGTCACCTTGGGGTGCCCTAGTATTGTTCGTGAAGAAGAAATATGGGACGTTAAGATTTGCATTGATTTCAGATAGTTGAATAAAGTGACTGTAAAGAGAAAGTATCCTCTTCCAAGGATTGATGACCTCTTTGATCAATTGAAGGATGCAAAGACACTTTCAAAGATTGATATTAGTTATGGTTACCATCAGGTAAGAATTAAATAGGAATATATCAACAATACCTCCTTCATGACAAGGTATGGTCATTATGAGTTCACAGTGGTGCCATTTGGGTTGTCAAATGCACCAGTTTTTTTCATGTTCTTAATGAATGGTATTTTCTGAGAATATTTAGACAAGTTTGTCATTGTCCTTTTGGATGAGATCCTTATATATTTTAAGCCAGAGTAAGAGCATGAGAATCATTTGAGGATGGTATTGCAAGTATTAAGGGAGCATCAATTGTATGTCAAGTTGAGCAAGTTGTCATTTTATCATAAGCAAATTCATTATTTGGGACATATCATTTCAGAGGATGGGATAGCAGTGGATCCTTAGAAGATAGAATCCATTAGAGAATGGTCAACGCCAAAGATTATGACAGAGGTCAGATTATTCATGGGCCTTGAAGGATACTATAAGAGATTTATTGAAGGATTCTCAAATATTGCACACCAAATCACTTCCTTAGAAAAGAAGGGTGTGAAGTTTCAGTGGACATTGGATTGTGAAAAGAGTTTCCAACACTTGAAACAACTATTAACAAGTGCTCCAATACTAAGGATTGTAGACCCAAATGAAGACTTCATTATATGTACAAATGCATGTAAACAGGGACTTGGTGGAGTCCTCAGTCAAAATGGGTTTGTTATATGTTATGAATCAAGGAAGTTGAAGGAGCATGGAAGACACTATGCCACTCATAATTTGGAGTTGGTAGCCATAGTGCATGCCTTGAGGAAATGGAGACACTACCTCATGGGGAATATATTTGAGCTAAGGACATACCATAATGGTCTGAAATGTTTATTTGATCAACCAACTGTAAATTCTAGGCAAAGCAGATGGTTAGAATTTCTAAGTGAATATGACTTTGATATAAAGCATATCAAGGGGAAAGAGAAAAAAGTGGTTGATGCACTCAGCAGAAGAGTGTATGAATTGCATGCTACAAATATTAGCATGTACCGATCAGATTTGAAAGACAAAATTATAGAGGCTGCCAAATTAGATTTTCAATACAAGGAATTAGTGGAAAAATTACAACAAGGTAGTTTGCAGTAGAAAATTGAAGAATACAAGCTAGATAATGATGAAATTCTCATGCACAGGAGCATAATTTATGTAGCGAATTCTCAAGAATTGAAAAATCGGATATTGAGAGAAATTCATAATGTACCTTATGTTGGGAACCCAGGTTATCAAAAAACTATTGCAGCTGTCAAAAGCCAATATTATTGGCCAGCCATGAAGAAAAAAGTTGCATATTTTATTGCCAAATTTTTGGAATGTCAAAAGGTAAAGGTTGAGCATAGACACCCAACTGGTTTGCTAAAACCATTACCCATTATTGAGTGGAAATGAGAAGTTGTAACAATGGATTTCATCACCAAACTACCCAGAACAAATAAGCAACATGATTCTATCATGGTAGTGGTGGATAAGCTTACTAAAGATACCCATTTTATTCTAGTTAAGCTCATTCACAAGGCAACCAATATTGCTAATGTTTATATGAGAGAAATTTCTCGATTACATGGCATACCCAAGACAATTGTGTTTGATAGGGATCCAAAATTTACCTCAAAATTTTGGAAGGGATTACTTAATGGATTTGGAACCAATTTGAATTTTCGTACAAATTATCATCCAAAATCAGATGGACAAATAGAGAGGGTGAATCAAGTGATTGAGGATATGTTGTGGTTGTATGTGATGCATAAACCATCAAAATGGGAAGACTACCTACACTTAGTAGAGTTTTCTTATAACAATGGGTCCCAAACATCTCTAAAGATGAGCCCATTTGAGGAAATATATGGCAGAAAGTGCAACACACCGATAAGTTGGGATAAGCTAGAAGATAGATTAGTAGTTGGGCTAGATTTACTTAGGGAAATGGAGGAGAAAATGATAAAAATAAAACAAAATTTAAAGGTTTCCCAAGACAGGAAGAAAATTTATTCTGATAAGGGAAGAACCCATAGGGAATTTAAAGTGGGAGACCATGTATTTTTGAAAGTGAAAGTCGACAGAAGTTCCCTGGAGTTGGGAAATTGTTCAAAGTTGGCAGCTCGCTATTCTGGGCCATTTGAAATCCTATAGAGGAATTTTCTAGTCTTATATGATTGCATTGACTGCATTTATGTCTGTTCATAATGTATTCCATGTATCATTGCTCAAGAAATATATACTTTATGCTAATCATGTTATTGATTGGAATGTGATTAAGGTGGAGCAAGAAGGTGCTTTCTAAGTGCATCTGGTACGCATTTTGGACTGAAAAATCAAACAGGTCCAGAATCGAGCCATAGGGCTTGTAAAGGTCCAATGGAACTGGTACGGTCCTGAGGACACTACTTGGGAGCATGAGGATGAAATGCGGGCAGAATGCCTGCATAGTTTTGAGGATTTTTGAAATTTTGTTGTATATGAGTACATAATGCACTGAGGACAGTGCATAAATGAGGGGAGGGGATTGTAATATCCCTAGGCCGAACCCAATTGTAATTTAAATGAAAATGTACTTAAGCTGGTGAGTTGTTTCATATAATTTTTGTATGCACCTTTCATGGCATAGCGTGTGCATGTACTATGCAGTAAAATGATGATGTGTGCACATTCTAGGATATCGCACGCAACAACATAAGTGCGCGCGATTTTGAATCCAGGGAGACTTTGTGTATATGTTGTGTTTTATAGGCTGGTGAACCAGTTTTGTGATGGTTAGGCCAGAGAGCATAGATGTTAAAGGCCAATGCACCTATTTTTGTATATGTCTCATGGTTAATATAAAATACATCGTTGTGTGCAGACTGACAATGGTAAAAGAGTATGGGGGAATAAAATCCACTAGTTAGGGAAAGGGTGGGGGCTAAAATTTAAGGAAAAGGGGCTAAGCTAGGCAACTTAAGCCAAAAAGGAATATTATATTAATATTTCTTAAAGTATAAGTATGGATAATTATTTTATCCTAAGTTCTAAAGATGGGGACAAGTGGGCCAAAGTATCTCCCAACATGACAAGTGTCAAGTTGGGGACATGCATACATATTGTTGGGACTTAGTTCATTTATGATCATTCTTCCCATCATTCCTTCCATCATTCAGTCATCCAGTCAATCATCCATGGGAATTCACACACTCATTGAGTTATCCTTCGTACCTTCATGTCATTGTATCTGAACCTGTATCCATAGCCATACCAGTTTGTGTAGTTGGTTATCTTGGGAGTTGGACTGAAGAAGCGGGTTGCCAGGCCCGTGGGATATTGAAGAGGTGGGTTGTCAGGCCCATGAGAAATTTCCCTTTGGTTGAGAGAATTGTTGGGAATTGATTTCTTGAAGGTGTTAAACTATAGCTATAGGGATTTGAGACTTCCTGTCTGGCCTATTGCTGAAGCTCAGAAAGGAAGTGGGGTAACTGAAGGACTGTTGAGCAGAGAAGGGGCACACTTCCTGGGGTGGGACAGGCATGTGGGGAATGAGGTACTGTAGGCTATTAGTTTGAGTGGGCGCCTGTGATAGAGTCTTTCCTATTATCTATGAACAATTAGCTTGGTTAGGAATCCCTTTACCCGGGTGGAGTTTAGTCCCATCTCGGTGGTGACCCACTGCTGAGAGTGATGAGCAGTGTGGTCTAAGGCTAGGAGGTTCGTGGAATTTATGCACGTAGTTGGTGATATTCTTACCAAGATAAGTTTCAACTGTGTGATCAATTTACATGTTGCATTATTATTTTCGTGTTTATTTTTGTGGGTTTATCCTACGTGTGGTTATAACTATCTTTATAGTTATGGGTATTGCCTATATATGTTGCATGTGTGTGTTTATTGTTATTTTAGTATGAATCCATGCAATTATAGAACACATTTTTCTATTTATGTTTTATAAATAAAAATTTTCAATAGTTATGTGTGTATATGTTTTAATTGCATGTAGTTCGAAAAATTTATGTGGCATAGCTCAGTTGGATGTTGGGTATGTTACAATATGTTCCGCAAAGAGAAAAAAAAGTGTTTTCTGGAGTAGCATGGCCCATAATAATTTGGATGGGCTATTCCACCCTTCATAGGTAGTAGAATCCATTGACAAGAGTCACTCTACTACATCGGAAGTGGACATTCACCCAACTGTCCCAAAATCCAACCAACTTACAGAACCAACAAAGGTGACTCGCCCTATTTCACCATCAACAAACATTCTCCCTAACTCAGATGCCAGACAACCAAATAAACTTGCAGAGGGAACCTCCCCTATTGAAATATAAGAAGCCATCTACCCTGCTAAAAAAACATAGGATATCCATCCTATTGCACCAACAGAGGGCACCCTCCCTGTTGAACTAGTAGAGGTCACTCTCCCTATTGAACCAACATAATCCAATCAAGCTTCTAAGCTAGTAAAGGATACCGACCCCACTTCCATAGAAGATAATTTCCCTTCTATTAAAAAAGAACAACTAGAGGCCCATTTCCCTATTGTTACACAAGAACCAGTAGATGCCCATTTCCCTGTTGTTACACACGAACTAGTAGAAGCCCATTTCCCTACTGTCACACAAGAACCATCAGAGGCCAATTTCCCCATTGTTACATAACAACCAATAGATGCAAGACACTCCACTGATACAAAAAAACCATCAAAATAAGAACATGATAGAGAAGGAGTGCAATCATAAGAAGAGAAGGACCTTGTTGTTACACAAGAACTAGTAGGGCCAACTTTAGTTGAATTCCTTGTTGAAATTTTGGAAGGCTATCAAGATAAGGAAGAATTTGATACTCCTTAAGAAAGGAACATAGATGATGAAATCATCCATATCCAAGGGAGTTTAACCCTCTCATACTCAAAGTGATTGTTTGGTTGCATTAGGAAGTGCAATGATTTCAGAAGGGGGTAGATTACAGGTGCTTAAATGGACATCTTTTAGCACTCATCCAATAATTTTTGCACACATTTTTCCCATTTCCATTTCCATATTTATACGCTTTCCATCCACAACAATACATTTCTAGTAAAGGTATAATCATTGATGCAATATTTTATTTCAATACTTATTCATATGCGTTTTTCAAGAGATAATTACCTTTCATGATAATAATGCTTTATAGGAACAAATTTGCATAGGTAAATTCCCAACATGAGAGCTCTAATTCATGTTCAAGTTTAGTTGTTGTAACTCTGGTTGTTGTTGCAAATCCTAGTGCTACAACTTTGGTTGTTTTTTCAAATCCTAGTGCTACAACTCTGGTAGTTGATGCAACTCCCGCTGCTACAACTCCTAGTGTTGCAGCTCCCAATGTTGCAAATATCACTGTAGGTCATTGTTCCAACTCCTAATATTTCAAACTTCACCACATTCTGTTGCTACAACTCCACAACGGCTCATCAGTCAACCAAATAGTTGTCACCAGGGATCATCCATTCAGCCAACAACCTCTTAGGAAACATGACAAGTGCAATTAGGCATCAAAATGGAATGGAAAACTCAACCACCAATTGTCGTGATCGTTTTTAGTCATCGCACACTTGATTTTGTCAACAATTCTCATTGTTTTCCAAAAATTTTCTTAGCCCATTTAGGAAGGATTCATTTAGTATAAATATTCCCATTCTCATTGAGTTGAGGGATGGAGGAAAATCAATAGATAGTTTGTAAAATAGAGTTGTATCGATCAACATCTTTTTTGTTTAATAGAATTTTTATTCCATTATTATTTGATTGACGGTGTGTTAAGCATTTGAGCATCTATGCATTCTTAGACTAGTACCTCATATTAGGATGAAGGGTCCCCTCCTTATCTTGGTATTGTTTGTATCTCCTACATTATGTAGAAGTAGTTATACTTTGATTTATGTCTTCTTATTTGTTCCCAACAATGCCTTCATTAACAAATCGTTTTTCTCCATTACTGTAGCTTTTGGTTGCTAAACACTAACATTATAGGGTAGTGATCCATGATTGATAAGCGAGTAGTTGTAGTTTCTTTTCCTTATTTATTTCCAACAATTCCTCTATAAAACATTATGTTGCAACTCTAGTGTTTTCTCGTTCTTGTAACTCTGTCATCGCCACTTTTTGATGGAATTTATGAACCTTGTATTTTGATTGGTTAAAGTGTAGGAGTAACATATTTTATTCATTTTCAATTATTTTCAACAATTCCTCTATTTAACTTTGATGCATAATTATTTCAATTTTGGTTGATGTAACGTATGTTGTTGTTACTCATGTTGTTTCAACTCTTGTTATTTCAAATCTGGTTGTTGCAACTCTTGTTGCTACAACTCTTGTTGTTGTAATTCTACATTTAGCTTTCTGATCAACAATTGTGTGGTTTGCTAATTGAGATAGCTTATTTTCCTTGTTTACAAGCATAGCGTGGTTTGATTCTTATAGTATGAGTTACATGAGCCATAAAATATATATCACAATAATGAATATTACTTTAATACTTTGACAAGACATCTTTACTTTCGTGCAAGTTTAATTTACTTTCCTGCAAGAGTGAGTTACGTTTCCGCAAGTCGGATTTACGTTTCCTCATGTGTGATTTACTTTTTTGAAAGAGTGATTTACTTTTCCACAATTGTAGTTTACTTTCCTACAAGAGTGTCACTTACTTTGTTGAAAGTGTGTCATTCATTTTTCTGTAACACATGCTTTTATTTATGTATGTGTGAATTTAGTGTAGTTTAATTCAGTGACTTCCTAAATTATTTTGGTATCTTTCCTTTTGATATTCATTCAAAAGTACTACATATCATTGGAAATTACAACATTATACTTCCATATATGGTGCACGAAATTCCATAATTATAATACAACCTCACATTGATAATTAAATGAAAACTCTTTAGTTTCTTAATAAATTAATTAGGAGGTAATTGAAAAGTCTGTCACTTTCTTTATGTGCTAATGGTATATCCATATTTAATTCAAATGTTGTTCTGAAAGTACACTATTCAAACTCAATAGGGAGCATGGATTTCTTACCGTAGACTAATTCAAATGGTGTGAAACATGTTGTAGTCTTCCATTTGAGGTTGTATGCCCATATTGCTTCTATGAGTTTCATTGACTAGTTCTTCTTGTCATTCTCATTGTTTTGGTGAGGATGTTTTCCATATCTTGGTTCATGACTTCAGCCTATCCATTTTCTTGTGTATGGTAAGGTATTGACTTCCTATGATGTATGTGGTGTTGCTGCATGATTTTCTCAATAAGTGTGTATGTGAAATGAGCTCCTTTGTTTGTCACTATCTCCTTGGGATACCCAAATATTGAAAATATACATTCTTGGAGGAATGTAACTACATTTTTTTCTGTAGCATCCTTCATAGCATTTACTTCATGCCATTTGGTTAGACAGTCAGTACATACCAATATGTTCATTTTCTATCTTAAAGGTGGATCAATTGGGCCTATAAATTCCATGCTCCACTTGTCAAATGGTTCCAATGATACCTTGGGATGTAATAGAATTTCATGCCTATTTTTAGGCTTCCCCATCCTTTGACATTCATCGCAATCTGGGTGAATTATTAAGCATATTTTTGTAGTCTCGACCAATCATATCCATCTTGCAAGATATTGTAGGTTGTCCTCTTTGTTGCATAGTGTCTTCCACATGGTTCATCATGAAAAACATGGAGGATATCATGCACTTCATATTCTCTCATCCATATCCTAAAGACTTGATTTGGGCGAAGTTTGAGTAGATTCCTTGCTACCCAAATATAAGCTTTTCTTTTCATGACAATCTTGCATCTTTCTCGGTGGGATAAATTTTGAAGAAACCTACCTATCGTCATATAATTTTATATGTCAGAAAATCAGGGGGTTTGTGTTGATATTTCAAAGAGGTGTTCATATTGGAAATGATCATCAATCATTCCTTCTTCAGTAGGAATGGTCAATCTAGATAAAAAATCGGCAACAACATTATGCTGCCCATCCTTATCAAGAATGGTTAGATCAAATTGTTGTAATAAAAAAATCCATTTGATCATCCTACCATTTATATTAGGTTTATTCATAAACTATTTAATGGAAATATGATTAGAATGTACATAAATTTTATACCCTCTAACATAATGTTTAAACTTGTTGAGAGCATGGACTACTACTAAAAATTGATTTTTTATAACAATGTAGTTTATCTCTGCACCGGCCAAGTTTTTGCTTATAAAATATCAAAATGAAGGAAGCTAGAATGAATCTTATTAATAATGAAGGAAGCTAAAATGAATAAGATTTATTTTATGCATCGGTATGAATATGAAAGGGAATATCATAATCAAGACCTTGTAGTACAGGAGCAGTTGAGAGTCTTTATTTTATTGTTTCAAATGCTTATTGACAGTTTAGAGACCAACAATAACATACGTCTTTGGATAGAAGGGTAAACAAGAGAGAAGGTTTTTTTATCATACAAATTGGTCTATGCGGACAAAGATTGATCTCCCTAGACTTGGAAACCAAGACCAGAAAAAAACATGACATAACATAACATATAACTTTCCCTAGGTTTATGTAATAAAAAATACTAGATAGAAAGAGCTCACACCTTTTTATCGTAGTTTGTCCTTGCTAGTCATAGTTTCCATCTTTGTCTTGAGACTTGTGAATGATAACCTATAACAAGACACAAGACAAAAAAAGTGAAATCAACAATAGTCTATTTTGATGAAATCTATGCAAATGATCAAGGAGAAATACAACAAAGATAGTCAAACATAAACAACCTTTATGGGAAAGAAAATATATTGATGTATTAACAATAATAAAAAGAGATTACAACCAAAGCCTTGATGTTGTGAAGATCCTCCCAACAAGTTCCCTTCTCCAATATCCACAATGCATCCATGAAATCCATCACCATCAACTGACTCCTTTCTACCACTTTTAACCACAATATACATTATTTCACTTTAACAATAATGTTCAACAGTATATCATCAATGTATCATCTATGAATGCATAATATATCTATCTATCTATCTATCTATCTATCTATCTATCTATCTATCTATCTATCTATCTATCTATATATATATATATATATATATATATATATATCATAAGCATGTAAAAATAAGTAGCATCACATCAACATCACATCAAGAACACAGTACACTAGTATTTATGTGGAAACCCAAATGGGATAAAACCACAAAATGATTTCTTATATATATCAAGAATTCATTCATAGGAAGCATTAACTTCCAAATTTTCTATCTTCAAATGGAAGGAGTCTCCAACCCTGTATTATCAAGCTCCAACCTAAAGGAAGCTAAAACTCCATAAACTCTCTATCTCCAACTAGAAGGAGGCTACAACCCCCTAAGTTCTTTGACTCCAACCTGAAGGAAGCTAAAACTCCATGAACTCTCTAGCTCCAACTATAAGGAGGATAAAACCCACTGAGTTCTCCAGATCCAACCAAAAGGTGGCTACAAACATCTAGTTCTCAGGCACCAACATGAAGGAAGCTACAACAACCTAATTCTCTGGCTCCAACCGAAAGGAGGATACAATCCCCTTTCCTTTTATCGTCTTGCTTCCCTGAAATATAAGTGTAGACCGAATGTCATGGACTATGCCACTATCACTGCCACAAACTCTGTCATTGTCAATGTCAATGTCACTGTCACTTCCTCTACCACATCAACCTGTAACCTGTAACGTATCAACTTATCATTGTATCCAACCTATCACTGATCAACCTTCCCAAATTTTCACTGTATCCAACCTGTCACTGATCAAATTTTCCAACTTGTCATTCATCAACCTATCCAACATGTCACTATATCCAACATGTCACTGATCAACCTATCCAACCTATCACTATCACAGATAATCAACCAGATCCTCTCACATGGATTATATACTAAGGACACCTCTCAACTAGATGTCCAACATCACCAACACATGCCTCTACCAAAGATGTACCAACATAACAACATACCTTCACAAGATATGTGTATCAACCAAGTACCAACCTGTACCATGCATCAACTTGTATCTCAACTTGTACCATCCAAAAATGAATCAACCATGCACCAAACTTGTATCAATTTCATTAACCATGCACCTCAACCTGTACCAAATCGGGCATCAACCATGAACCTCAACAATTTACATCAACACATGTATCATACCATGTACCATAACATGTGTCAACCATATACAATATCATGCATATAGACTGTGTATATCAACCATGTACGTCAACCATGTATAGAAACCATGTATATCAACCATTTAAATCAACACCATACCATACACCATGTATCAACCATGCACCAGAAAAAGTGTTGCAACCATATACTAAGAATGTGTGCCAAATGTGTATCAAGATCATCAACAAGTGCCTCTAATAATTGTTGGATTACTGAGAGGGGGGTTGAATCAGTAATAAAAAAATTTAATCCTTTTTAACCAAATAATCCAAGTGCTATGTCAATGTAGAATTATCATCCAATAATGAGAAATGAACAAATGAACAATCATACACATACACAGTACACCAGTGTTTTACGTGGAAACCCAAAGAGGGAGAAAACCATAGAATGTTTATTCTTATATGTCTTGAAGAATTACATTCATTAAAAGCACCAACTTCCTTTGTTTTTCAGCTGCAACTAGAAGGAGGCTCCAACCCCCTAGTTTCTCAGGCTACAACCTGAGGGAAGCTCCAACTCCCTAATTATCTGTCTACAACTAGAAGGAGGCTACGACCTCCTATGTTCTTTGGCTACAACTAGAAGGTGTCTACAACCACCTATCCTTGCCCCGTCCAACCACCTTGAAGTAGAAGTATAATGATGGAACCACTGTCACACTATCACTGTGAGATATATCGTTGTAAACCTGTACCAATAAATCTGAACCATGCATCAACCTGTACCTCAACCTGTAATCAACCTGCACCATAAACAAGTGGATCAACCATGCACCAACCTGTAAAAAACAACCTGTAATCAACCTGTACCATAAACAAGTGCACCCAACCATGTACCAAGTATGTACCAATCATGTGTAAACTACTCATCAAATATGACTCATCAATATGTACCAACATCATCAACTATACACCTCATGTATGTGCCAACTCATCAACTACTTGTCTCAACCATGTACTCAACATGTACCTCAACCAAAATACCTCATCAATATCATCATACAAATATTATTTGTAACTCTGTAATATACCTGGTGTATATAATCACATATCTGCAACCCTTTCTTAACTTTAACAACAAGAGACTAGCATTTTCAACAAACTTTTCTTTAGTCTCACATGACTAGTTTTGGATTAGTCAACAACCCTAACTTGAAATAATCATAACTTTGTACTTGTAATGAATAAATATTTGAAACTGATACAAAATGTTATTCAATGTTTTTTATACCATTCCTCCAGGTTTCACTACTTGGAACCTCTTAGAAAAGGAATTATAGCATAAATGGCATACCCTGCTAAATTCTGGCTTATTCTAGAGAGTGACCTTGTAGAGCATGCCCCAAATGGAATATTTTTTGAATTGATATGAAACTTATACACAACATACTAAATACTGTACTCTAACTGACACATTTTTTATTACTGAATTTGGATCTGTTGTGAATAAGTTATGACGTTTTTACATGAAACACCCGCTTTAGACTAGTTTTAGTACTAGTCACAAACCCTATTTTCCATGGAGTGTAACTTAAAAAATAAAATGAAAAATAAGTTGAATTTGATGCCACAGATACTTGGATATGTTTCCTTAATGGAATAGAAATTTCACGGTCTAAATCATTCTAGAAAAAAAGTTATTGCGAAAATGGTGAGATGTCCTGTAAAGAATATACCTTAGAAATCATCATCAAAAGAATTTATCCTTCCTTGAATTCTGACCTTCTTTTCTTCACATTTCCTCATAAATTAAGATTAGATATCCTTTGTTTACCTTAGACACCTATAGATATTCAATATTCTCAAGTGTTCTTAAAATGAGAGAGCCTTGCCTCTTATTTATACTCTCCAAGTAGCTCCCTTAAAAACATCTTCTAGTTCACTTTGCCCACTTTCCTTATTTTAGGATTAACCCACTTCTAATTTCTCCATTAAATTTATTATTTAAATAATTTATTTTTTATTCACTTTGAATTATAGTACACTCATCACTT